>JARFIW010000619.1:3515850-3833350 GCA_036346225.1 Platerodrilus igneus | reverse complement strand
GACGACACGGACGAAATTGACGAAACCTACGAAACGGACGAAACGAACGAAACGGGCGAAACAGACGAAACGGACGCAACGGACGAAACGGACGAAATGGATGTAACGGATGGAACGGATAAAACAGATCAAACAGATAATACGTATAAAACATATAGAACAGATATGTCAGCTAAAACAGTTAGCGAAACTGATTTGGAGTACAGACGGATAAGACTGATAAGACGGATAGCGCATAACACGGATAACACGGATAACACTGATAAGACGGATAAAACGGGTAAAACGGATAAAACGGATAACACTGATAAAACGGATAAAACGGACAAAACGGGCGAAACGAGCGAAATGGACGAATCTGACGAAACGGACAAAACGGACGAAACGGATAAAACGGGCGGAACGGACAAACGGACGAACGGACGAAACGGACGAAACGGACGAAACGGACGAAACGGACGAAATAGATGAAACGGATGAAACAGATCAAACAGATAATTCAAATAATACATATAAAACAGATAGAACAGATAAATCAGATAAAATATAGTGAGCGAAACTGATTTGGAGTACAGAAAATTTCTCGTAATCGTTTAAAAAAAAAGAGAACTACATATCCTCAAAAATTAAATGGAACCTTGGGTAATCCTATTATTAGATCGTTTTTTCTTGACAAAAGTTGATGTCTCAACGCTTTTGGAAATATTGTCCTCAAGAAATAACACTACTTATAAATGAGGTTGCACCGAAAACTGAAGCAGTCTGGTTTCAGATGGATGAATGTCGTACACAGTAACTATTTAAATCAAAGCTTTAATGCCAAAACTATTTGTAAAAAATACGAAAGTGATTAGCCTGCTCACAGTCTGCACTTTCTCCTAAGGATTTCTTTCTGCTGAAAATTTAAAATCAAACCGTCTCGAAGTTTTAGAACATTTGCAAGCTAGTATTCAAAACGAGAGTGTAAGAATATCACCATAACAATAAGCAAATATCAGACATGGATTTCATGATAGACTGGGTTATTGTTTAACAGTGAATGAAAGCTTATTTGAGTATTTATTATAGTAGTTATTTTTTGTGTTAATTCGTTAAATAAAATTTGTTTCTTGTTGTATTCTCATTATTTCACAAACATTCATTGTACGATAAAGAAAAATCTATTTGTTGAGTTTTGTTTCATCAGTTTATCGAAACATTGCTAATTTCAGTAAATTGGCAGTTTTACTTTCCCTTTAAAACTTACAAGAAATTAATATAAATTTTAGACACTAGAATGTGTTGACTAAACTCAAAATTACTTAAAATACGTCTAAGAATGCCTTTTGCTAAACTGCTTGTTTCAATTTCCTTAATTTTAACTCTTATATAAAGAATGAAAAACAACCAATGTTATGATTGTAAGTATAATTCTTTTCTCTACAAAAACATATCACCATTTGAATATCAAGAATTTAACATGAAAATCCCTGTAAAGCGCGACCCAATTTTACACCGCTCACCGGATTTACAATTCTCTGTTATATTTTTTTATATACTTACTGAAACTAAATCTCCATAAATCATTCACAGGATGGCCATCATGTTCACCGCCAAATAGTATCATTGAAGATGGAAGACGACAGGCAGCATGACTATGAAGCTGTCCTGGATTTTGTTTAGTTTTAATGCATGTCCACGTTTTTGAAATTGTATCCCATTTCCACAAATCGGAACGTTCTTGCAAATCAGTCATTCCACCGTATACCCACATAGCGTCATTATGAAGTACGGCAGAATGTTTATGCCGGGCTTGTGGAGATATATCAGAATTTAGTTTACTGCAAGTAGAGACTAGGTGCCAAGACTGTGATTCTGAAACATGAGCTAATCATATATTTTGTTTTAATGTATTAAAATGTCTAACCAAAGTGATAAACCCATAACTCGCTGCTAGAGCCACGTAGATCTTGGTATCCACCATATATTATCATGGTACCCTTATGAATTAAAGCAGTATGCCCTCTTCGGCCTTTTGGAGTTAAAGCACCTACATAATACATTTAATAATTATTTGCACATTAATAAAGAAGTTTCTTTGTACAACTTAAACTTGACACAGTCAGATATGATTGTCAAAAATGCCTATAGTTAAAGTTGGGTTCATGTTCGATAGCAACACGATATAAATTTGTCTATCTTTACAAATGAAATCACAGATCCATGCGCCTCAATTGGTTAGCGGGTGAACGATCAAAGCAAAACATTTCAGGTTCGAATCTTGCCCAGGACCTTATAATTTATATCTTTCGATTACTAAATCGATTTGAAATGATCATTTGGGCCTTGCATAAAAGTTTAGATAAAAATTCCATCTCATTAACTATATATTTTATATATATATATATATATATATATATATATATATGTACATATATATATATATATATATATATATATATATTATATATATATATATATATATTGATATGATAACGCCGTACTCGGTGTAATTAACGTTTTTACTTAACGCCACCGCTCTGTGTTTTCACTTCAAATTTAATCTTACTAATTTTATTATTATGCCACGGCTAGCCCTTTTTAATCTACACAGAGTGTACAACGTTACGATGATCAATTTTCTCTTTCCACCCCTTTATGATTACCTATTCGAATTGATGAAACGAAGTCAATTAATTTCATATAATGTAAAGAAATATTATTTACAATTTTTGAAATTCTTTAAATACACCCTTCAATCAATTAATATCATATGTATCATTTATCCCAAAAATTATATATTTTGAATTCAATCTAAAGTCACCAAAAACTACACCCTCTTTACAAAAAAATCTGGAACGTTCTAGACCTCTTTATAATATATTACGTAAGTTTAACGTATGCAAATGTTTCTTGTTGACTTCATTACAAGTTTGTATAAATTGAATAAATTCAGTATTAAGATTTAAATTGAAAAATATTTTAAAATCAAATAGATCTGACCTGTGATATATTGTTCGTGTTGCGGATCAACACCCCTTTGTTGTCTTCAATCGTCTACCAATGCTCTGCTTAGTTGAACCAATATTTGAGTACAGCTACCCCTAGTTTTCCAAAAATTACTTCTTGCTTGATAATCCCTAATCCTGGGGCTCATTCAGAATCACTACAGACCACAGCAGTTTTATTGGCTCCCAACGTCAAGCATCTTTAGTTCACAGCACTTTCAACGACGCCCAACCGGAAATTCATTTAGATCCAAGCATCTTATTGACGTACAACGTCGGTCACTTCAGTCCGCAGTAATATATATATATATATATATATATATATATATATATATATATATTAGGTAGTTATTACACATAGTAAGTTGATAAATACTAACGTATTATAGTTGATAAGATGAAATAATAACCTAGATTTTTATGTAAAGCCCAAATGATCATTTTAAATCGAGCTAGTAATTAAAGGATGGAATATATAAGGTCGTGGACAGATAAGATACAGGTTCGAGTCCTGTCCAAGACCTTATATTTTCCATCTTTCAATTACTAGCTCGATTTAAAATGATCATTTGGGCTTTACATAAAAGTCTAAGTTATTATTTCATTTTATCAACTATATATATATATATATATTGTAATGTCAGGGGGAGGTACAAGGCTTCTAAGGGTAGATTTGTGTTAAAAGGGGTGTATGCCAAATAAAATGATTCATATATCAGATCCAGTAATTCAAAAACTATATTTTGCCGTACTTTACATATGCTAAAGTATTTACCATGTTAGTTTGAAACGTATGTGCCAGAAGATAAACTAAATGACTTGATGACGTTGATAAAATGCACAGTGCTCAAGGTTTTATACTAAGTTGCAATTTAATAAGCCATTGAAAGTACATTTGCCGTCTGAAAAACCGGATGCGTCTACGGATGTCTACTATCAACCAAGCATCCAGGTCATGTGTGAATTATTTTGGCTTTTTATTTAAATAGAATCAACTTTTGGACGAATTTGTAAATTCAAAATTATAAGTTAATAGCAATATCAAATATAATTGGAGAATTGTGAAGTGTTTAGGACCAATGATAGAATTTAGGAATGTGTATAAAGACAATAGTGAAGGTATTTGTGACACCAAAAAAAGGACAAATTGTTATTGGATATTTTTATGTATTTAAAATGTAATTAAGTAAGCTAGTTTTGTTGTGCTTATTGCCTAGGAGAGTAAACAGGAGGATTCTTTTTCGATTAAATTTATTATAAAGACGTGTTTTTGCAAACCTGCGTTAAAGTTGTTATATATTTTGAAAAAATAAATGAGTTTGAATTTAAATAGTCTGATTTATTAAAGTGGAGGTACAAGAAGCATCGGTGGTTAAATAAGCAACAGCGACGTTAAAAGAAGTGTAAAGATTGGTGATAGTGCGACGAGAAAGCAACGAATATTTAATTGGATTTGGATAGAGGTTTAAAGGCAGAAGGATATAGAGTGGTTATACAAGCGACGGCGAAGCAACGAATATTAAAATAGATTTGGGATTGATTTGGATAGAGATTTGAAGGCAGTATGACATCGAGTGGGACATCGAATTTATAGCAGGGCATTGAGTGATTTGGAACAGGACGGCGGGTAGATTTGGATTGATTACAAAAAGGCGGACGGTTTAATTGGAGCACGAAGAGGGAAAATAGGAGAGCAGCAATTGCAGGGGTAGATTCAACGAAGAAAAAGGAACACGGAAGGATTAGCGCAGGGGAAGTAATTACAACGGTTTGTCAAAATTCTAAAATTCGAGTTATTCATTTCAGATTTGGGGTCATCAAAATTGTACTAAGACACCTGGAGGCGATACGAAAGTTCAATAGTGATTGTGAGTCCATGTAAAGACGCATACGGCGACTAAGATCGTGAGCCAGCAGCATTTAAAAAGGGAATCAGCGGAGTATAATTCAGGTGAGTACCGTGCAATATCATAAAACGTCAAAAAAAGTCAGAAATTGTGTACATTAATTAATTTGGCACAAAGCTACGTTGATCAGTAAAATTTGGCATATACAGTAGTAAATTCATACAAAAGTAGTAAAACAAAAGAGTGTACAGTTTGGTTGGGCAGTGCACATCTACTTACGACTGAACCCACGGTAAGTAAATGAACACCCTGAGATAAAGAGTTCATATAGTCGAGGCATAACAATAGTAAACATTTTAATTAGATAACCAACCAAACTTTGCTAAAGCACATTATATAGAAGTCATTCATTGAATAATAAAAATAGGCGCGACGACAAAAGTAGTGTAATAATAATTTTATATTTAAATAAAAATAATAAAAGTAAAAAGGGGGGGGGTGAGCCAGTAGAATATATGATATATGATGTGATTAGAGGACATAAGAGAGTTCATATTGCATCATCTTATAAACATCCAACGGCATAAGTCCAAGAAAATTGGAGAAAATTCAAGAAAAAATTTAATTATGTAGATATTTATTTGTTCAGAAAAGTAGTTTGAAGTACTGGTATGGGAAAAATAAATGTATAAAAATCGTGATTGAAAAGAGTTTTCATTCTCATTACATAACTTAAGGACAAAGCAATCGGCTTCTAAGATAAGAATAACGGTATGTATTATGTTCTACGCGTAAGAACGGACTTTTTCAAAGAGTTTCGTCCTTATTTTATTATGGAAGCATGGTATTTAGAGAAGTACTTAATTGTATATAAAATACGCGTAAAAGCATGGACATATTTTTAAAAATTTTTAAACAAACGTTTTTCAAAAGTAAGTAAGTAAGTAAAGCCGCGTGTATAATATTTTAATATTCATTTTCATTTAATAACAAACATACAACGAAGGCGTATTAAATTAAATTCAACATCAATCGTATCTCTAAATAGTAAGGAACGTGTTCATTAATAGTATTCTAAAACAATAAAACTTAAATAAATGACTTAAATAGCTGGGAGCAACAATAGAGTTCGTGAAAGCGAAAAACTAAGGCTAGTTAAGACAGTATAATCTTGAATATTGATAAGATAGGTAAATGACATCAATTACTGTATAGCTCGAGGAAACAAAACGATATATCTTAGAATGTTGCATCATACACCTTCGAGAACAAGTCCATTAGAAGGTTCGGGAACGAGCCGAGAAGGATCTAGACGCTGACATCACAAAGGCTCGCCGTTATATAACCCAATGGATGTTTGGAACGCATTTCATTCGATGTTGGCACATGATCGATGAGATTAGATACTACGTCACGTGTTTTAAAGGCTATTTAAAATATGACGTATTTAGTAGTGAAATTTATTCAAATATGGTTTTAAGAGATGTGTTCTTGAAAAATAGCGCCGGAAAAGTGTTTTTGAATACTCAGAAGTGAGTAGATAATTTGATGTGCTTACAATAACTTCAAAATTGAAAATAAATAATTCAATAATAATTGAAGTACTGCGAGATAAAGTTTCTTAATCGGAATAAAAGCATATATAATTGAAGTTGTATTTTAATAGTATTTTTGAAACGGTTTGAAAGATTTTGGAGCGTGGTCTAATAATTACGTTCTGGAAAAAGGCAACAACAAGCAGATTTGTCAAGGTATAATAAACATCTTGTTTAAATTTCCAAAACAACTCATATTTATAGAGTAGTTGGTTTAGATTTTTTGAGTGAAAGTATTTGAGTGAAATTGGACCGTGAAAGTTGATAATTTGATTAGAGGGATAGGCAAGCCTTCGGTAAAGGTTTTCACCAATATATAAAAAATAATAAACCCAACTGATCAGATATGTTTAAGTGCAATTTTTTATGGAGAGGATATTAAATTATAGGACTTATTTTGATAAATTTTTTGCATAATAAGATTTAATTAGGGAGATGTTTATGAAGAAAATTACGAGTTTAAGATTTGTGTGTGATCATCCTAGTTCTAAAGAGAGATTTTTTGACTCTATTATTAGTATAAGGTAGCGATTATCCAGAAGTTATGTCTTTAATGTTACCATTAAAATATTATTCGTAAGGCAAAGCTGTTGTGAAGATTTTGGACCCTATTTTTATTACATAAGCTTTGTGATGAGAGGAAGTTGTTTTTCACAGATGTTATATTTAAGATATTGTTTGTAAGATAAAGTTGTTGTGGATGTAGTAATTGGCATTTGAAAGATTGCTTGTAAAAAAATATTTCGTATTACTATTATAAATCTGATGTATGATTCTAGTGCTTTCATTTGAAGAGAGCTTTATAAGACGGTAGGCAATCTGCAGCCCCCTTATTGACTCCCAACGTATGGCTTCATCAATCCAAAGCAATATATATATATATATATATATATATATATATATATTGCTATTTAAGAAATTATGCTTATAATATCTATCTATAATAATGAGTTAGCCGTTAAACAAAATTGACACTTTCCAAACTGGTTTAAAAAGTGAGACCTTCCAAAAAAATAAGTAAAACTGGGACAGAATTAGTTTGAAATTGTTTGAGCGAAAATATTCATATAGTGCCTATTTTTTGAATGTTTCAAAAACAAATATGGATCGAATAACCTTAAAACTAAAAAAGGTCAACTTTTTACATACCTTTTTGTGTGCGTACCTTCTTCCAACTATTGTTTTTAATATCATAAATCCAAAGTGGAGTTTCGGATTCAGATAGAAATGGAATTTCTCCACCAAATACGTAAATATTGTCTTTATAAATAACAGCCGTATGTTCTTGTAGACTTGGAAGCTTAACCCCGCTTGGATGTAGTTGTTGCCACTTACCAGTCACTGTAACATATATTATGATAAAATTAGATACCATAAAGTTACTGTGGAGCATGAACTTTCTTTTAAAGTAATGCTAAACAATAAGGAATTAGCGCACTAAGTCACTACATCCGCAATAGTTTACTTAAGAAACAGTTTGTTCGCATTTGCTAGATACATGGAAACGAAAATGAATGTATTGTGGTGCCATTTTACTGGAGCGTTGTGGCAAAACGTTTTAATGAGAAAGTCCCTCTCAAAAGCGCAGTCAAGGTGTTAGGAGTTTCTTCCTTGCCACGGTTGAAACAGATAAAATCAATGGCCAATGCAGATGGAAAACTCTTGGAGACAAAGTGGATAGTTGGACTTAAAACCGCAAAGATATGACGGAGGTGGAGGAAGAGTAATAGGGCAAATCTTAACAAGGAGCGGTCGCCATCTTACTAGGGTTAGAAATAAAGAAGGGGGTTAGGACCTCTTCAAATGAAGGAGGAGACTAAACGGAAATTATTAAATTCCAACTTTCTAAAGGTTTTTGTGGCTTACTTTAATTTTTTTAACATTATCAACACACTGATCTTCACTAACCTCTTACACATCTAAAATAAGTGAAACACACTCTCACTCCCACATTAAATTAAATAAACACAAAACAAGAACAAACTGAAACAAACAACCAACAAAACTTTCAATAACTTCTTGGTCAAGAAGATAATTCTTGGACGAATAATGGATTTATACACGTGTAATCATAAAACGAAATTAATTCCTTACCTTTGGATCCCCCAATACGTAAACATCCTATCTTGGAAGTTAAAGGGAGGACTCCCTAAATTCCCAAATAAGCGTATATTCTAAAAGGCCAGAAGAAAATAAATTGGAAATTGTAATTGTTTAGATCTTCTTTAAACTAAACAGTTAATTTTATAGACGTAAGGCACATAATCACAAAACTGTAGTTTTTATGCTGAGTTTGTGTCTTTCATGCCACATAGAAATTCACTGTTACTTTTAATTATTTCATTTTCATAATGAATAAATTTGACTGGATGTGCACATTTCGTTCACGCAAGTTTTTCTTTTAGCAACCAAGAAAATTTAATTATTAAAGTAAACTTAATTCTTTAAAAAAAGGTGTTAAATTATTAACATCAAGTATAAAGAAAAATTTAAATAACTAATATCCGCATTAATAACAGGTAATTGAAATTCAATATGCTCATTTTAGTAAAACGGACCGTCCCAGAATATTTTACAGGAAGCAAAAGAAAGACAAAATTTATGTGAGAACCCACATTAAGATAAAGCAATACCTCCATGCACGTTCAATAAAAATACTTATCTCTCATAAAATTAATCCAATTGAACTATCTCTAGTCCCGCCAGCAGTCGTCATTTTCCTTAATAACATCAACTATGTTTTAACCTGTTAAGGGTTAGATCGAATATTTGAAAGATTTTCTTCCTATACAGTCCTTTATCTGTATCAATATCTTTAACAGTAGTTACAATTTTGTTTACGTCATTTTCATTCACTGCTATCATATTTCTCTAAATGTTGGGTATGTCATGTCGCAGCTTATATAATCCAGGACAATTATGGCGAACGTGTTTGTCATCCTGCTTCCATAATGTCATAACGTTGGAGTTATCCCTGAATCTACGCATTAAGACGCTTGCATAAGCTTGACAAAGATGGATGCAATCTATACTTTTATGTCTATCAAACAAGAAAAATTGCGTAATTTTACTTTGCTCGTTTACCAGTTGCTCTGAACAAAGGGTCAACTGAATGGAAAGTGAGCGTATGTGGTGTAGCTCCGAACTTCACTTCTGTGGAAGCAATGAATATGATCTACTGTAAAAAATGGTAAAAGCTAAAAATGATTGTACGGCATTAGATCTGTGGAATAGAGGAAGTATAAAAACCTAAAAAATAACCAAAAACTCAAACAAATATACTACCAATGTTATACAACACAAGAGTACCTAAAATAAAACAACATTATTTGTGTGCAGGAGACCAGAGTTTGCGTCTCCAAGAAAAATAATAAATATAAAGAAAAACTGTGATAACGGGCAAAACTAACTGAGTGTACTGAAAGCTTATATTAAACCTTTTTTATTTTAATTCTATCACGTTGCAGTTCACTTGTACAACAATGAATTAACAGTAAGTTCGATTCATTGAGAGAGTTTTCCTAATTTAAAAAAACTTTCTTTGTCATTAAATTCTTCACTAAGAAAGACATAAAGTATCAAAGTCAAATTAAGACATCATCATTAGACTTTCAGTCCTGGAACTGGTTAGACGCGTACCCTCGTTGTTTCCTATTCTGAACTAACCTTCACATTTGCCTGAAATTTGCACAGTCTGCATCTATCACTATCTGTATGCGCAAGTCTGATCTCGGTCTACCCCTACCTCTCTTTTCCTTGCTCTGCTTGTAATATATCCCGTACTGTTCCCCAAAAATGCCTTAGAACGTATCCTGCCCTTCTACATCTCCTATTTTTTTTTTGTTTTCCACAGAAACTTTATTCCTCTACTATTTCTATAACCTATTTATTCTATTCCAGAAGGCTTATATCTCCTACTGTTTGCTTTTCCTACTGCCCCTGTTTCATAGACGTACTGGTGTTTCACACATATGCTTTGAACAATTTTGTTCCTGTTTCTATGTTTGTAGTCTTTGAACATAGCTGCTGTTCTTTCTTGTTTGATGCAGTTCGATCACCTTCTATTGTTTTACAGTTATATACCCTATTTCTCCGATATTCAGTGGTACGTGGAGTGGGTGGAGGTTCCGTGGCGTAGTTGGTATGTGTGTGACTACTACGCCCAAGGTTCCGAGTTCGAATCCCGACACGGTTAGCTTGAAAAATGTTAGGCGAGCATTTTTCACAAAAATACACCCTCGTTCGGATGAGAGGTAAAATGGAGGTCCCGTGTGTGTGTTGTCACGCACGTTAAAGATCCCTACCTGGCTTAGAACAGCAAGGGTTCGGCAAAATTCAAGATTTTCCAGGTAAAACAAAACTCGCTTCCTGGCCAATGTAGTACCTTCGGGTGGAGCATTGGAAAATCACATGTAGGGGGTACGTGGAGGGGGTTAGCAGCGTTTTGCTGCCAAGTTCCCCCAGCACTTCACCATTTGTCGAATTAATAGTTTTTCCAATACATCCATTTGCACAATCAACATTAATTAATAATATTTCACAACCAACACCTGCAGTTGTTTATAATAATCATCAGATTTAAGTGCACTTATCTTATCGTCATTAGGTTATCCGTATTGAAACAGGTTGGACGCATACCTCCACCTATTTATGTTCTAGGCTAGCCTACACAGTTCCCTGAAATTCCCACAACAGCCTACATACAGCTCGATTCCCCTTCTATTGTTTTCTAATTATATGCCCTTTTTCACCAAGATTCACTGGTATGTGAAGGGGTGGGCGGCTCCATGATGTAGTTGGTATGCGTGTGACTACTATACCCAAGGTCTCGGGTTGAAAGCTCGGCACGGTCCGCTTGAAAAATGTTAGGCGAGCATTTTTCACAAAAATATGCCCTCCTTCGGATGAGAGATAAAATAGAGGTCCCGTGTGTATGTTGTCACGCACGTTAAAGATCCCTATCTTGCTAGCAATAGTAAAGGTTCGGCAAAATTCAAAATTTTTCAGGTAGAAAAAAAAACTCACTTCCTGACCAATGTAGTACCTTCGGGTGGAGCATTGGAAAATCCCATGTAGGGTATGTGAAGAGGGTTAAGCAGCCTGTGGCTGCCAAGGTGATTGTGTGAGGATACCTAAAATCAATTGCTTATTCGCAATCAGTAGAAACACACGTTGAAAATTAATGGGGATAAGGCACATCCTTGCCTCACCCCTTTCCTAATATTTACTTCTCTACTTTCCTGCTCTAATTCTATTACCGCTGTTTGCTCTTTGTATAAGCTAGGTACTATCCGTCTATCCCTAAAACTCATTCCAATCTTTTTGAGTATTTCGAACACTTTTTCCATTTTACATTGTCGAATGCTTTCTCCAGATCTACAAACCCTATATACACGTTTCCCCCTTTTCTATTGTTTGCTCCGTTATTACCCTCAGAGCTAAAATATCTTCCCGTGTTCCCCTGTTTTGTCTAAACCCAAATTGATCTTATTCTAGTATTTCTTCAGCTCGTTTTTTCATTCGTCTTTGTACAATTCTAGTTCATATTTTTAAAACGTGTGCTGTCAAACTTATTGTTCGAAAATTTTCACATCTATCCTTGCCTCTCTTTTTTGGTGTAGTTACTATGATGTTACATTTGAAATCTTTGGGTATCTCGTCTGTCTCATACATATAGCTTACAAGTTGGAAGAAACGATTTATTACTGCCTGTCCAGCGGCTTTTAGAGTTTCCGCTTGCACCTTATCTGTACCCGGCTCCTTACTATTTTTATACTTTTTGATGCTAACTCAAACTCATCTCGAAGTATAGGATATACCAAGTCATCATTTTCAATGTCAGATTCCTGTTCTATTAGTTCCTCTCCTGTATATAAATTACCTATATATTCATGCCACCTAACCACTTTCTCTACATTGTCTATGACGTTTCTTCCCGCGTCCCTTATATTTTTGCTATAAGGTTTATATCCTTAAAATTCATTCTAATTAGTTTATATGCTTTATCTGTCTTTCCTATTTCCATCTTAGTTTGTATCTCTTTGCACTTTTCATCAATCCATTGTTCTCTAGCTTTCCTGCATTTCCGAATAATTTCTCATTTTATGGCTTTGTATCTCTGTTTTCCTGTTTCGTCTGATCTATTTTTGTATTTTCGTCTTCTATCAAATTCAGGATATCCTTTGTTATCCATTGTTTCTTATTTTCTTTTTGTGTATACCCTAGAATACCTCTGGCCGCCAAGTCTAAGCTGGATTTAATGTTATTCCATTCTGTTTCTACTTCCTTAGTATCAGAAATTTTCCGGATATCTTTCAGCAATTCATTTGACTTTTTTTCAAATCTTTCGTGGATATCTTTATCTTTTAGTTTCTCAAAGTCAAAGTGCCTTTTTCCGTTTCTTTTTTCAAATTTTTAAATTTAAGAGCGGCCTTCATAATTACGATGTTGTGGTCAGTGTCTATGTCTGCTTCTGGGTAGCTTCTACAGTCTTTTACTTGATTCCTAAATCGTTGTCTAACAATAATGCAATCTATTTGATATCTTCCTATATCTTCTGGCATCTTCCACGTGTATCGTCTTCTAGCATGATGTTGAAATAATGTGTTTGTGATGGTTAAATTGTTCTTGTCGCAAAATTCTACCAGCCTATTTTCCCAGTTATTTCTCGTACCTAAACCAAATAAACCTACTACCGCTCCTTCCCTTCCCTCACCAACCACTGCATTAAAATCCCCATAATTATTATTGTAGATCGCCTCTATCTCTTCCTCACTGTAACTAGAGGTGGACAGGTATACTTGTATTATTACTGTATTTACCGATTTAGATTCTAATCTAACCATGATTACTCATTCGTTCTTAAGTAGTTTTCTACACGTCGTCATATTTTTATTTTCGCATAACTATTCCAACACACGATGTCACCTCAACCAGAATTTGCAAGGACAAGGACCGTATATAATACTCCTGTTGTTAT
Organism: Platerodrilus igneus; assembly: GCA_036346225.1. NCBI lineage: Eukaryota > Metazoa > Arthropoda > Insecta > Coleoptera > Lycidae > Platerodrilus > Platerodrilus igneus. The sequence goes on along the minus strand of JARFIW010000619.1, from coordinate 3,819,942 downwards.
TTTACACTGGACATACAGAAAACAGTTGCATTTCATGTATCGCCAAGCTAGCCAAGAGCCGATGGGCGTGGGTCTTTCGGGGCAGGGAGTGCAGATGTAAAATTTCAATGGGCGCCAGGGTGATTACCCCTGAGACGCAACTAAACCGTTGGCTATTAATCAACCGATTAAACCAACCACCGTCCAGTAATATTTGACTGTTTAAGACCTAACCTACTACACTGTCTCAAAATAAATTATAAAAGCACACGCTACTCTTACCAGATATTGAGTTGCTGCCCAGACGCCGATGAGGTAGCAGCTCACGTATTCCGACCACCGCCTTCGGGCGATCAAAGGTGGGCAGCGGAACGGTGACGTCCTGAGGGAGTTATCCAGCTACGCGGGGTGCCGAGGAATGGGTACACAAGTGAAGTCGTCGGGGATGCACATCCGTCAGTCCTGTTTAGACGAGCTACCTGACGATGGAGCGGCCTGTGGCGAGTAGCCAGTCCTGTTAGGCGAAAACCACAGGCCAGTGGACCCAGGATCCGGAATACTGTGTAGTTGGGGGACAACTAAGGGGAAGATTCGGGAAACTGCCCACTGCAGAAAATCAAGAGGATTCCAGGAGCAGGCTTTTGGAATCCAGTCTAACATAATATTTATTTATTTAAGAACATCAACTGTCAGTAACACGACAACAACTCAAGAAATTCAAGAAACAAAACATCATCAAGCCAAAAAACTCTAGAGTTATAAGGCATTTTTAAAGATGCTGAGAGCGTCGCGTCAAGCTTCTGTAGTGTACCAGATATTTATATATTACACATACTTGAATAACTAGATATTTATAATAAATACAAGACCCCAAAATGTGGCCTAACTCAACATATATAGATCAATGAAATTATTGTAAGAAAACAATTATTTTATTATTATTACCTGGTTGCCAAGGCTGAAGACAAGATACTTTGACTTCTCGTTTCTCAAGTTTATCTAAGGAAAAAAATAACGAAACAAAATAATTTATCGTAAGTTTCCACTAAGTGCACTATGGATAACTTAACTTTGCAAACTGGGCAAAATCTCGACCTAATAATAATTAATATTAGACTTCAGTCTCAAAGCTTACAATTTATCTCCCAAATTAAGTTGCCATTTTTAGGCATCAAGTAAAATAATGAGAGTTCGACTATTAGTCGCTTAAAGTTTTATTTTGCACCCTTGTGTTTTAATATTAGTACTCACGACACCGCAGTTTTATACTATCCGCTTCCAACCGCCTCCAGGACCTTACGCTCCAAACCTTTACGGCGTTGATCCTCCAACAGATGTAAATAGATCGTAATTTTAGTTGGTAGTTTTAATTATGCTTATCCCTGAGATCTTAGTCCTTAGATATTTAAATGTAGGCAATCCTTATGGCAGAAAATGAAACTGAACCTGAACCATGAAACTAAAACTGGACACCGAACTGCTAGCTCACGCGTGCTATCACGGGATTAATATTTTATATACAATTTCTAATCGGTACGTAACCAGTTTTCTTCAACTTCTTACTACCTATCTCTCAAGCAAGACTATAAAATCAGCAAACTACTTCTTCGACACCTGTCGACCAAATTTTCTATTGCACCACTGCTTACTATCATATAATAGACCCTCCAGAAATAATTAGATTCTAGTTTAACAATCCCGAGTACTTCGGAAAAAGTATACACTTCTAAATTGTATATAGGCACCAGCCAACTTTTTACTTCAACAAGAAATTCTCGTAGTTTTCTGCAGACCCAACTGCTTTCTACAACGTCATACCCAAAAGTGAATTAACAAGATATCACATCTGTGTACAAGGTTCATAAATTTATTCTTATCACAACCGAAAGTATAAATTTACGATATTCTATTTCGCTATTAATTGCGAATGAATTTAAAGGTTAAAATACTATGCATTAAATACAATAATACCCTAGCCTGACACGGCCTGGTACCAAAACAGATCAGAATTAAACAATGTTCTGGAAAATTATCAAGACTGTTGGATTTCAAAATAACAACATACGGGCTCAAGCTACGCTAACAAACAAAAATATGTACAAATTTGTACGGTTACGAAGTAGCCGTTACAACGAATTTCCTTCCTCTGATTTTGTATGAATTGCCCTGAAGTCTTCACTTGAAAAATAACTCCTCTCTGGCCTGCGAACTTCGCTGATCCCTACTATGTCTAGTGTTAACCTATCCATAAAATGGAGGTCTCGTGTGTGTGTGTGTGTGTGTGTGTGTGTGTGTGTGTGTGTGTGTTGTCACGCACGTTAAAGATCCCTACCTTGCTTGCAACAGCAAGAGTTCGAAAAAATTCAATTTTCAGATAAAAAGGAAACTCGCTTCCTGACCAATGTAGTACCTTCGGGTGGAGCATTGGAAAATCAAATGTAAGGACTATTTTACCTCCAGAATTTTTTACCCCAAAGGAAGCCATCATCTTTAATGACAATTTATGAACGCTATGTACTTGGGAGGTAATGTGGTGGTTTCCCTTTGCCTTCCACAACGCAGTAGTGTGTCTTAGAATGCCATACTGACCACTATGGTCTCTGCCACTCTAAGTACAGAAAAACCTGCTGTCCTCTTTCGGGGCAGACATATATTCGTAAATTATTACCTAATATTTCTTGACAATCACGAAAAAGTGAATGGATCAGGAAACAGTTGTTCGTAATGTTTAATTTCAGCAATAATTATTAGCATTGAATTACGAGGATAATGCGCTAAGCGTGCCTTATTCCTTGTTAATCTTCTTATATGAAAATATCTGTGTGACATAAAGTTACTTCGTCACGCATCTTTAGCTGCTTCGTTGTTATTTCCACACCTCTAACGTCGCTATCATTCGATCCTTGCTGCGTCGAGCAGTCGCGCGCTAGCAACTGCCTTATCAACATGTATTCCCGGCTAGAGGCGTGCGACCTTGTAACGGGCATTTTTAATCGTTTAACATTTTACACTTTTTCTCAATTAGTAAATACCTTTCTGCAATTACTATTTCTATATTTTATATTTATTAACCCCTTGGGCAAATGCGTCGTATTATAATGTGTGGATCGCTGTTTGTATAAAGGAAATACTTTCGAATAGTTCAGATTTGTATGCAATTTAACTCGTGTGTATTAATTTAAAAATAGATTAATTGAAGATTGATTTTCATTAATTAATAAATTGCGAGGAACGAATTTTAAATGGGATTATTCGTAAATTACTTTCCAACTTATCGGAAATGATAAACCGCTGCAATTAATTATTTAGATATGATTGCGGCATTCACGTTTTGGTTGTTCCTTATGGTATTAGCGAAGGAGATAAGAGTCGACAAGAGTGAATGGTAACAACGAGTTGATATAAACAGTTTGAGTTTGCTCTTCGTTCCTACAGATTAATTACGTTAAAAATAGTGTGTGCTGTTTGCTTTGAAAAGAGTCGGATTGTTTTAGTGATACGCGAGTTATGTATCCCCCAATTACCTATATATATTGATGTATTGAATCTAATATGAATTATTAGAAATTATTAAGTAAAAGTATAAGTTCAATGCAACATTGTAACACAAGGATAACCCAGAGAGGTTATCGACAGTTCATGTGAACGGACATGCAACTTTGCATCCGTGAGGGCAGTGATACTGCAGGTGGCAGGTCACAGGCGGTCAACAGACCGCAATTACTTAGAATTAAGTTGTTACATTGTAATAAAGTGTACGATTAAGAGAAACGCAGACATGAGATCTGCAAGTTCCCACAGCCGTGTGGAGGGCAGGTTATTATAAAAGGCCCGGGAGCTCAATGCCCGGCAGTCAGTCTTCAAACTCCATACTTCGTTGTTTGAGCTACTCAACCGAGTCAGTCTTCGAACTCCATACTTCGTTGTTCAAGCTACTCACTAGTCAATAATTAATTTTAGTATTATGTACAAGTTCATCTGTTTCAAAGTAAAATAAATGTGTTAAAGTCAAAAGCTTTTTTAAAAAACCAGCTCCAAAGGCCCGAACTTTAACTGGCGCAGTCGTAACGGATGTCAAAAGGGCACTGAAAATCCAAAAATCGGAAGATTGGTGACCAAGAATTTTATTCGAAATCTTGGCAGAACCCAAACCAAGTTGGAGGAAGAACAAGCATAGTCTGAATCCAGCAACAAACCAAGTTGGACAAGGAACAAGAATCGTCTAAGGCCAACAAAACAAACCAAGGTGGACAAGATACAGAATCGATCGAACCCACCAAAGAAACAGATGAAACTAATGTAAGTTCATTTCCATAATTTTATTTCAAACCAAAAACTATCATTGATATATGCTAGTATTATAACTATTGAGTACCATTTATATTTACTGTTTATGAATTGTATTTTATGAATATTTTTGAAAATAGTTCAAAGTGAATTAATTTCAAAACGAGACTGTATAACATTTTATGAGACGAATGTAAAAGAGATAAAAATTTTTTCTTTAAAAAGCAAATGAAACTTGAAGTTTAAAAGAAATTTTCTTTTAAAACAAATGAGAATTAATATTAAAAGATCCTTACCATAATTAATAGAACGAACTCAAAAATAATCCAAAAAAATAACGGGCGCACATTCACTAAACACCAAAAATAAGAAACTTCAATCACCGCGATCCAACGCACGTTTATAAACCGGTAAACTAACGCGAAATTAAATTTCAAAGCTAAAGCTAATTGAACAAACTGTACAGAACGATTAATTAAACCATTGACCTCTATAATACTGAATAAATCACAACAAGAACTCTGCATTAACTAAAAATACGGTAACTTAAAACCACCTAAGAAAACAAAGCTCGCATCTTTTATACACTTAGAACATCAGAGAAGTGCAATAACTTTCAACCTTCAGTATTAAAGTATAGCTTAACAACGCAATATCATTATTAAAATCGCTTTCAGAATCCTTGCACAGTACTAAAGAAATAACTTTCAGTATAATTTCAATTTGCATCATACACGGGATAATAAAATCGGCGCAGTTTCTATATTAATAAAAGCGTGTACAATTGCAATAAACTCTAAACGTTTTTCAACTAATTAATCAGCATTATAAAGTGCAGTAAAACGGTCATCATAAGAAGCTTTAATTAAAACGCTGAAAACCTACATTACGAAGAGATTCAATTACCAACAAGCATTATAATACCAAGAGATTTAAAAATAAATAGACGTAACACTTGACGCAAGCAGTTAGCAATTACAGAAACAGACGTATCTAATTTCTATTAACACCTGTAAGTGTTAAGTACCTCAACAAGTATAATCATATGTACGCAATTATAACAAAGTAACGAAGATTACATTCTTAAGTATTCAATTTCAACCATGAAGTACAGGAGTAATCAACCTTAAGTTATAAGTAGAACACAAGACAGACGAACTGTACGTTTACGCAACTCAGTAAAACCCACGGAAAGAGTATTAATTAACAGAATTTAACCAAAACAAAGCTAAACGAGAATAAACCTATCCATTTAAGATTCCTTAAGAAACAGGAACTCAAGACGAACTAAAAGCTGCATAAAAACAATTAATCCAAGACTACGGTAATAAATTCAACATTATTGAATACAAATCTCGTGAATACATCACTGCATTGTGTAATTAAATATAAATAAACAACGACTATGATTTTAAAAATAACTCGACGCAATATAAACTTAAAATTAATAAATCCAATACTACAAGTACGAAATTAATCTCAAATTTTTACCAAAATTTTATCCACCCAATCCAAACTGAAAATTAACCATTCCTAACTAAAAAAATAACGCCGAAAAATAACGAAATAAACATCAACCTTTACCAAATCTTTATGTACCTAATCTAATTGAAAAATTAACAAACCAAAACCGAAGTTAACGTTTCAAATAGCTAAATCAACATCAATTTTTACAAAACTCTAAGTTATCCAATCTAAAAAGGAAAATTTAAAAAACCAAAGCAAAAATAACGTCATAAAAAGGAAAATCATCCCCAATTTTTACAAAATTCAAAATTACTTAATCCAAAAGAAAAATTAATACATCCAAAGCATAATAAACGCTACAAATAACAGAACCAACCCCAATTTCTACAAAATTTGAAATTTCACAACCCAAACGGAAAATTAATAAATCCGAAGCAAAAGTAACAATACAAATAGCGAAATAAAGCTTAATTCAAAAAAAAAAAAAAAAATTTTTTTGAAATTTCCAAAAATCGAAAACAACCCTTAACCAACATGAGTAACACAGACTTACGTCTCTATTTAGAGACAATTCAGACGTTCGATGGCACGCAGGCCCATCTCTCAAATTTCATTGGAGCATGTGAAATGTTCCTAAAAACCTTTTACAAACCCGGAGATGACGCAAGAAATTCATTGCTTATACGCTTAGTAATAAGTAAACTAGCCGGAAGGGCACTAACATTAATCGCCAGTAGGGACGACTTATCGAAATGGGACCAATTTAAACAGCTACTAATTGCATATTTTGGAGACCAACGTAATATAAAATGCCTGGTACGAGACCTAATAAACCTTAGAATGGAACACAATCAATCCCCCTACCAATTCGGAATGAAATGGCAAGACGTGAGAAGTTTAATTTTAACAAAATTAAAAATCGAAGAACCCGATCAAAACGTTAGGCATTTAAAAACAACAATGTATGACGAAATGGCACTAGACACATATATAAACGCTTTACCAGAACGACTATCGGATAAAATCAGATTCCAACGACCCCAAAATCTAGAAGAAGCTATGAGCCTAGTAATAGAAGAAGAAAATGTAATGTATTACCGCAACAGACTATACAACCCCAACGCGAATAAAAGCTATTCACCAACAAAACTATACAAGCTACAAGACAAACGATCCTCAACAAAATTCACACCCTTTAACTCACAAACAAATCAACCGCGAAGTAACAACCCAAGTTTTAACAATACCAATTTTAATAACCAATATAAACATTTTTCAAGACCAACATTCAACCCAACTTTTACGAAACCCGCATTCCAACCGAGATTCAATCAAAACCTAAACCAACAAAGACCAGCATTCAATGCAAACCCTAATAGAAATACACCAATGACTAATACTCATAACAACCCTAACAATTATTACAAACCAACACCAATGGACACCTCATCTGGTAACACCAGACAAAACACAAAAATAACACATATCCGACCAAACCCCCATCAGAAACGTAATTTTACATCGGAAGAATTATTCCATCAAGAAATAGAAAAATTTGACACTGACCAGAATAATGACATTGAGACACCCACAAACAATGAAACAAACCATGCAGAAACTTACGAACGTGACGAACAATACGAAACATACGAGGAGTATGATGAAGAAAACTCGAACTCAAATTTTCAAATGGACCCATTCATAGACAACCAAACTTAATAAACTTAAACAACATAAATCACTTAGTATTACCATACATAGAAATACCCCACGCCAAATTCAAACTATTAATTGACACCGGATCATCAAAAACATTAATTAGCCCCAGAACCGTACAAAAACATTATTTAGATTATGTAGAAAGAGAACCATTTAAAATCAAAACAGCCCATCAAACAACACTACACCAATTCGTAGCCAATATACCCTTACCAAGAACATTTAATGTTAAAATGAAACATAAATTTTGTGTATTCGAATTTAACGACAAATATGACGGATTAATCGGAATGGACCTTCTAAGAAAATTAGGAGCCAACATTGACATTAAAATCGCTTATTAAGGACAAAATACGGAAAAATCCCAATTAAATTTCAAAACACACAAGTTGAACAAAAATACACTATAGAACCCCGAACGGAAAGAAAAATAAAATCCCAGTAAAATCTAACAAAATTTAGGAATAATAAATCATATAACTTTTCAACAAGGAGTAGAAACCCCAACTGCCTTAGTTCAAATAAAAGATAACTTTGCAACCACAACAATATTAAATTCAAACGACTATCCCGTAGAATTATCATTGACAGACCCAATTAACGTAGAAGAACTAAATTTTAACGAAATGGAAATAGAAGAAAATTTAGAAAACGAATACAACCCAATGGAACATGACGAAATGTTAAGAGAAAATTTAACTAACATCCGCTTTAATACCGATATCAATCAAGAAGAAGAAAGAGCAATTAAAACTTATGTTTCGAATACCGAGACATATTCCATTGTGAAGGAATACCATTAACATTCACCAACACAGTAAAACATAATATCGAGTTGACAGACAATAAACCAATCTTTACAAAAGCATATAGACTACCTCATGCAAGCCAAGAAGAAGCTGACAGACAAGTAGCAGATTTATTAGACCAAGACATAATCCAGCACTCCAATTCACCATGGAGCAGCCCGTGTTAATAGTACCCAAGAAATTAGACGCAACCGGAAAGAGAAAGTACAGAATGGTAATAGATTATAGAAAGTTAAATGAAAAAACGGTAGATGACAAATATCCACTACCAAATATTACCGAAATTTTAGACAAATTAGGCAAATGCCAATATTTTACAACATTAGACCTAGCATCAGGATACCATCAGGTAGAGATGGAAGAAAAGACATATCAAAACAGCCTTCAGCACACCTAGAGGACATTACGAATACAAACGAATGCCATTTGGACTAAAGAACGCACCCGCTACTTTCCAGAGAGTCATGGACAATATACTACGAGGAATACACAATGAGAAATGCCTTGTATACCTTGACGACATCATAGTTTATTCCACATCACTGGTAGAACACATAGAAAGATTGAAGGAAGTATTCGAAAGACTTAGACAAGCACATTTTAAAGTACAATTAGACAAAAGTGAATTTTTACAAAAACAAGTATCATTTTAGGACATGTAATAACACCCCAAGGAGTAATGCCAAATCCAGACAAAACAAATGCAGTTCTAAATTACCCATTGCCAAAAACAAACAAGGAAATTAAAGGATTTCTAGGACTTAGTGGTTACTATCGCAAATTCATTAAAGGTTACGCTCAGATAACCAAACCCCTGACAAATTGTTTAAAAAAGGGAAACAAAATTGAACACACCCGGAATTTATTAAAGCAGTAGACAAAATCAAAAACATATTAACTAATCACCCTGTATTAGAATACCCAGACTTTACAATACCATTTATACTGACGACAGACGCATCGAATGTAGCATTAGGCGCAGTATTGAGCCAAGGAAAAGTAGGTAGCGATAAACCTATCAGCTACGCATCCAGAACCCTAAATAAAACCGAACAAAAATATAGCACTATAGAAAAAGAGTTATTAGCCATAATTTGGGCAACAAAATATTTTAGACCTTACCTATACGGAAGAAAATTTTACATATACACTGATCATAGACCACTAGTATGGTTATGCAAACTGAAAGAACCGAATTCAAAATTACAAAGATGGAGAATCAGACTCGAAGAGTATGATTACGAAATTATATATAAAAAGGAATTTATAACAACAACGCAGACGCTTTAAGCCGAATCCAACTCAATGCATTAGAAACGGAATCCATTATAGGAAACGTAGACGAAGCAGAAATAAGGGAAGATCCAGACGAGATCGACACAATACATTCGACACAAAACGAAGAACCAAAAAACGCGATTAAAATTTTAAACGAAGCAATCGATATGAAACCCAATCAATTTATAATAACCGAAGTTTTAAATAACCCCAATCCAGTAAAATATACAAAAGTAGATAACAAAAAGATATATCAAATTCAAATAACAAAAGATGATAACGAGGAACAAATAATTAAAATTTTAAAAGAATACACCCCGAGAAAAACGATTTTATTTCTATTTCAATACCGAACATTTATACCAAAGATTTTCAGAATTATACATTAAATTATTCAATAACTCTGGACCTGAACTCATCAGATGTACTAGAAAACTAATAACACTAGACGACCCTGACGAAATAAACGATGTAATTAGAAATCAACACGAAGGAAAAACCAACCATCGTGGAATTAACGAAACAATAAAACAACTTGTAAGACGTTATTATTTTAAAGACATGAAGGACTTGACCACAGATTTCATTAACCAATGCGAACTATGTGACAGAGCAAAATACGATAGGAAACCCCAAAGATACCCTTAATGTTAACCAAAACACCCGACAAACCATTTCAAAACTTCATGCCGATACTCTAGTAGTAGAAGCGCAAAACTATCTAACAATTATAGACGCATTCACAAAATAGGCCAAGCAATGCCAATCACATCCAAAAATAGCATTGACGTGACCCAAGGATTTTACAATATTTCACATTTTACGGAACACCCGAATCAATCACTTTAGACAATGGTAGCGAATTTAAAACGAGACAATACAAAACACTTTAGAACTTCACAAAATAAAATTCATTTCATAACGGAAAACCACCCGAATCAAACGGACTAATCGAACGATTACATTTAACCCTGCTAGAACAAATTCGATTATTAAGAATAAATTATAAAAAGGAACATATAACCAATTTAATGTCATACGCACTAATCGCCTATAATAACACAATTCACTCATCAACAAATTTTACACCCTTAGAATTAACATTAGGACATTCAGATTCACGAAATCCCTATGACATACACTACAATAAAGAAGTATATCAACAATATGCGAAAGACCACAAACAAAAATTAAAAATAACTTACGATAAGGTAAAAGATAAACTAGAGAACGATAAAGAACGTATTACCACAACCCGAAATAAGAATACCGACTCAAATAAATTTTCAATAGGACAAACCGTATATGAGAAAACTTTCAAAGCAAGCGACATAAAACAGCACCCAGAAATTTAGGACCATTTAAAATTAAGAAAATATCAGATAAAAACATAGCAGTAGTAGACAACGGTAAAATAACGAAATACATTCATTTAAAAAACCTAAGACACCCTGTAATTTCAGATGGACAATCATCACCCTTACCGTCAACCTCCACCCAGGTAGAACGGACAACCAAGTAATAATATAACATATAAAACAACCCCGGTATACTACCAATAAACTAGGCAGTATACAAAATTACAATATTTACTCAAATAATATCAACCCTTACTTTAATGTAACAAATTTTAGCAACATTAAGATATTTTTAATAAAAATTCCAATAGTAGAAAGTAACAATTATCAATATTATCATTTATTTGCTTTTCCAACAAAAGTTACTAGCACATACCAAGTAATCATACCCAAAACCAAATTCCTATCCTAAATGAACTGAGATATGGTTATACAAACGAAAAATGTACTGAAGTAACACCAAACCAATATTTATGTCAATCGATGACGACAACAACCATTAAGGAAGACAGCCCTTGTGAAGTACAACTATTAAAATTCTCAAATCACTACGAAAACTGTGAAACCAAACAAGTACAAATAACTAATATGAAAATTCAAAAAGTTACAGATAACAAATGGATAGCAATTTTCCCAACAGAAGTAATAGCAACCATCCACTGCAACCAAGATGAAAATAACCAAGCATTAATCGGAAGCAAACTAATTACCCTCAAAGAAGATTGTTATGTGAAATTGAAAGATGAAGTAATCAGAGTTTATCAAGATCCCATAGCAACAAAGAAACTTGCAAACCTACCGGAACTACAATTCAAAATACAACAAGAAGACGAAGAAATAAACAAGAAACCTATGAAGCTAGAGCATCTAGACTTAGACGATCTCAACCACGCCGTGAAATTAGTGGAAAGTTATAAAGAACAATTAAGTGAAATCAAAACGCCAAAGTTACATTATAATAATATAAGTGTTTGGACAATTGTATTGATCATTTTAATAATTTTTGTAATCATGTATGTATTATACAAAATGTACCTTAGATATAAGAATGAAGGAAACAGTTCTAGATATAAGGAAACAAAGAGAAAAAAGGAAACAATAAGTATACCCTTAGAAACAATGAATTTTAAATGAATTTAAATAATGTATTTTATGTATTTAAAAATTAAGAAAACCCTTAATTTTTCATTTACGGTGGGAGGAGTTATGTATCCCCCAAATACCTATATATATTGATGTATTGAATCTAATATGAATTATTAGAAATTATTAAGTAAAAGTATAAGTTCAATGCAACATTGTAACACAAGGATAACCCAGAGAGGTTATCGACAGTTCATGTGAACGGACATGCAACTTTGCATCCGTGAGGGCAGTGATACTGCAGGTGGCAGGTCACAGGCGGTCAACAGACCGCAATTACTTAGAATTAAGTTGTTACATTGTAATAAAGTGTACGATTAAGAGAAACGCAGACATGAGATCTGCAAGTTCCCACAGCCGTGTGGAGGGCAGGTTATTATAAAAGGCCCGGGAGCTCAATGCCCGGCAGTCAGTCTTCAAACTCCATACTTCGTTGTTTGAGCTACTCAACCGAGTCAGTCTTCGAACTCCATACTTCGTTGTTCAAGCTACTCACTAGTCAATAATTAATTTTAGTATTATGTACAAGTTCATCTGTTTCAAAGTAAAATAAATGTGTTAAAGTCAAAAGCTTTTTTAAAAAACCAGCTCCAAAGGCCCGAACTTTAACTCGCGTAGCTTTACTAATTGTTCTTTTTGTTGCTTTTCTGTTGGAAAAAAAAGTGATAGAACTTGTTGACTCGACCGCACGTGCTTGTTTTACGGAACATTGACTTAGTGATACGCGTTGCTTTATTGATCGTGTTTTTTTTTTGTTGATTTGTCTTTTAATATTTGAACTGTGTGTGCGATCTAGTTTTCGTGGTCCTTTCTTATTTGAGTAGTTCATACTTTGGATTATCCACATACAGTTGATACTGTAGTTTCTGAATTTTCTAACCACAAAGGATCTACAACAGATCTTTGCTTGTGCAAGTTTCGTTATTTGCGAGATATAACAGATTACCGGTTTACAAAGGTATTGTTTGAAGTTTCTCACTGCTTATTGGGATGTTTATGAAAATAATATACATCTGGTCCCAGTTGAAATTAAACTAGTGCTACAGAATATTTCGAAATTATTGTTTTAGGAAATAGAATTTATCAAGGCTACATAGATCCGACGCGTGATATTGTCTGCTGCTAACCTCAGTGAAATACGTAGGTGTGAGTAGTGTAACGTGTGATAAGTCCCATCAACACCCTCACAGTCAATGTTGAAGTGTTTCGTGAGTGCAGGACATCGTTGAATCCCACACTTCAGTTGCAAGGAAGCGTTGCTGAAGGACTTTTGTAAGTTGAACTATTTCCTACTGGTTATTACTTTGAATATCTATTCGTTGCTTTGCCATATCTTTGTCGTTCTGATGCCTTTTACAATAGACTTGCATGCTATTTTAAAACATAGAAAAAAAAAGAAAGAAAGAAAAATCAATACTGCTGAATTACTCATATCAATTGTGTCTTACCTATTTATCTTTTGTAAACATTTTGTCTGATTTATGTTTAATTGGTGTGTGAGGAAACGTTTCTGCTACTCCCCAATATTACCTCACTTTGTACTAAATATTTTTGTAATGCTTTTATCGTGATTATATTATATAGTTTATCTAAACAGTTTTATTTACATTCTACAAAGTACTGAATAACTTAGACGTTTCATTGCTGCTATGCTTTTTCTTTTTTTAAGGTTTGCTTAACTAATTTTCTTGCAGGTGTTGTCACTAACTCCTTACAGCCGTGTACATTATATGTTGGTCTGCTTTCTACAACCCCTCCCTAATCTCCGATTGAGTCCGGTCATTTCTTTGATTTTCTTTGGGTTACGCACGGCTACGAGCCAACGTAACAGAAATTTTGGCGCCCAACGTGGCTGCCACGAAAAAAACGTAACAGAGATTTTGGCGCCCAACGTGGAGCCACGAATTAACGTAACACGTTTGCCTTCCACATCGCAGTAGTGTGTCTTAGAATGCCATACTGACCACTATGGTCTCTGCCACTCTAAGTACAGAAAAACCTGCTGTCCTCTTTCGGGGTAGACATATATTCGTAAATTATTACCTAATATTCCTTGACAATCACGAAAAAGTAAATAGATCAGGAAACAGTTGTTCGTAATGTTTAATTTCAGCAATAATTATTAGCATTGAATTACGAGGATAATGCGCTAAGCGTGCCTTATTCCTTTTAATTTTCTTGGCTTATTGGTCTTATGTTTTCGCTGATAAGCTTGTGTCCGAAAACACTGGCGCCCATTTCGTATTCCTATTCATATTTTTGTAGCTAGCCCATCCCATGACTCTTTCTTCTGGCTAAATCTACCATTTGTTCACTATTTGACTATTATAGTCGCTTTCTACATCCATTCCTTGAGGTAGGCTTCAGATCTATTTTCTTTTCCTTTAGGGATTTCGACTTGGTCGTTTCTGTAGGTCTGTTAGCCATACTTTGCTTGAGTAATCGTTTCATACGAATCTGTGTTACCTCAGTTGGAAGTATTCTAGATGGTGTACTAGCTTGCCTTTGTCCTTTGCTTTGTCTTGGTTCTTTCTTTACTACACACTTGAGGTTGACAGTTTTGTCGTCTAGTTGGTTTGCTACGAGTTTTCTTCCTCGTTTTTTTTCTTTCCTTTTGGTTTCTCCGCGGGAAGCCAAAACTTTTCTTTGAGGAGGAGAACAGAAATGTCCCTTTTGGGGGACATCCGTCTTTTGACGATTTTGAAAGTAGGTAAGACCTTTAATCCTCATTGGGTGTTTACTTAATGCTTTCTTTACCTATTCTGTCGTTGTTGGTTGCGATAGATGACTTTGTCTTCTTTTGGGGAAAAAAAATGTTCTTTTTCTTATATTGGTGTTGGTCCTTCGAACCGGATAAAAATAATCTTTTTTGTTTGGTTCCTTGTCTGTCGTTTTTCTTTTTTTTTCTCACCCCGACGTCTTTATTTTGCTAGGGGGGAATTTGTAACGGGCATTTTTAATCGTTTAACATTTTACGCTTTTTCTCAATTAGTAAATACCTTTCTGCAATTACTATTTCTATATTTTATATTTATTAACCCCTTGGGCAAATGCGTCGTATTATAATGTGTGGATCGCTGTTTGTATAAAGCAAATACTTTCGAATAGTTCAGATTTGTATGCAATTTAACTCGTGTGTATTAATTTAAAAATAGATTAATTGAAGATTGATTTTCATTAATTAATAAATTGCGAGGAACGAATTTTAAATGGGATTATTCGTAAATTACTTTTCAACTTATCGGAAATGATAAACCGCTGTAATTAATTATTTAGATATGATTGCGGCATTCACGTTTTGGTTGTTCCTTATGGTATTAGCGAAGGAGATAAGAGTCGACAAGAGTGAATGGTAACAACGAGTTGATATAAACAGTTTGAGTTTGCTCTTCGTTCCTACAGATTAATTACGTTAAAAATAGTGTGTGCTGTTTGCTTTGAAAGGAGTCGGATTGTTTATTGATACGCGTAGCTTTACTAATTGTTCTTTTTGTTGCTTTTCTGTTGGAAAAAAAAGTGATAGAACTTGTTGACTCGACCGCACGTGCTTGTTTTACGGAACATTGACTTAGTGATACGCGTTGCTTTATTGATTGTGTTTTTTTTGTTGATTTGTCTTTTAATATTTGAACTGTGTGTGCGATCTGGTTTTCGTGGTCCTTTCTTATTTGAATAGTTCATACTTTGGATTATCCACATACAGTTGATACTGTAGTTTCTGAATTTTCTAACCACAAAGGATCTACAACAGATCTTTGCTTGTGCAAGTTTCGTTATTTGCGAGATATAACAGATTACCGGTTTACAAAGGTATTGTTTGAAGTTTCTCACTGCTTATTGGGATGTTTATGATTATAATATACATCTGGTCCCAGTTGAAATTAAACTAGTGCTACAGAATATTTCGAAATTATTGTCTTAGGAAATAGAATTTATCAAGGCTACATAGTTCCGACGCGTGATATTGTCTGCTGCTAACCCCAGTGAAATACGTAGGTGTGAGTAGTGTAACGTGTGATAAGTTCCATCAACACCCTCACAGTCAAGGGTGAAGTGCTTCGTAAGTGCAGGACATCGTTGAATCCCACACTTCAGTTGCAAGGAAGCGTTGCTGAAGGACTTTTGTAAGTTGAACTATTTCCTACTGGTTATTACTTTGAATATCTATTCGTTGCTTTGCCATATCTTTGTCGTTCTGATGCCTTTTACAATAGACTTGCATACTATTTTAAAACAGAAAAAAAAAGAAAGAAAGAAAAATCAATACTGCTGAATTACTCATATCAATTGTGTCTTACCTATTTATCTTTTATAAACATTTTGTCTGATTTATGTTTAATTGGTGTGTGAGGAAACGTTTCTGCTACTCCCCAATATTACCTCACTTTGTACTAAATATTTTTGTAATGCTTTTATCGTGATTATATTATATAGTTTATCTAAACAGTTTTATTTACATTCTACAAAGTACTGAATAACTTAGACGTTTCATTGCTGCTATGCTTTTTCTTTTTTTCAGGTTTGCTTAACTAATTTTCTTGCAGGTATTGTCACTAACTCCTTACAGCCGTGTACATTATATGTTGGTCTGCTTTCTACAACCCCTCCCTACTCTCTGATTGAGTCCGGTCATTTCTTTGATTTTCTTTGGGTTACGCACGGCTACGAGCCAACGTAACAGAAATTTTGGCGCCCAACGTGGCTGCCACGAAAAAAACCTAACAGAGATTTTGGCGCCCAACGTGGAGCCACGAATTAACGTAACACGTTTGCCTTCCACATCGCAGTAGTGTGTCTTAGAATGCCATACTGACCACTATGGTCTCTGCCACTCTAAGTACAGAAAAACCTGCTGTCCTCTTTCGGGGTAGACATATATTCGTAAATTATTACCTAATATTCCTTGACAATCACGAAAAAGTAAATAGATCAGGAAACAGTTGTTCGTAATGTTTAATTTCAGCAATAATTATTAGCATTGAATTACGAGGATAATGCGCTAAGCGTGCCTTATTCCTTGTTAATCTTCTTATATGAAAATATCTGTGTGACATAAAGTTACTTCGTCACGTATCTTTAGCTGCTTCGTTGTTATTTCCACACCTCTAACGTCGCTATCATTCGATCCTTGCTGCGTCGAGCAGTCGCACGCTAGCAACTGCCTTATCAACATGTATTCCCGGCTAGAGGCGTGCGACCTTCGTATAAATTACTCTTGTAAGCAGGTCAGGTCGTGCTAGACCTGAAACTATTTTTGATACCTTCTACTAACGGTTGGTAAAGTATACATTTTAAGAACTAATTTAATTTGGTTTCATTTTTTTAGCGCGTCAATTAGGAGTCGTCACTTAGGATTTGTCGTCTAGGATTTGTAATTTGTCAACTTAGAATTTATCAACGAAGAATGATAGATTTTGGTTTTGATTGCAGTCGTCCCAAATTAGAAATGGATAGTAACGTTGGCCGGAGATTATTAATTTCCATCCAGATTTGTTTTGGAGCAACAGCGCCAGTTCGGTTCGTTATTAGATATAAGAAATTTCTTGCATGTGTTTTGAATGTCGTAAAAATTTGATGAGCAGACTATCATATAAAGCACGGAAAGTTGTTATTATGTGTTCAAACATGTAATCTGTTTAATCCTCAATTATTGTTGAACTGGTTTTACAAGCCGTAGAACGAAATTTTGTCAAGTTAGGTTTATATAATTACAAGCTTTGTTCCATTTGAACCTTAGATAATTTCAAGATATGTTTTCGATGTCATGTTTTTTTTTGTGTTGCACAGTTGACAGATGTTGTCATGAAAGCAGATGCTTTGTGCAGCTGTAATAGAATTTAAACTGAACATTCCTATTTTTGTGATTAGCTTTTATCTACATATAAATTATAAAATCTAAATATGAAAGTTTAAATCCACGCTATGTAAGAATTTAGAAACTGTAATCTACCTCAAAAGATCTGCCCAGGTTAGAAACGTTAATTCAGTGTATTTTGGCTACAAATTATTTTTGATCAAATTTTTAAATCAAGTTTATGTTTGAATAGCAGTTGTTTGTTTAGAAATAGCCAAAACCTTAACCTTGTTATAGACGTTAATGATGAAATTTTTTTTACTTGTTAAAAGGTGTTGACATTTTAAAAGAGAGTTTTTTTAGTAAACAATTAGTTAAACTCTGAGGCTTTTATTTTGGTCAAATGCGATCAAATCTAATAACATACAGGTAGAATTCTTGAGTAATAATTTTGTGCCAATATCATATTGGATATACCTTTTTTTTATTCTTTTTGATATTTTTATAGGACACAAATGGTGTTCTACATTTTTATTTATTTAATCTTTGCAATTTCTTACAGGAGCTGCGTCTTATTTTTATAAGACAGGTTTTTGTTAACGAAGGCGATCGTTTTATCTTTGGGTTTCCACGTCCGCCCTTGGAATTGTGCTCTGCTATTATCGTGATTGTCTCAGGACTTGGTGGCGCCTATTTAGCTTAGTTTAGCTTTGGTTTGCAAACAAAATTCGACTTATCCACCCACTTCTTATTGTTCTACCCAGGAATAGACCCCTAGCTATGTCGGAAAATTTTTGTTCACTATCGCCGGAACGTGGGGCTGGCATAAACTAAAGTGGTTACACTAACGCCTATTTGAAAAAAGAAGTTACACTAGCGCCTCAACGTTTAGGGCCCCGAAATATAAAAACAAATAACAACAAAAAACGGTTCAACGGCCTGGTACCAAAAACAGATCAGAATTAAACAATGTTCTGGAAAATTATCAAGACTGTTGGATTTCAAAATAACAACATGCGGGCTCAAGCTACGCTAACAAACAAAAATATGTACAAATTTGTACGGTTACGAAGTAGCCGTTACAACGAATTTCCTTCCTCTGATTTTGTATTAATTGCCCTGAAGTCTTCACTTGAAAAATCACTCGTCTCTGGCCAGCGAACTTCACTGATCCCTACTATGTCTAGTGTTAACTTATCCATTTCAATTTTCAGGTTCTCTAGCTTACCTACTTGCTTCATACTTCTGACATTCCACGCTCCGACTCGCAGAATGTTCACGACTCTTTTTTTATACTTTTGGATCACATCTCCCGAAGTAGTCCCCTCCCGGAGATCCGAATGAAGGACTATTTTACCAGGCGGCTTCGTGGTGTAGTTAGTATGCGTGTAATTACTATGCCCAAGGTCTCGGGTTCAAATCCCGGCACGGTGCGCTTGAAAAATGTTAGGCAAGCATTTTTCACAAAAATACGCCCTCGTTCGGATGAGAGGTAAAATGGAGGTCTCGTGTGTGTGTGTGTGTGTGTGTGTGTGTGTGTGTGTGTGTGTGTGTGGGTGCGTGTGTTGTCACGCACGTTAAAGATCCCTACCTTGCTTGCAACAGCAAGGGTTCGAGAAAATTCAAAATTTTCAGATAAAAAGGAAGCTCGCTTCCTGACCAATGTAGTACCTTCGGGTGGAGCATTGGAAAATCAAATGTAAGGACTATTTTACCTCCAGAATTTTTTACCCCAGAGGATGCCATCATCTTTAATGGCAATTTATGAACGCTATGTACTTGGGAGGTAATCTGGTGGTTTCCCTTTGCCTTCCACATCGCAGTAGTGTGTCTTAGAATGCCATACTGACCACTATGGTCTCTGCCACTCTAAGTACCGAAAAACCTCCTGTCCTCTTTCGGGGCAGACATATATTCGTAAATTATTATCTAATATTTCTTGACAACCACGAAAAAGTGAATGGATCAGGAAACAGTTGTTCGTTATGTATTCGTACTGAAATATCAAGTTCTTCAGCTTTATAAAGACAAAGTACTTTGACTTTCATTTTAAATCAATTTCGAACAAAATCTAATTAATAAAATTAATATTGGTCATTGAAAATCACAAATGCAGTTATAAATTATTACCAGCCAGATCTGGGAGGCTCATGCTTAAAAAACCTTATAGTCTGAATAATTCTATTTTAATTTTGTCTTTACAAGTAAGCACAAGGTATGTAACTGCTCTTTCAGATACCTTGTTATAATTACGACACATGAAACTAACTCGAACACAAATGTTTATATCAAATAAAATCGAGTTTGATTTATAGAATTAACGTTTACACATATCTAACTTCTGCAGTAAGTTATAATTTTCTAATCATATTGATGTTAACAAAGCTACCATAATAACCGGTGCCATTCATATTTCTCTGCTTGTCAATGTTAACCAAAATGTAACAAACCCTCTTACTTTTGAGTGGAATTTTCCCGAAATTAGTTTGTCACATGTCGACTCTGGAATAAACACAAATGGAAGATTGGAATATTATTTACCATAATCTGGATGTAATTTGAACATGACAATAAAATAACGTATAGATCAGCTTGCATACGATGCATCTGCTCGCAATTTCTGAGGATGAAAATAACTACCAACTACCTCCAAGCGATTTTCAAATTCATCATTCTCAGACGGACAGTCATTCTGAACAAACAAAGGCCGGAAATTGAATGTCGGAATATGTCGAACTAACTTGCCCACTACGAAAAGCGTTGCATTGATGATCGCGCACGCGAGATTTTGTCGCAAATATCATTAAATGTAATTACAGAGGCCTAGAACGGCAACCAACAATACTTGAAGCTTAATCTGTAATATGAGCATACAATAATCTGGAGCTAACGTTTATAAACTGCCGTAAGGAATTGGGTTTAATGTGTAAAAATAATAAGTTTTTAAAAACGTTACACACAGTATACCATCACATACCATAATCGAATTTATTTTTACATCGCCCAATCCAAACACGTTGTCGAAATTTCCAAAATCTACCTTCTCCCACACCTCCCACTTCCTACCTCCACCACGGACAATATGATTCTGTAAATTGTCGTGATATTTCGGTTGCAAAGCGGACAGATAGGGGTAAGAAATGCATAGTTGTTGTAAGTACAATGCACACCATTACCGAAACTTCAAGAGTTATGCCTCTGAATCAGGATTTTGAAAAGATTTCAGTAGGGTGTTCCTTATCAATAGCTGATTATAATAAAAATATGGGGGGACGTGGGTATGTTCGAATAGCTCTATGCATGTTTACCGTGGAATTCACGACGATGGTGGTTGAAACTATTCTACCATTTCCTCGAATGCGTAATCGTCAATACATATATATTGCACAAACCCCACGAACTTAGATAAACCGAAAACCGAAATCTCATATCACATTCAGAAGCATATTAGTAAATCAACTTCGGGGCGAATATTCTTGCCGCAAAAAAATGGCCTCGTAGTTGATCACAGGAAAAAACAATATGAAGAAGACCAACGGACGTGCAATTACCGTGGAAAACACGGCTAGACTTTCAAATGTTGGAGATCATTTACCTCAGTCGACTACTTCTAGTAGGTGCGCTAGATGCAACACAAAGAAAAAAACCGAAAGGATTAAGTGTACAATGTTCGAAGTGCAAAATTGCCCTGCGTATTGAATGTTTTGCGCCCTTTCACAACCGAGATGTGCATTAAACTTGATGGTGCAAGATGGATACTGGTCGAAAAGGCAACAAGGAAAAAACTATGTAAAATTTTCGTTTTTTGTAAAATTCGTAATGTTTATCTTTTTTGTGTCCCAATAAACATACTTTTGCACGTGTGTGTTTTTGTTTGTTGTTATTTGCCCTATAAAAGATTAAAGTAAGATACACCAATACAATAAAAGTAATACTACTCCCCTTTTATTTTAGTTTTACGTATAGTAACTTGGGCTCTGTGTCAATGTGCATCCTGGAAGATTTATATTTTCTTTTGTACCGCAAAGCACACTACTAACTAACTCATTCGCCCTGTCAGCAGGGTCAGCAATGTTTAAAGAATACAGAAATTGATTTCAGTTAGAAAGCCCGTAAGTATCAAGTCTGTTATAATTTTTTACAATTTGTTTATTTTGATAGCTGTTCAATTATCTAGCATAAAAGTCATTCTCGTTCACTAATTAAGTTGGAATTCAGCGCTCCTAGTTATTGTTATTGTTGTAGTTAGAAGACACTCCGCTTCATTTATATCTTTCACATTTTAATTCCTTGATGATATATCGTTTGTAACAGATATTGCGTATGTATAAACTACATTATCTTTATTCTCATTATGAAACTTTCTACAAAAGCGCTATAAGCAAAAAATTCAGCAAACAAAATCTATTGATCAAAAGCAAGGATGCAATTGCATTTAGGAGCTGAATAACAATAATACTGAAAACAACGAACCTAGGTTATATCTCCAAAAGTCCTTAAGTGGCAAGTTTCCATTGCGACCTCCCAAGATATAAATATGTTGCCCGACTAGCGTTGCGGTGTGTTTGAATCTGGAAGAAGGTGAACTATTTTCAAGGTCACATGGTACAACTGCATTCCACATTTTTTAGCGCCAAAATATCTTGATGTATTATATTCATCTGAAAGTAATCCTGTAAATAAAATTGTATGTTAACATATCACTTAACTCGCTATTGTAAGTGCTTGATGTCATAGCTTATGCTTGAAACTAAAACAGTTCGCGCAATGTTTGCCGCAATGAGAGCGATAACATTTATCTGATAAAAATAAGGATCATGCTTACTCATAAGACAGTAATGATTTTTTTATTTCAATGTACCTGAAGTTTTGTGTGTTATGATAGTTAATCCTGCATAGATAAATGCTTGCATAAAAGTAAATGTTACTTTATCCTTTGTAATTTTGTATTGTAAATCTACTGGTAAGGATAAAATTTCAATTCAGATAATAATTTGATTCACGTACGAGAAAGCGTTTGTATTTCGTTTGATTTTGTACTTGCGCAATTACAAAAATTAAAACATTTTGCCAAACTTACTTTTTCGTTTGTCTTTCGAAGTGGCTAACATTTTTATTATCTGTAAGTGAAGCTAGTTTGAGAGTATTTAAACATTGCGGCCTAACCTAATCTAACAAGAATTCGTTTGATAAAAATTACTACAAATGGCACCTTTAAGTTTATTTATTTTTCTACTCTGTTCTTAGTATATTCAAACCGTTATAATATCATTGATTATTTCTTTCGTCTATCAAATCTAAGCTGATCACCATTCACACCGTCGATTACGTCATGATTCAAACCAATCAAAACAAAATATCAGCGACTATACTGCTTGATGCTAAATATCAGCGACTTTTTTTCGCTTTTTTAAAATTAAAATTAAAAATAAAATACAATTAAATGTATTGTATATATCATTATTATTTAAATAGCATTGATACAAATAACTATTAACTCAAGAAGTAATTCTAGCGAGATTTGGACTATGAAGTCCACTCTTACACCTAACTAGAGATTACTTCAAAATTGACAGAAAACTAAATAAAAATATTAAAAATAAAAATAAAAATAAGCATTTTTACAGTGTTTAAACAAATAAATAAATATTCCTTAGCCATACACATACATACTCGCGCGTATGCACACTCGCACCCATGCTCATACATAGAGATAACAAAAACACTGTCACGCAACAGGCACTTAATTAATAAATATAAATAAATAAATATAAGTATAAATAATTAAATAAATAGTATACCTTTGACATACACATTCACATACGCGCGTATATACTCGCACCATGCTCATACATACACATAACAAAAACACTCAATCAAACAACAGGCACTTAATCTCGAAACCCATGCATCCTAAATGTAACTACTGTTGCGATAGTAGATACTCCCGATACGTTTGTCGGAACTTAGAGATTGTGATATAATTTCTTATAATGGCAGGAATCGAGTTCCACAGTGAAGAACTGGAAACCACAAAAGAGGAATGATACATTTCAGTTCGATGATGTGGAATTTTCAACCGGTTATCATCTCTGATGTTGTAGTGGCCGTTAGATAAAGGCGAAAATTTTGTAGTAAGGTAGTTTGGACCAATCCCGCGTAAAAACTTAAACAACATTATCGCTTGATGTAATTTCCTCTGGATATGCAGTTTCAACCAGGATAATTTCTTAAAATATGGTGAGATGTGATCATGGCGCTTAATATCAAGTATAAAGCGAATGCAGCTATTATGAACTTTTTGCAAACGATCACCACTAATCTGGGGCAAATTATTATACACAACATCTCCATAATCGAAAATGGGCTGGATTAGGGCTTGGACCAATTTGATTTTTAAGCTAATTGGTAAAAATCGTCTAATTCTATTGAGACCATGCAGCGAAGCAAAAACTTTTTGACATGTGTATAGTGTGTGGTTCTTCCAAGATAGGGTCGCGTCAATAACAACTCCAAGACATTTAACGACCGGACAAAGTTTGATTAGCGACACACCCAATTGAAGAGGCGGGAGTATCGATTGGTCAGTTTTACCTAACAATTTGGAAGATCCGATTACAATTGCTTCACATTTACAAGGATTTATTGTTAGTTGGTTTTCGTCTCCCCACGATTTTATTCTTGCAAGATCAGAATTAATATTGATAAATGTATTTAGTAAATCATTAGAATGACAGTGACAATATATTTGAATGTCGTCGGCATAACAATGGTACTTACTAAATTTGAGAACCTTATTAATATCTTGAATATACAAAGAAAACAGAAAAGGACCAAGCACACTTCCCTGTGGAACCCCTGCCTGTAGATTCGCCCAATTAGAAAATTGATTTCCTTCATCATTGACAACACGTTGTTCACGGCCGTTAAGGTATGATTTAAACCATTCAAGAGCGCTATCGGAAAAGTTATATAGCATTTTAAGCTTTGCAAGTAATATTGCAAAATTAACATTATTAAAAGCTGAGCTAAAGTCTAATTGCACAAGAACGGTAAGCTGTTTTTTATCCATGGCTTGCTTAATATTATCAATTATACAAATTAGGGCTGTAGAGGTACTATGGAATTTGCGAAAACCAGACTGGTATTTATCAAAAAGGTTATTTAGGTGAAAATAGTCAAGTAGTTGATCAAGAGCTATATATTCAATTAATTTAGAGAGGGTTGGAAGGATACTAATTGGGCGAAAGTCGGATAATACAGAAAAGAGCAAAAAGAGCATATGGAATCAGTTCGAAAAGTTTTGCGATAAGCGCAGACATGTATCTAATAAAGATACGCCTATTTCCATATTGAATAATATATTCAAAGATTGGGCTTGGAACATTAAGAAAGTAAGTGACGAAGACTATAAAGAGTATACCGTAAAATGAATGTGGAATTTTGTTGCTAAA
Source organism: Platerodrilus igneus (assembly GCA_036346225.1). Lineage (NCBI taxonomy): Eukaryota > Metazoa > Arthropoda > Insecta > Coleoptera > Lycidae > Platerodrilus > Platerodrilus igneus. The sequence goes on along the minus strand of JARFIW010000619.1, from coordinate 3,794,654 downwards.
AGCTTACAAGAACTTTATTATAATAATGCGATAATTGATCCATTTCAAGGAATACAATTTAAAAGTGCCCAAGATGCTATGAACGCAAAAAGACACGAGTTGCAAAAATGCCCAGAGAAGAGGAAACAAAGTTCTACTGCTTTGAATATTGAAAATGTGTATACGATAGTCGACAGTTGTGATGAAGAAACTCCTGAGGGCCTCCAGAAGAAATTTTATTTTATAGTGTCAGTAGAATTGGCATGGCGCGGAGGAGAAGGTGTATCTTGTTTGGTTCAACATTTTAAATTTGACATCCAAATTGATGGGACAGAATCGGGTAGACTACAATACAATCCAATTTTTACAAAAACATGCCAACGAGAAAATAAAAAATGCGCGAACAGTAAGTGACTTGAACACTATCAAAATACTGAAAGATGTTCTGTAAGATTATTTAAAAAATTACTGGAGAAAAGAGGTTCTAATTTTACTTCTCAACGGTTATTTTTGACACCAAACCCATTTTGGAAAAGGGGCAAATCTCTGTGGTACAAAAATTCAGCAGTTGGAAAGAATGAAATCTGGAAGTGGACTAAATTGGCAGCAGAGTGTATTGGTTTAGATACAAAACGCTTAAAAATTACAAATCACTCTTGTAGATCCATCGCTGTTTCTCAACTTGCAAAATCCGGGGTACCGGAACAAAGTAAATTAAGGGGATAAAATGACTGTTCTAATTCAGTAAACACAGCTGCTAAATCTTCAAAAGCCGATCAGATGTATTTGTTCACACAGGCAACGTTACATATAAAAATTGTGTATTTAGTTTCAAGTAGTGTATAATTATTGTTGTTACGCCAAAATTACTAAAGGCCAAGCTAAATATTATTAAAAATAAATTGTATTTTGTGTTCCGAATTACATTTTTGAGAATGTTTAGATTAAAATTTTGTACATTGTTCTCGACTCAAGAAATAATCGTCCTAAATATAACGCGACCTTGATAAATCAACGACTATTTTTATTGTTGCTAAATTTCTTTGATTATTAATGACAAAATTATGTCTCTACATATTGAAACAAAAAAACGCTCGAAATTTAGCCACAATAAAAATAGTCGACTATTTATCAAGGTCTTGTTGTATTACATCTGATAATATATGCTTTAACATTACAAACACTTCCTCTACAAATTATGTAATAAGTTATGGGCCCAAAACGTGTATATTAAAATAAATGTTCTAGTATAAATGACTAGTTCATGTATTAGGGCTGAACAAAGAGCCAAGATAAAATGGAGTTTTTAAGAATGTTAAACCTCTGACAGGTGAGACAGATTGGCCTGTTTGTAAATCAGAGATGTTAGATTATCACGAAGGTGCGCTAGACGTAATTAAAGGCAAATTAGTTAAACCCGAAGACGTCAAAGAAAAAACTTCAAAAGCTGCCATAAAAGAGCACAAAATTAGAAGTGATCTCTTAAGAAAAGTCAACAGTTTTGCAAATTCAATGATCGTAAGTTTAGTGCATCAGAAGATCATGGATCAAGAAACTGCTTTTGACGCTTGGCATAAATTGAAGTAACAATTTGAAGCATAATCAAAGGACCGGCTATTTAAGACGTGCAGATTTCTTTATGTTTAGCTGAATTGATGGTGAGAATGTTTCAATGCACATAGCAAAGCTCAAAACACTTTGGGATGAATTAGATGTTAGTCTCAAGGTAAAAATGAAAATGCTTTGCTTGATCTAGTACTAGTATGCAAAACACCACCGAGTTGAGCGAGCTACGAGTCGGACGAGTTTCTCGACTTATTTGGAAATTAATACTTAAATATCCCTTAGTTTCTTTTATCTAAAATGCCTATAATTAATAAATGTGGGGTGTGTTCTCATGACCTTAAGAAAATTGTATGTGATAAATACAAGAATCCAATACATTTCACGTGTTCTGGTCTTACAAGATCTGAAGTCCAATGTATGCAAAGCAAGAACAGGCGTGTGGCGTATTATTATGATAAATGCATGAATGAGAGATCCGAGTTAGAGGTTCTAAAATAGTTAATTGCAGATCTAAAATAGGAAATCAACGAATTAAAAATGGAGCAACTGCAAACCACCAAAATCTGAATTTAAATGCAGAAATAATTATTAATAACGTCAACATCGTTCCTGCAATATCGTTATATTCACTATCCCTGAGACACATGATAAATCAACAACGTCTAGTGATACGACCAAATTAATGAATTTTTACAAGCTAAATCTGATGTCTCCACCGAAGGGCTCCGTGTGTTCAGATTATGCAATAATCGTACAGACTTGAATCCTCATCCATTAAAAGCGAAACCTAACAATACGTTACATAGTCTAAATCATGAAAGAATGAATTCACGTCATAGGTTGCTGAATTAAAAAACGACATACTTTCAAATCTTACGCATTAAGTATATTCCGATAGATCCTTTAAAAGTATGTCGTCTTTTAATTCAGAAACCTATGACGTGAATTCATGCTTTCATGATTTAGACTATACAAGGTATTCCTAAACTAGTTCAAGATAATAAAAAAACTAATTAGTGTAAAACCTCTCAAAAGTGCTCGAATAACTTCTTATTTTCAGAATGTTAGGTGGTTACGTACTAAAAATCAACAGTTTTATGATTGTTAGTGATTTTGACTTTGAGTTTGTTTGCCCAGTCGAAACTGCATTTGCTAGTTCTGAATTCTTTCCAAATTCTTAAAATGTGTTCAAGTGTGATCACGAAAGTGCTGTTACAAATAAGCGATGGAGTTGTTATATTTGTGTTCATGAAATAGTTAGCCAAGATTTTTATGTTGCTAGGCATCCTGACAACAAGCTTTTCATATTATGTAAATTCATATCATATACAACTTTTAAAGAGTTCTCAGATTAAATACGTCTACTACTTCCAGAATTGTTTAATATATTATTAAGGCATACATTACACAATTGGCGACGAGGATAAAGTTATGGCTAATATTGGAAAAATTGAGGAATTTAACTCAACCTGAAGCATGAAAATTCTATGCCGAAAGATTAGAGTTCTTCATGGAGGCTAATAATATTAAAGAGGACAAACTTAAACGTGCAACTTTAATAAAGTTTGCGGTTTAAAATGCTATTCTACGATTAAGTCGATTTGTGTTCCCAAAAGAGTAAGGGAACATTCTTATGAAGAAATAATTACAAAACTGACTGAACATTTTTCTCCGAAACCTTCTACAATAGTTCAGCGCTATAAGTTTTATAAAAGGGTTCAAAAACAGAACGAATCGATTGCTACTTTTGTTGAAGAATTGCAATCTATGGCCGATAGTTGCGAATTTCCGAATAATTTCTTAGACGAAGCCATACGAGACCGCATCGTTTGTGGGGTAGGAAGTGAATTTTCACAGCGTCGTTTACTTGCCGAAACTTTAAAAGTTGCTTACGAAGTTGCAATTGCTACCGAAACTGCCTCGAGGAATATAGTTGAAATAAAGGATGATTGCAGTAGTACTAAAAATTCGTGTTTTTCTATAAAAAAAAAATAGGAATAAGGATGATACAGAGCAGCAGTGTCACAGCTGCGGTGTTAATCATTCGCGTTCAAAATGCAAATTGCCTGTTATAAAAAAGGTCACATTGAAAAAATTTGTTTTTCAAAGAAGAGCCATTCACCTACTACACACGTAATATCGGATAATAAAAATAGTCGAGAAGAAGAGTTTAAACAAGAAATAAATAATCTTTCTGGTTTTTCTACTGCTTCTTATACAATGGAAGTTTTAATTTATAGTCAACCGTGTTTGTTTGAAGTTGACACTGGTTCAGCTTAAAATAACTCCTAAACTGGATCGTTCGAAACTAAATCTTATAGATTACAACACATGACATCTTGCACTGCTGGGGGGTCATGTTACTGTTAATCATGGGAATACGAGTGCAACATTAGCAATTGTAATCGTTGCTGGCGATCGAAAAAATTTGCTATGACGGAAATGGTTTAAAGCATTGGGTGTCATACTAATAATAAGTGACAATAAGGAAGTTGCGTGGAATAGCACTGAGACTAATACTGCTAGTATTACAGATGCAAAATTACTTTGTACCTTTATTTTATAAAATGTAAATCTCGCTAACCTTTTTCCATCTATTCTTGTACTTTTTACACTTTTCAAATTGGTGTCTTGCCATTTTAAAAGATCCAAATTTCATTAAAAAAAAACAATTGATAAAAGCTTTCCTGTTTAGCTTGCATATAAGTTTTCAGAAATCGCACCCTTTTATTGACAATATGGGGCAACTCTGTAAGCCCTCGTCTTGGATTATCTTGTTTCCACTTAAAACTTATATTATGTATAATAAGTGTATTTAACGATTTAAATAACCCAAGGTGTACTACCTTTTGTCACATGATATTTACAGAAATATGTTCCTCTAAAATTACTTAAAGTAAAATAACCAATTTCAAAATTAATAAAGTTTACTTACGATTTTCATACATTCTGTAAATTACATTATGAATATCGCATTTAGTAAATTCGTCTACTTCAGTAATTGGTTTTTTGTGAACTCTTTTCTTGGAAATGAAGGGTTCGTTATTTTTAACTGCCTGTAACACAGCTGTTGCCGTAGACAGACTAATATTTAAAGTAGCTGCTTCACGTTAAAATAGAATCAATGAACTATATATATATATATATATATATATATATATATATATATATATATTAAAGTAAATAATTAAGTTACCTCACGAATTGCCGTCAAAAAAAGAAATGGGCCGTCGTTATCTTTTCTCGTTCAAAAACGCTATCAAATTAGCTACAAATAGCTTCCTTCTACTTCCTAAACGTAAACCGGACAAGGTTTATTCGTCCAAACAAAAATAACGATAGTTTGTTCTGAGAAGAATAATTTTAAAAGCAAGCAAGAAATGCGGAACAAAAAATGCGCAAGAGGTTAAAGACAACAAACAACGAATCTAGCCAAACCTATACAAGAAATAATTAAATGTCAACAAATACCCTACATGAAGGCTGCAACGTTGCAAAATTTGACAAACTAAGACACTCTTTTCTCACCAATATCATTTGTTGTTTGTGTAGGTGTGACGTCGTTTGTGCCGAAAGTGGGTTTGGAATTTTCACAGACCATTTGTGCGTGAAAAAGTGTTTTTATTACTTGTCCATTACTTCTCTACTCGTAAGTTATAAACTTTATATAAATAAAGAATATCTCTCTAATGTAATTAACAAACAAAATGAAAATAAATGCAACTAAAAATATAGAAGACATTATAAAACTTACTTTTCCAAACTGGAATGTCACAAAGTCACAAACGCCAACACTTTACCACACAAATTACCAGAAAGTGCACTGTAGTCACATCACACATTCCTCGTTGAATATATACTGAAAATGTGACAATAATTGCTTTCCTTGAGCGTCATCAAAATACTCTGATAATAGTACCTAATAAAAAGGTGCCAAAAAAAATTCTTTGGGTATCAGTTCAAAATGATAATGATGGTCAACGGGATTCTTTGTTCTAGTATATACCATTAAACTTTACTGCTAATAGGAATAACGAGTTTCACTTTACAATGCTGCTAAAGAATTAACAAATTGACTTCACCTTGTGTTTAAACGATTATAAGATTATTAACGCTACTCGCACTCCTCCATTAGTAGAAATAATTGAACTGGGCTCACAAATGCACGTACAAAACTTAACATTGATTTGATTTACATTGAATCGTTTTTAGTTAGGTGTTTGATTTTTTTGATAAACCATAAGAGGGCATTAAAAAAATACAGTGTTTAATTAGTAAATGTTTCTTATTTAAATTTACGTCCTTCAGATCATAACTTAAAAATAAGTTTCCTTTCAAGAATATTGGCGTTGCTCTCAGATCCAAAGTTTACAACTCGATAAGGGGGTTTAAAAAAATGCTAACAGATTTAAATCATACACAAAGTTCTACATTAAAATACGTTCAGGAAGAATTTTTCGGAAGGAATGCATTGGTTGGTGTTCAAATGCAACTTTGTGTTAATTTTTAAATTACTTAAAGACCTTAGTCTAGACGTAGGAATAGTTTAAAGTATCCGTGTTAGTCTCAGTTCCAAACCTTCGGAGAATATGGACCTTCCTCTAAAGCATTTGGACTTTAGAGATTTGCTAATAATTAAACTGAGGAAGATAGATTAATCTCCAAAATCAAATAATTAAAAATGCAATATACAGTAGGCTATATACTATACGCAACGCAAAATAAATAATAATACATTTACAAAAATGGTTTTTAATAGATGTGCTATGTATGATCTGCCTCAAAAAAAACGGTTTTCTTATGGAATTTAACATAGGAAAAATGCAAGGTCCGTTTGCAGATTTGTGTGTCCTTCAAGGTCATTCTTCGAGGATCACGTGACGCCAACATCGACAACCTTTCACTGGCACTTTTCAAGTTGAAGAGACCAATTTGGATTTCAAAATTTTTCGAAAAAAATGTTTATGAAATTTTTAAAATTTGATATGTAGTTCAGAACGGAGAGATTCGTGGACATTTTAAATGAAAATTGGTATCTCTAACTTGGTTTTCGAGATCTTGGATTTTGAAAATGGTTGCGACGGAAAAAAATTTTAAATAGATACTATTTCATATATGATATAATAGTTCGCATAAGGTACCTTAAATTTCTTTCGAGAGATTTATGTTTTTATATATCAAGTTGTGTAGTATAGTCCATTAGCTTTAACTTTAAGATGACGTCAAATATACTAATAAACTGTAGGCAACGGCATGCAAATGAATACCTAGAATTACGCTTGAAGGATATTGTCATTTAACACCATAAAGGTTGACAGTTCTGTACGGTGTTGCCTCCAATTCCTCTTGCTAATGAGAATATTCGTATATCTTGCATTAAATACATTAGAATTTAAACAAACATTGGTAATGTAGCATTTTATTCAGTTGTGATGTCATCCTAAAGTTAAAACGAATGGACTATAGTAGTTAACGAAATGCTGTAGTTGGATTCGAATAGGGTATTCAAGTTTGCTTTGAGGGACTCTTTTAAATTTTGTACACCACGTTGCACATATTTTTAATTTATCAGGAAGTAGAACTACACTACACTTTTAGCTTATTCATCTTTCTAATGTTTTGCTTTTGTTTTAACTGATTAATCAGCGATTGCTTTAACCACAAATTTACCTCGCACTTTAAGGAAAATACGGATACTACAATATGGTTAAATAAGATTTCTAATAGTAGGAAAAGAAAATGAATGTCTATTAGGCTTCCTTTTATGCAACTGCTTAGACTTGATAGCTCGAGGATAAGCCGATCTACTTGGTCACTTTCTACGAAGTTAGACGAGCGAGTTGGTGACTTACTACGAAGACATTTGATTAGCCAGACACAACCACGTCTGCTGAATGTCGAAGCAAACATCTCGTATGGATTTTTATATTTGTCATCGCCCCAATTGCATTATTTCTGAATTTAACTAGACGTAGTGGCGCAGTTATGATAAACCTTAGTCTGTAACATCAATTTATGTTCCAAAGATAATTTACTAAAAGACCGTAGTTGAGACTAGCTTTTGGAGCATTTGATAATAATATTAAGTTGGTCTTCGATTTGAATTGTGATATCTATATCTGACAGTGGGTGCTCTATTGACAAAGTTACCCTGAAGCAAAATACCCTGTTGGAAGTCTACAAATTGGAAATAGATTACCTATTATATAAGGAATGTTCACAAAACTACTTACAACTGTATGTTTTGTTAATATTAACTTAATAGTTATGATTCATCCACCTCTACTTCACCTTCAACTTCACCACCACCTCTACCTCCACTTCTACCTCCACCTCCATCTCCACCTCACTTTCAACTTCACCTCCACCTCAACCTCCATCTCCACCACCAAATCCACCTCCACCCTCCTCCCTATCCACATGAACCTCCTTCTCAACGTTCATCTCCACTTGCACTTCCAGATCCACCTCCAAATCTACGTCCATTTCCAACTCAACCTACACCTCCCCATCCACATTTGCCTCCACCTCCATCTCCACCACAACCTCCACCTACACCTACACTCCAACCTCCACCTCCACCACCACTTCCATCTCCATCTCCACCTTCACATCCACTTTCTCAAGCGCCTTCGCCTCCGCTTTTGCCATCGCTTCCAGCTCCTCCCCCACATCCAGCTCCTCCTCCACCTCCTCCTCCACATCCACCTCTACTTTCACCTCCACTGCCATCTCCACCACCACTTCAAGTTGATTTCGCCCAGAAAGCAACCAGCTTCACCGCAGTAGTAAGTTTGCCAAATGGATTTATTCATTTAAAATCCTTGAACATTAATTTATTTGAAGCATTTATTACATATTTTGTTATTTTAGGGGTACATGCCTTCTTTATTTAAAAAGGCCACCTTCACCTCCATACAGAACTTGCACCACCCTATATTTCCACACACCACCTTCACCACAATTCACAATTTCCACCGCCCTACACTTCCAAACACCACTCCTACGACAGCCTTCGCGTACAGGTTCTACCTCCACCTACAACTTCCACTACACTATACTTTTACCTCCACCTACCTCCACCTCCACCCCAACCTCCAGCTCCAGCTCCACCTCCAACTCCACCTCAACCTCCCCCTCCATCTCCACCTCCACGTCCACCTCCACACCTCCACCTCCACCTCCACCTCCACCTCTTCCTCCACCTCCACATCAACCAACTTCATCTCCACCTCCACCTAAACCTCCACCTACCCCTCGACCACCACTTGCACCACCACCGCCACTTCCACCTCCACCCCCACCTTCATCCCTACCGCCATACCTACCTCTACCTCCAGCCCCACTTCCACGACCACCTCTACCACCCCTTCCACCTCCCGCTTTACCTCCAACTCCACCTCCCCATCCAGCTCCATATCCTCCTCCGCCATTGCTTCTACCGCCACCTCCATCTCCACCGCCACCTTTACCACCACCTCCACCGCCACCTCTACCGCCACCTCCACCTTCAACTCTACCTCCAAATCCACCTTCACATCCACCATCTCCGTCACCGCTTCCACCGCCACCTCCGTCTCCACCTCCACCTCCACCTCCACCTCCACCTCCACCTCCACCTCTACTTCCAGCTTTACCTCCTAATCCACCACCATATCCACCTCCATCTCCGCCTCCGCCATCGCTTCCAGCTCCGTCTTTGCCTTCAGCTCCGCCCATCTCCGCCTCCACATCCTTCACCAAAGCCTTCTCCACATCCACCTCACCCTGCACCTCTACTTCCACTCCATCTCCACCTCTACCTCCACTTCCACTTCCACCTCCACCTCCAACTCCGCCTCCACCTCCACCTCCGCCTCCACCACCACCTCCACCTCCACCTCCACCTCCACCTCCACCTCCACCTCCACCTCCACCTCCACCTCCACCTCCACCTCCACCTCCACCTCCACCTCCACCTCCACCTCCATCTCCACCTCCACCTCCACCACCACATCCACCTCCACCTCCACCTCCACCTCCACCTCCACCTCCACCTCCACCTCCACATTCCACCTCTACCTCCACCTTCCACCTTCCACCCCACCTCCACCTTCACCTCTACTTTCACCGCCACCTCCACCTCCACCGCCACCTTCACCTCCACCTCCACCTCCACCTCCTCCTTCACCTCCACCTCCACTTCCACCTCCACCTTCATCTCCACCTCCACCATCACCTCGACGTCTATCGCCTTCTCCACCTTAAGTTGATTTAGTACAGAAAGCAACCAGCTTCGCCACACTAGTCAGTTTGCCAAACAGATTTATTCATTTAAAATCCTTGAAGATTAATTTATTTCAAGTATTTATTAAATATTTTATTATTTTATGGGTACACGTTTTCTCTATTTGAAAATATTTGCCTTGAAATTCATGTTATTGTTTGACATCATAGTAATTTCTATACGAGAGAAAAGTTGTTTTATTATATTTACTAGATAGATAATCCAAGGTTAAAGAACACACATCGTGATTTGATATTAGCTGTTTGCATGAAAGGTAATATTCTCTGAAAAACGAATTTAACGGTCTGTTACTCATTGAAGGCCGACAAGTGTGCTCGCTAAGTGCGTCGCTTAGAAGTACTGTGTAAACCCGTAGATTGGGTACTAGAATTTTTTAGTTAGAGGCTCATGGATGATTCTTCAGGATATAGTAAGCGTGTATAATGTGAGCACCCTCATTTTCGTTGTCATGGCGTGAAGTTGCCATTTTTGTAATAATTAGTGGTAAGTTGTTTTGCAATGAATTCTAACGCTAAGATGTAATATCCTTTTAGTGCAGCAAAAAAGCGGAAACAAATATAATTAAAATAAAGTTAGGACAAAAGTACAGCAGTTTAAATAAATTAAAATCTAGATTTTCAATTTATACAAATATTTAAATCTGGAAATGTCGTAACATACAAATTCAAATTTAGACGGCAGATGTATAACCCGATTAAAAATTGGAAATACTATAAGTTGGTTCAATTTGCATTTTTAGGAATAAGGAATTTTAAATGGTTTGCTGAAATTCAAATGGTAGTCCTTTAGTTTTGAATTGAAGTCGGTGTTACGTATTTATGTTAATTTAATTTCACAAATGTAATTTGGAAAATCCAGGTATTTTTCTAATATGTTGTATTATCTATGGGTAAGTGTTGTTTCTTTATTTTTGATCGTTGTTTGTGCGATTTTATCTATGTCCTTGCTTGCATAGAGAAGAATTCCTGAACTGATAATAAATTTATTGCAAAAATATTCATATAAAATTTGAGTAGATAATAAGCAAGTTTTGTGGTTTCGAGAATTTTAGTGATTAAAAATATCATAATTATGTTTAAACATTTAGAATATATTGAGCAAACATTAATCTATTTTAATTGATAGATAAAATAAAGTATTGATATTAGTATTTTTATACTGAAGCTATTTGAGAAATATTTTAGTACTATTAAATCGATGTTTTGCAATAATGTCTAATATTTAAAAAATCGCAATTAAGCAAAAATTTATAATACACTTGTTATTAGTGGGACAAATCTGAATTATCGAAGTAAAGTAAACGATGTACATATTTTTATACTGAGAAAGTTTTACAAATCTAAAAGAATATTTATTATTTTATGTGAAGAAATTGTTGTTTAATTTGGAACATTTTTAAGAAAAACTTATTGTTATATTTTAAACTATATGAAATGAAAATTAGGTTTATAATATATTATAAAGTCAAACCTTTATGATCTCTAATTAGAAAATTGGTGAAATTATTGAAAGTCATTTATATAATTAAATATTATGTATTTTATTTCATTTAAGCATTAAGGAAAGTTTAAGAGAGCTTTCTGTAGAACTTTTTGTGGTTTGTTAACAAGTAATGTTCTATGTGCTATCAGACCCGTAAGTCTCAGCATCTTTCTATAGGGTAGCATACCATCTTCATAGGAGTTAGTTCGTTTTTATAGATGCCGTGGCGCCCATTTACTGTCCGATGATCTACCCTTGAACTAATCGCTCAGACTAGCCGTTCGTGTTCTTGGAAGTTTTCCCTACTTACTACCCATTCAGTCGACTACCTTTCTTTGGCTTAAGTATAGTAACTGACGTAAAAATTGCAGTTGGGTTTATTGTAGCTTACAACGAAAAACAACTCCAATAGTACTAATAAAAAAGAAAAAGAATTCATTATATGGAAATATAAAAATCATTTTCAAGAAGAAACCTCAGGATTCCAATTTTAGAGGTGCGCGTGATCCCGCCTTGGCGTGGTCCTCCCATCACAACGGGGGCAACCATTCATTGTGGCTTTAAGGGCCACCGGAAGGAGCTATAGTAATTATAAATAAAATTAATTTATTGTCGTCGACAAGTACAATTTTATAAAACCCATAAATACACACCACGCTGTAAGGCGTGCGTAAACTTTTCATACAGAAAAACGGATACAACCAACCATTCTACACGTATTTTCTCTGTGTAGATTGAAAAGCAAGTGAATATTAATTTCGTTTCACTAATGACCAGAGCTCAAAGCAATATTATTGTTAAGGAAATAAAACTGGGAAAACACGGTTTATTGGGATAATACACGGCTTTAATTCGACAAAGCTTTCAATGGAAAACACATAAGAGTTAATTATTAGATACCTAGAACCAGTTAGCGCCTGTTTAATCTTAGCATAAATTTACGTCGAGGAATTTTTAGGAGTATTTATTATTAATTAGGCTCTAGGATGTAACAATAGGAATCGAATTTATACAAATAGATAAATAAATTAACACGTGAAAGGGTTATTTTAATTTACTGAATTAATTTTCGTTTTTAACGCCAAAGGGATTTGAGTTGAAAATTATTAGAACGCGTAATTCTTATTAACAGAAAAAATGTACGGGATGTTCAAAATAAACGTAACAAGTGACAGGCAAAAGAACTTTCAGATTATTAAGTTGTCTCTTTAACCCTTACCTAGAAACGGACTCAGTTCTCCACGTTTTTGTCTAGAATTACAGTACTATTGTGCAATCCCTTGAGTTTTGTTTACACTGATATGAGAAATAGGAAATGTGATATAATCCAATTTGGCGCTTTTCTAAACCCAGAATTGAATCAATTAAACAGTCTGATTACATTATGGTGAAGAAGAGGTTTAGAAATGTTATTTTTCCTTACATACACTTGTTAACAACTTACTAACCGCAGCACACAATCTGAACTCACTTTCACCTAATGACTCTAAACGCATAGAACTCGGCCTGTAACACCCATAGATATAACATGCAAGGATTTTATACGCAAGATGGAGTTTTTGACTGTGTTGTCATGTCTAAATAATATTAGCGTGTGGGAAGAGGAATTTCAGTGACGTCCCCAAGGAAAACAACCCTTTTAGAATATTTTAGTTTGTTGTGAACAGTAGTTTTATAGGGTTTTGGTCGAATTTTTCTTGAATGAAAGTTTGAATTTTTGTACTACTGTCATAAAAGTACCAACTCATGAGCAATAAAAAATATTTTTGTTAGACTTAGTGTTAGCAGTACTTAATTTATATAAATGTAGGGACTTGCTAATGCCTTACATGTTCAAGCATTGAAGTTAAATGCTTCTGCTTAGCGAATTATTATTTACCGTTTTTAGAGATCGTACATATTTGCAATAAAAGATTCGAAGAAGTGTGTTTAGTTTTATTAGTTACAAACAGGTGTCTGCGTGATCGGAAGTTAAACAATTCTAGTTCAGTGACCTCTGTGCGTAGGTTTAAGTTCATTGCAAAGCTTTTGTCAATAAAATGGGAACAAAATATTCCATTATCAAAAAAAAACAATGTAGAAGCTAACTTCAACAAATTTTAAGGGTTAATCATTACAATAATATCTAAAAACTTGCGTATAATATCTAAAATGTGACATAGGTACTTACATCTTGAAATCGGCAAAACTCCAGAATTGCCAAAACACTCTCACAAATTACGTGGTTAAAATGAAGTAACTAACATCTATTATTCTATACAATGAAATTTTTAATTGGCTGAAAATGCCGATGTGGAAATATTTTCATACATCACAATGTATTTTAGGTTTTCACATATACGAGCTACGGTCATAAACGCTTGCGCGTCACCATTACAAATGCAGTTTTCAGCTCCCGCTTTAATATTGATCCGCTTTTCATTTTTGCGCCCCTGTTTTTCTCGCATCCCTGTGCGCGGGGAAAACGCTTACAGATGAAGTAATTTAAAACTCCATGCCCTGCAGTTGGAATTGATGCATTAGTAATTGAGATTACTGTTAGTAATTTATATTCAGGCAGGGTGCTAGCGCAATGAACAACTTACTAGAGGTAGAGATATAAAATATTTAGCAGCTATTTACTTTTTTATATGTATGGAAATATGCACAATCAATCTTTTTTATAAACTTGTATTGTGTAGTATAATAAGCAGAAGACGCCTAAATATTTTATATCATAAACATGGTGTATACGAATGCTATTGCTGAAATATGAGAAAATATAAAAAAGTACACTTGCGGTAATGTAAATCGCGTTATGGATTCTCAAGCATTTCCTACTCATGGCTATATACTTTTTTAGCTTAATAGTCCCGTAGAGGGTACCGGATCTCATTCCTTTTTGTTGTGTGACTTTTTTATAATTGGAATGCATCAAGGGGACCTCAAGGAAGGTTTTTAGCCCGGAAGTATTTTTTACAAGTAGGCGCCTGGACGGCAGTGTTGCCTGAATTCATGATGTCATTACACCCATTTTGCTTACACAAATAATGTGCTGTAACTTCTTCAATTTGCTAAATACAAAAATTCAACCATTATGGAAGTTGCTCAAAACAAAAATATTTTTGCAATGACTTCTATTATAATCAAAAGTAATACTACATTTGATACTCCAATACTCCGCCTCGAAGACTACATTGGCCTGGAAACGAGTCTCTTTTTACTTGAAAAATTTTGAATTTTGTCATTGTAAGTAAAACCTTGCTGTTCCAAGTAAAGATAAGGATCTTTAACGTGCGTGACAACACTCGCACACGGGATCTCCATTTTACTTCTCATTCGAAGGAGGATGTATTATTGTGAAAAATGCTCGCCTAATATTTTTCATGCGTACCGTGTCGGGGTTCGAATCCGGGACCTTGGGCATAGTTGTCACACGCATACCAACTACACCGCAGAGCCGTCCATCAAAAGTGATAATCGAAAGTATTATTATCTTACATTTTATGAAGCAGAAGGGCACTATATTATTTGTTAACCAATTAACCAAAGGAGAGGATGTGGGGATTCCAGTACAGCACCGCCGCCACAACCGTCAACACCCGACGGGTCTCTAACCTCTAACGCCACAATTGTCGTTTGTCACAACCGCCGTCTTTAACATACGCCATCCTTTGTTACATGCCAAAAATCGGCTATGTATCACATTTAGATTAAGTATAAATTATAAGGTAGTTCCCGCGAATATTTTAAATGAACTTATCAATTTCCATTATTCCGGACAGTTGCGTTTGCGCAAAAGAATGTGCAGGCGCGAAGGGAATGGCGCAAGTGCGCGCGGTGTGATACGGCGGCATTAAGCTACGAGATCGGAAGCTAATAACATCTACCGGTGTTGCGTGTCTGTCTTTTTCTTTGAGCTGGTAGGTTCCCTATCTCTACCTTCTATCGTTCCTTCTACCTGGTTATCCTTGTCGACCTACCTACGTACGAGGTGAAAAGAGGATGAACGAATTTGGAATCTGAAACAACGATGGCGTAGCCGACTCACACCAAAAACAACGAGACGGCCCTGAGATTTGGCGGTAAGGCGCGATTTAAGTGAGTACATTGCTTTCATTTATATTGTAAATTTGATCGTTGTATCACTTTTAAACGTGTTTGCTATTTGATACAATTTGCCGCGTAATTGTACGTTATATTAACGATTGCGCAATAATACGAACGGGAAAGCGTGAGACCTTTGCTTACGTCGTCATTTAGGATAACACCAGTCCCATGCCTTCGCACACACTGAAGCATTAATAAATGTAAACTGGAGTTCCTTTTGCAAATCACTGTAATTCGAACACCATTAAAAATAAATACTTTATTAATCGTAAACCCATTAACTAATAGTTTAATAAGAGCAATTTAATAGCCTATAGTTAGAAACTCATTCTTAGTAAAGTAATTGCTTTTGTGTAATATATAACCGGAAGAGAATCAGAGGCGAATCAGTTTATTTTCGCCAGTTATCATGTGTTCTAGTAGTTACGGTTTAGTGTGCTGTTGTTCTCCAATAATTTGAAGAGTAGGTCACGTATTTTCAATAATTTATTGCGTGATTCAGTTTAATCTATACATTTTATTAAAAATTGAACAAGAATCTACCATTGTTTTTAATATAGAATTAGGCCCTAAAGTTACAACCCCTCAACCTTAAATTTATACCTGCTTTATTTATAAACATTTTCTACACCTGCACTGGATGATCTAGAGTTTTTATGAGTTGGTTGTATTTTAAAAATTGGACTTTATAATATGAATCAGATAAGAATCACTCCTGTAGTTTATTCGGATACAATTATTTTATATATGTAGGGTAATAGTCTTCTAAAATAAAAAGCAAGGAAATGCTATTTAAAAACATTTAACCAGCCAAGCATGGTCCCAATATAACTTAATTTTAGTACCAAGTTACGCACAGAAAACAGTCCTTTCTTTATGCTTGTTTGGGGTAGTTTTAATTTTATCTAGTTTTATCTGTAGTTTAAAATTCAAATCAATGCCCAAACCTTCTATCTCTTTTTCTAGCCAATAATTGGATACATAGAGACCGTCGAGATTTTCGAATTGCAAAATGTGCCAAAGTTTGTTGTATACATAAAGTATTTGATTCCATAAACAACTGATCCATTTCTTCGTGTAATGCTTGCAGCTTGTGGCAATCTATCTCCGGCATACGTATCGTGTAAGCTTGGTCAATGACCTTCTGCTGGTATTAAAGGCAATCCTGATTCTCACACACACTGTTGTATAGTTGTACGTCCCCCACACAGGCGGTTCCGTGGCGTAGTTGGCATGCGTATGACTACAACGCCCAAGGTCCAAGGTTCAAATTCTGACATGATCCGCTTGAAAAATATTAGGCGAGCATTTTTCACAAAAATATGCCCTCGTTCAGATGAGAGGTAAAATGGAGAGCCCGTGTCTGATTGTTGTCACGCACATTGAAGATTCCTACCTTGCTTGGAACAGCAAGGGTTTGGCAAAATTCAAAATTTTCCGGTAAAAAACTCGCATCCTGACCAATGTAATATCTTCGGGTGGAGCATTGGAAAGTCAAATATAATGGGTATGTCAACCACTTTTAGGAATATATTACCCTTATAGATTGCAAGATCCTCGGTTTTAAATGATCCGGAAGGTTCTTTATTGGGAGAACCCCTTTACGTGTTGTGTACGACAAAGTTACGAACCCCACCTTCCTTAGTTTATCTATATCATGTGCCATTTTGATAAATACGGTCTTAGAAAAATCTTTTAAATAGTATACCGACTCAGTATTATCCCTTTCTGCAAGGACGCCCACATAACGAGTTCTTCTTACTAACCACAAATGCATATATTTCGTAAAATCCAGATATAATTAAATCGGACCACCAGCTCATAAAATATTCTTTTAATTCTTCCTCATTTTCTTTAATAAGATGTTCTTTCTCCAATACATCTCTGGACAACGAGAAAATCTAGTATATGGTTCCCAAGTTGTTTTTTAACACCAGAACTTGTTATTTGGCACACAGATTTGTTGTATATTTTAATTCTTGCATTAGCCGTTAGCAATGTTAAACAATAGATTACTGCAGTTTTATCATTATCAACTATAACAATGCTGTTTTCTTCGTATTCGCCCTTATAGCAAAAATTATGGTTTGTAGTTAAATAATTACACATCTCTGTCTTAAAAATAGCAGCATATTCTTGAGTTATAACCAGATCCAACACACAGTCTAATATATATGTGGTAGTTTTTCTGAAACTTAACATCTGCTAGTTCCACTTTGTACGGAACACATATCAGACAGTTAAATTTTTCATTAATTTTCTCGAGACCTTTTCCGATAATTTCTTTTACCTCGTATCTCATCTTGTTAGTGGTTTCCGGAAAACACGGGAGATTAGCTTTAACACCATGTCTAGCCGAAACTAATCGGTAGAACTTTTCCCGTACATAACTGTTAAATGCGCCACAAATCTCTTTTTTAGGATAAATATCCTTTTATTTATAGATGTTTTCTCGGCGCCAAAAAAGTTGCAAATTTTAACTATAGCATTATATTATCGCAGAATGGTTCTGTAATTGGCGTGTGTAGTCCACCAGTCAAAACAATTCTGTAACTGAAAAAGAAACTCTTAGTATTGTGCGTCAGTAAGAAATTGATGTACGTTGCTGCTGAGCCACCGGCCCACCTCAATCCGGGCCGCGGCCTACTTTCCGGCCCGACGCGCGGCCCACTTTGGCCCGGGGCGCGACCCACTTCGGCCCGAGACGCTGCTGTCCTCGGCCCGACGCGCGAATAATCTCGCAAGTTATACCAAATACGTACATACACTTTGGAAGCCAATTTATCGTCTTCCAAACAACTAGATAGTCTTTTAATGGGGAATACACATTTTCTGCCATATAACAAATTTCAACAATGTAGACACATTAATCCCCCTAATTTTGTAGTACCATGCCCTTTATTACAACTACATCCTAAAAGCAATACCCGATGGAGCACCCGGGCAGTTGATAAATTATCCGCTGTATGATTCTCTATCTGTTTGCTGTGATAGATTTTTAATTCCGTCATTCAATCATCGTTAATTCGAGTTGGACATGTGTATTTAATACGTTATACGATTTTTAATCCTTCATTTATACATAAAATTCATCCTATTACTATCGCTTTCCTCCACCCAACCCCCGACTGTGTTCAGATGTCTTCGAGTTCTTTCGGTTTCTCCTAAAATATTAAGACAATATATTGTTGTGGTTACGCTCTTTCGGATTTACCACACTTGCATTTTCAACGCAATCTTTGATTTTGTTTGTGTTTACGCCTTGCCTAATATAAATTAAAAGCATGCTCCTCTTATGTCTCGACTACGATTTGTTACTCGCGCATCGTCAAAGGTGAGCGCTGATTACAACCAATAAGATAAATAAGTCGACACAGCTCTCTCTTAGAACACAGTCCATTTTTAAATATCACATTCGCGCCGGTTTGTCGGCATTAATTATAAATTAATTAACAACGTGAGCACCTCTATTTCCCTTCCTTCACCAACCCTCTCCTGTCTAACCAATTATGTATTTAGTGGTGAGTGTAAAGTGATAATTGAACACGGGGTAAGTTTTTTATGCAACCACATTTTATTACACGTTTAATTTTTGTTATTGTGAACCAGCCGTTCCGCTTAGGCGTGAACAGTTTGCATGCCTTCGACGTACTTCGGGTCTTGCTTTATAGAGTATAGATAACATCTTCCCTATGTAAGTTACTATTCGATGGTGGTATGAACAGACTACATGAATCTAAATCTAAATCTAAATTCTAAATTCTAAAATCTAAATTCATGTAGTCTGTTTATACCACCATCGAATAGTAACTTACATAGGGAAGATGTTATCTATACTATATAAAGAAAGACCCGAAGTACGTCGAAGGCATGCAAACTGTTCACGCCTAAGCGGAACGGCTGGTTCACAATAACAACAAGTTGAAAATGCAAGGCATTGTCGCAACGAACTTCCAAATGTAGACTTACTTTAAAACAATTTAAAGAAATTAAAATTATTATGTTGTAATAATTATAAGTATTCAGATAAAATAAAAATTAATTCCCCGGGGGGTCGGGTATCCGTGGTCAGATTTTGTGGGGGGTACCATATTTCGACTCAGCTATGTTAGGGGAGTCCAAATATGTATCGCACATTACTTTTGGACCTATTTGAAATTTTAATTTTCCCGACGGAATATCGCGGGGGCACGGCGTCCCCGTGGCCCGATTTCAACTGACATCAAAACTTAAGCTCAGGACACCGAGCTGAATCGATTGATGTATCACACATTGATGTCCGACCATTAGAAAGGCCTCGGACGGACAGACAGACGGACGACAAATCGATTTCATAAACGAACGAAGTTCGTTGAAAATTAAACGTGTAATAAAATGTGGTTGCATAAAAAACTTACCGCAGCCGGGCAGCAAGGCCTAGGACCACGCAATTTGCGCCATATAAAAAGGGGCGGCCATCGCCTCAGCAATTAGGTCCAAAGTAACAGGTAGGCCTATCCACCGGAAGAAGCTAGAATGGTTGTAGGTGAAATTAATTTTTTGTCGTCGAAAAGTATAGATTTGTAAAACCATCATTACTCACCACGCAGTATTGCATGCGCGAAATTCCCACGAAGAACTGAAACATCAAAAATATAACGAATGTTTTCGTCGTGTATAAGGAAAAGCAAGTGAATATTAATTTGTTTAACTAAATAACCAGAGTTTAACCAGAGTCTTTAGATGGAAATCACATAAGAATCAATTATACGCGGTCGTACTGTATAAGCCGTTAACGGATACCTAAAACAAGGTACTGACTATTTAATTATAACATAAACTTTACGTTTCAATGCAACTAGATTTGAGTTGAAAATTATTGTAAAGCGGGCTTATGATAAACATGTAAAATAAATAGGATGTTGATGAAGGATTTAAGAATAGCAACGGAATCGATTTAACAAAATTATTGTAAGGCGGGCTTATGAATTAACAAGGAATAAGGGGTATTTAGTTTATCCCGAAAATAAACGTAACAAATCGATAGACAAATTTTACATGCACAACAAAATACTGTATTTTATACACATTATACGAGTCTTCTTTATTCGTGGTGATACATTTTTGATAGTTCCTCCAAAAATTTCCTAATTAACATCTGTTTGTCGCGTGTTACACGAAACACATGGAATGTGTATACTTCTCATTAATATTTTCCATCCCTCTATCAAATAATCTGTATTTACCCACACTTTTTGACTTTTACGCCATGTTTAGCTGACAAAAATTTTTGTCAAATGTCGAGTTGGGTTTGTCATGTCGGATTGGGTTCGTCATATATAGGGTTGGTTTCGTCATATACCGAGATGGTTTCGTCATGTCGAGTTAGATTCGTCATATGTCGGGTTAATTTCGTCATATCCCGGGTTGATTTTGCCATATATCGGGTTGATTTTGTCATATGTCGGGTTGGCTTCGTCATGTCGAGTTATTTTCGTTATGTCGGATTAGTTTCGTCATATGTCGGGTTGATTTCATCATATGTCCAGTTGGCTTCGTTAGATATCGGGTTGGTTTGTCATAGGTCGGGTTGGGTTCATCACACGTTGGGGTTGGCTTTGTCATATGTCGGGCTGAGTTGGTGACATGTCGGGTTGGTTCCGTCATGTCGGGTTGGGTTCGTCATATGTCAGGTTAGTTTCGTCATGTCGAGTTGGTTTCGTTATGTCGGGTTTGGTTCATCATATGTGGGGTTGGTTTCGCCATGGTCGGGTTGGAGTCGTTATATATTGGGTTGGTTCCTTCGTATGTCGGATTGGTTCCGTCATATACCGGGTTGGTTTCGTCATATGTAGGGTTAGTTTCGTTATATGTCGGGTTGGTTTCGTCATATGTCGAGTTGGTTTCGTCATGTCGAGTTAGTTTCGTCGTATGTCGGTTTGAGTTTGTCATATGTCGGGTTAGTTTAGTCATATGTCCTATTGGTTTCGTCTTTGTAGAGTTGGTTTCGTCATATGTCAAGTTGGTTTCGTCAAATGTCGGGTTGGGTTTGTCATATGTCGGATTGGGTTCGTCATATGTCGGGTTTATTTCGTAATATGCCGGGTTAGTTTCGTCAAATGTCGGATTGGTTTCGTCAAATGTCGGGTTGGGTATGTCATGTCGGATTGGGTACGTCACATGTCGGGTTTATTTCGTCATATATGTCGATGTGGTTTCGTATAATGTCGGGATGGGTTCGTCATATGTCGAATTAGTTTCATGATCTGCCGGGTTGGTTTTGTTATGTCGGGTTGATTTCGTCATATGTTGTGTTAGTTTCGTCATTTGTCAGGTTGGGTTCGTCATATGTCGGGTTAGATTCGTTATGTGTCGGGGTTGATTTGGTCATATGTTGGATTTGTTTCGTCATATACCGGGTTGGTTTCGTCATATATCGACTTGGTTTCGTCATATGTCGGATTGGTTTCGTCATATGTCGAGGTGGTTTCGTCATATGACGAGTTGGTTTTGCCATATGTCGAATTGGATTCATCATGTCGGGTTGGTTTCGTCATATCTTGAGTTGGTTTCGTCATATGTCGAGATGGTTTCGTCGTTTGTCGGGTTGATTTCGTCATGTCGTGTTAGTATAGTAATATGTCGTATTGGTTTCGTCATATGTCGAGTTGGTTTCGTCATATATCGAGTTTGTTTTTGTCATGTCAGGTTGGTTTCGTCAAATGTCGGGTTGGGTTTGTCATATGTCGGATTGGGTTCGCCATATATCGAGTTAATTTCGTGTTATGCTGGGTTGATTTTGCCATGTCGGCTTGATTTCGTCATATGTCGAGTAAGTTTCGTCGTATGTCGGGTGATATGCCGGATTGGTTTTGCCATGTCGGGTTGGTTTCGTCGTATGTTGAGATAGTTTCATCATATATCGAGTTGCTTTCGTCATATGTCCGGTTGAGTGCGTCATATGTCGGGTTAGTTTCGTCATTATGTCGGGTTAGTTTCGTTATGTGGAGTTGAGTTCGTCATATGTTGGGTTGGTTTGGTCATATGTCAGGTTGGGTTTGTCATATGTCGAGTTGGTTTCGTCATATGTCGGGTTGGTTTCGTCAGTTGTTAGGTTGGGTTCGTCATATGTCGGGTTAGTTTCGTCATGTCGGGTGGGTTTCGTCATATGTCGGGGTTGATTTCGTCATATGTTGGATTGGCATCGTCATTTATCGGGTTGGTTTCGTCATATATCGAGTTAGTTTTGTCATGTCGGATTGATTTCGTCATGTCCAGGTGGTTTCGTCATATGTCGGGTTGGGTTCGTCATATGGTTGGTTGGTTTGGTCATATATTGGGTTGGGTTCCTGACATGTCGGATTGGTTTCGTCACATGTCGATAAAAAACAGCTATGAAATTGCTTACGTATTTATTGTTAAAACAGTGCAATTCATTATACAAAGTTTATTTAAAAACATAATATACATACAATCTGTTGTGAATAAATATATATTTAATGCTGTAATTATAGGGTTAATTTAGGGGTAGGTTAAGTCATTGGGGTCGTAGAATAAGCAAGGGAAACTCCCATGCAACAGAAGCACGAAATTATAGATATTAGGAGAGTAAATAGGTTATTATAAAAATTATTAGTTGCGAGCACATTGTATATAGCAGTGCAAACAATTAAAACACATATCCAAGTGTAGCTACTAGCAGACATTAGAATTTAAAAAGGTAATGAAACGCATAAAATTAAATCAGTGAAAAACCTGCATGAAGTGGCTAGCATTCATAAAGTGTGTAAAAGATATTATCGTAAACGCACACAAAATTATGCTTTTTTTAAAAGCGTACGTGATCTAAGAGAATCACAGTTGTTCGAAAATCCAATTTATTGGAAAATAAACAAATACCAAGTTTATTCAATTTAGATTAGAATAAAGCTAACAAACAAGACTACGTGCTCGATATGTACGAAGTTCCTGGGATTCCTGAAGTAAATATAAGATATAACAATTGAATTACGTGACTTCCAGCACCGCGGCATGCAGTTAAAATACATATAATTGGTAAATTTTCCCAAACATAACAAGTGATAATAGACTTGACCTCGCCTAGCAAGTGAAGCCAGCGAATCACAAACAAAAGTGGGCGATCTTATAAATATCTGGAGAATTGAATATCAAGTGAGTATACTTTGAAACTGGGCAGTGATAATAATTGAAAGTGCCAAATATTTACGTGAATAATAAATATTTGTTAACAGTGAAATTATAAAGTGTAGAATTGTGAAAATTATGCCGTATTTCTGAGACGTAGTAAATAAGATTTAGGAAATTATAACATTTCTAATAATAAATAAAACAGGGCTCTAAATGTCGATCTAAATGTCGATCTGAATATTGATCTGAATATCGATCTAAATGTCGATCTGAATGGTACGATTCCTGTAGAATTTTAAATTACAAAACATTACGATCAAAAATACAATTTTGGAGAATGCTGCCCGTTCAAGCAAATTGATGGTAAATACTCTATGGAGAAAATGAAAAACCTTTCATTGCAATAAACGTACCTATAACGATTTGGATATCGACTTCAATTCCTAGGAGCACCCATGAAAATATTCAGGTTAGAGATTTTGATATGTCTTACTTTGAAACTGTTTTATCTCAATATTTTTAATATGATTTATTTTAAACTGTTTATCTCAAATATTTTTGATATGATTTATTTTTTAACTGTTTTATCTCAATCATAATTTATAGTGTAAAAGCCGACAAATTGGGGATTTCTTGCGAATATTTTAGGAAAAGTTACAGACGGCTTGAAACGTTTCAATAAGTCTTTAAAGGTAATAAAAAGCTCGTTTTGCTGGCTTGATTTTGTAATAATTTGACAGATGTATATGATATAAAAAGGGAGAAGATAGTTAAAGGAGTTGTAAATATTCAATCATTATACTGTGTATTATAGAAGTGCTCTATTTGATTGAATTAGCTAGTCGAGGCAAAAGAAAATTATAAATTAACATTTCACAAGTGTTTGAGTGGTATTAAGGGGCTGTGAGAGAATAACTGGGGTTAACACAGCATTTTATGGGCTGCCCAAGCCGTGGGGCAAGTTAACACAGCATTATATATATATATAATATATATATATATATATATATATATATATATATATATTGCTATGAATCGCCCCTCGTTGGTACGCCTATTAATATTGCTGTGAAATAGACCCACGATTGTACGTTATACTTATTGTTATGAATTAGTATACCTCGATATATAAGTTTGCTATTTCACAACCCCCAACGTTGCCGTCGCCTTTTAAAACTTTACTGTTGTGTTCGTATTCGGCCCTTTTTTTACTCTGCGTCTCTAAATTCTATAATTCTTTAAATTTGTATACCTCGGCTCGCTCAATTTATTAATTACAAAGTGCTCTACGCAATAAAGATTGTTTAACCCCTTTTCTTTGTATTACCTATCTGTTAAAATAATGTAAATGAAGCAATCCAAAATTATACAATTAATAATCGATAATATGTACACTTTTATGTCAATAACTTATTAATTTGCTCAACATTCAAAAATTAACTCCCGAATAAAATATTAACATTTATGTTTCCTGAAAGCCAGCAAAAATATCACTGTAATTACTCTTAAGTACCTTTTGAACGTTCAAAATGATTCTTTATCTACTTTTCAAATTCTCAAATGATTTTTGGTGACCCTTACAGATATTTGATATAGCACATATTAAAAATTGAAAAACAGTCTTATACTAATAATAAATAAATCTCTGACCTTGCTTTTTTCTGCTTTTGAATATCAATAGTCAGCATCCCTGAATTGCTACAGCTTGACTTGTTTTCCTCGTTGACCAGAATGAGTAATTAATTGTTGCTTAAATTTACCCTTCGGATTTTTGGAATGACTTGGAGCTTGCTTGTTGTTTGAGTATCTTGATTTTTATCATGTTTCCTTGTAGGCTTGTTTAGGAGTATTTTTATAATATTCACGAAGTTTGTTTAGTGGTACATTTAGAATTTTATTTTGAAGTATATCTGGAGTTTTATTTATAGGTACCTTTAAATGTATCTTCAGAACCCTAAATTCTTAGATATTAGAATAAAGTTCAATTAATAACTTACCTTACGCTTTAAGATCAAAACGGCTATTTCTCGTTGTATAATTTTGCACTTTTAATTTTCACTATTATAATAAATTATTAACTTTTACTAAGTTCACTCTTACGTACTATTTAACTTTCAATTGACGCGGTTAGTGCCCTGTCGAAGAGATACTGAATGTATACAAGGTCTCAATAGTATTTATAGATTTCACCTATCGATTTCCTTATTGGTGTTCATCGTGTGTTTGTTGATCAACGCGCTATACTTTGCGCCTATCTCTGCAGAACTCGGCATTTCTTAAAATTCCTTGTTTTGATTCTTGTTCAGACGCTTTATCTCACACGTAGACGTTCAACTTCGTGCAGTATATTTCTCAGAAAGTCCAAATTTTCATAGCATTTTGTCACGTCTTCATGTTTGTCGACTATAGTCCAAACTTTTATCATATCGCGGACCGTCTGTTATTTATTGTTTATTACTCCAAATTTGTTGGATTTTATCGAAATACAATATCTTTTGTCACGTATTCATATTTCTAATAATGACCTACTAAACGCGTTTATTTATTTATGCGTTGATTTTATTAAATAGCTAGTATGCCAGGTTGTTTATCTTTCCCGATTACGTGTTTATTTTGATGAACTTCGTTGCGTTAAAAAACTTAATTTTTGTTCGTTTCTTTAACTTAAAACGTATTATACGACGTACACATTATTATTTTTGCTAAATAGCATCAGATTATTGCAGAATGAGCTTCTGTCTTATGAATTAAATTGGTTATGATTTATATACAGTATGCTCGCTATTGACTTTATGTAAAATAGTCGATTTATTCCTATTTAATGGTGGAATTGTTTGGTTTTCTTAACGTTAATAATATTTACATGTATTTTACGACGCCTATTACTTAATCTACCTTTTAATTACCTTCTTATCATAGAAATATATATATATATATATATATATATATATATATAGGGTAATTAATAATTTAATTGTAAGATAGAATCTATCTTGCGTGGCTTCCATACAAGATAAATCCCATTTTAGAATTTCTAACAAACACGTGGTTGTAACTTATAACTCAATGCAATATAAAGTTTTGTTGGTTAGTGTTTTCAATGATGCAACTTTTAAACAAGTGTTACTGCTTTTATTTTTGAAATTTTAATACCTGTAGTTGCGTCCAGCTGATGTAGTCGTCCTTACAATCGCCTGGTTGTATTTTGAACTTCCGCACGTATCTACTCTACAAGAAATAGGGTTTGTATTAGTATTGAATTGTTTTAGGTTAGTAATTAAATGCTTTAAAAACTGTTGCATAAGGATTAATACTACTTATTTGGACGTAATGTGATCCGCTGTTGATCCTAGTCCTTTTACTCCAATTCGCCTTCTGTACTTCTCTCTTGTTAAAATTTTCCAATAAAACGCCGCTACTTTCCCATAAACTGTGGCTTCTAAATTGCAACCAGCTACACCAAAACTTGAGCTCTGCTATGCTTTCTTGATTATTTTCGATTCAGGTTGACCGTTTTTCTTCTTATATACTCTTTACTCAGCTTAAACTGCTTTTAAAACTCTTAATATTTTACGAGTTCACTATAATTTCGATTAAATAAGAAATGAAAACTGCTCTATAAAAACTGCTTTATTTTCAAAAATTAAAAATTCGCTAATCAACATCTTCCATATCACCATGGTTTCTGCAATCTTTTGTTTTATAAAAAAAAACCAATGCCCACTATTTCAATTGCAAATGCTTCAAACTGCTGTCTTGATCAACACTGGTTTTATACTTTACATAATTTAAATAACATGGTTCTAAATATTTGATTTACAATAACAATAACATATTAAATTTACAACACAATAACATAATACAAGCGTTTTAAAAACCTAACTACATTTTTACATCAATATCTACAGATACAAGTTTTGGATTATATTCATTTTTGCTACATGCATCCTTTATATTTTTGTTAATTCAGGGTTTTAGAGTCTTCTATCACAGGACCTGGTATGCTTGAGTGAGATCTACAGCCACCAACAACTTGGAGTTGTATCATTAAACCCAACCAACTTTTGTTCTAAGTACAAATGTACAACTGAATAAAAACTGCTATTGCTCAATGTTGATTAACTTATTATGACTTTTTTTTACTCCCCTGCCTCTGGATCCGTTACAATATATATATATATATATATATAAGCTTTATTAATCTAAATAAATATTTATAAATAAACATAATGTAGTTAAATTGATAAACATAATGTATATAAATTAACAGTAATAGAAACCTTAGTAGAGACGAAGTTTAGCTTAGAGCTTCTCTTACACTTAACCTCCGTAAGGCATAAAGAAACACAAAATTTATAATATTAAATCAGTTAACTATCACAACGTAAGTACAGTAATAATAAGCCATAAAATAAACTAACTTAATACAAACATCAAAAAACAATTACAATAGTATCATGCACAATGACACAGTTAATAACATAACAAAGTGAGCATATAAATTTCAGTTGCAAAACACGAAAGAAAATCGGACAGTTCTATAATAGATTGGAGAATGAAATATTGATAACTTCCGCAAAGGATTGAAGACTTCTCCGAATACATAAACGCATTTCGGATTCATAGTTTTCCATCTTCCAACAAAAGAATATAAGTGTATAAGCATTGGGCTTATGCTAGGGCATAGGACTAGAGCTTAGAGTGTAAACCCAGGTTTTGGTATCATTTTGGTTATTTAGGTTGCCCTGTGATCAATGGCCATAAGGCCATGTGGCAGGTGGTTATGTGGTCAAGTGACAATGTGGAAAATAATATGCGTCTTTATTTCTATTCTCTGCTCCAACGAGTCAAAACAAAGCAACACACTCCCGCAAATTCTTTATCTTTACTGACAGTTATTGTGATTAACCACTTTAATTCTTATTTTTAAATTTACACCTACGAGTTCATCTTCTACATCCTTTTCTAGTCAGTAATTGGATATGTGCAGTATGTCCAGATTTTAAATCTGCAAATATAACCGACTTTGTCTCCATGTGAATTTCTTTAATTCTGTCATTGATAAGTTCTGTTATCCCATCGATTTCCTCTACCCACGATGTCTTTATCGGTTCGTTTATTTTCTGCATAGCAACCTTATTACAGATGAATTCGAATTATATAATAAAATCAA
The DNA here is from genome assembly GCA_036346225.1 of Platerodrilus igneus. Taxonomy (NCBI): domain Eukaryota; kingdom Metazoa; phylum Arthropoda; class Insecta; order Coleoptera; family Lycidae; genus Platerodrilus; species Platerodrilus igneus. The sequence goes on along the minus strand of JARFIW010000619.1, from coordinate 3,765,951 downwards.
TCTGGTTATAATACTTTAACGGCTTAAATTCGTACCGCTACTAAAAGTAACTTACCACTTGTTTTTTTAAATTCATACTTAAGTATGTAAAAAGCTGCACTTCTTAGTAAGTCGATCTTCTGTGACCAAGAGGTCACGTGACCAAACGGTCATATGGTCAGTTTCTCATGTGGTCAGGCAATCGTGTGGTCGGGTTTTCATGTGGCCGTGGACAATCCTTGATATATAAAGAAAAATTTTTATATGACCGACTTTATTTCCATGTCAATTTTTCTGATTCCACCAAAAACAAGTTTTGTTACTCCATCTATTTCCTTCACCCGAAAATGGGTCATTGTTTTATGTGTTCGTTTATTTTCTGCATAACAACCTTTTTACAGAGGAATTCAAATTATATAATAAAAATCAATCGGGTTATAATACGTTAACGACTTAAGCTCACACCGCAAATGGTATGCAACTCGGCCCCCGAAAATTAGATAAAATTTCTCTAAGATAAGTCAGACGACTTCTCTCCCATCTCGCATAAATTGGTTTATGATAAGTCTACCGTTCACTTCACATCTGCCGCATTTTACTTTCTACAATGACGGATGTGACGTTAGAGGTTAGACGAAATCTCTCTAACTAGGTTAGGTTAGACTACATCTTTCTAAGTTAGGTTAGGTTAGACGACATTTCTCTAAATTAGGTTAAGTGGGCTCCAACCGCTCACGGTTAGGTTAGTTTAGCCCGATGTTGTTCAAAAAAGGTCTTGTAGGCTAGGTTGGCACCGGAGGCTGGTTAAATGTTTTCAAATTACGTTATTTATCTGTTGCAATAAAGCTTTAGAATAGCATTGCTTGCTTTTTATTTTTAGAAGACTGCTACATTGCATATATAAAATAATCATTGGCGAATAAACTATAGGATTGATTATTCTCTGATTTGTATTATAAAGTCCAATTTTTAAAATACAACCAACTCGTAAAAACCCTAGATGACCCATTGCAGATTTAGAAAATGTTTATAAATAAAGCAGTTATAAATTTAAGGTTGAGGAGCTGTAGCTCTGTAGGGCTTAATTCTATTTTAAAATTAATGGTTGATTCTTATTCAATTTTTAGTAAAGTGAACAGATTAAATTGAATCGCGTAATAAACTATTGAAAATAAGTTACTTATCCTTAAAATTCTTGGAGTAAACAAGCTCACTAAAACGTAATCAATAGAACACACTGTAACTGGCGAAAATAAACCAATTCCCCTCTGCTGCTTTTTCGGTTATATATTATATGAAAGAAATCAGAATGTTTGCTTGTAAGGAGATGTCAACTTTACTAAGACCGAGTTTCTAATTATAGGTAATTAAATTGCTCATTATTAAAGTATTAGTTAATCGATTTTTCCAATTAATAAACTACTAATTAAGGAGTTTTCCTATTAATAAACTATTTATCATTAATGGTGTTCGAATTATAGTGATTTGCAAAAGAATTCCTATTTATATTTATCAATGCTTCAGTCTGTGCGAGAACATGAGATTAGTGTTATCCAAATTTGCGACGTAAACAAAAAATGGGGCATTTCAAAGATGGCGAATGTGACAAGTGACAATTGTGGCGTCAGAGATTAGAGAGACGTTGGGTGTCGACTGCGGCAGCGGTGCTGTGTTGGAACCCCCCACAACTTCTACTAACCAATTATTAGACTATATTACCATCATAATCATTATTACAAACTAAAAAGCTATACATTATTAGATTGTTAATAGTGGCACACGCACGTGCGCGGAATTTATCGTATCAGTGAGAATGAATTTGTAACTCTGAATGCAGTACTTCTATACATTCGTACGCGAGCATGCACTGACACGTCGGGAGTTTAGCGCGGCATTCAGTAGTGCAGAGTTCATATCATAGAGAACATACAGTAAGAGAGTCACCACTCCAATGTAAAAAGGTTAGGGACAACAATGGCGGCTAGCGCCTCTAGGGTTACTGATGAAAACAAGAGCTAATAGCGGGAAATTCAAAATAGGACACTAGGATTTCTAAAAACTTATTTTCAAAACTCAACAATATGTAAAAAACAGCTTGAATTAAAATTCATTTAAGCATATATGGTAAATAAATGAATTTAAATTCAACCTGTTTCATGCATATTGTTGAGTTTTGAAAATAAGTTTTTAGATAAATTTATTGATGGGAGCAAACACAAAAATTTAATATCGATTTATTGATTTAAATATTCTTTATTATATATCACAATTAGCAACAGTACAAAATAACAAATCAATAAATAACCTTAATGTATCATAAATATAATACAGACCTACTCATATCAAATTTAATTAAATAAATAATTAAACACAAATAATTGGAATATAAAGAAATTCCGTTTGTTAATTAATTAAATCTATTATAGACATGCATTAGTCAATATCTATAAGAGCTAATTTTGAAGTCTCGATCTTTTTTTGTATTGTATTAAATAGCTTTGTTAGTACAGAGATATATACGACAGAGATTCAGCACCTAAGCAAAGTTTGCGAAACTGAATGCATAAATAGTTCAACAGAAAACTGTGAATAGTAAACTAAGTTATAATATAAATACAATACATTTATAAAAAATTTGCAAAAAAATAATAAATATTTATCTAGAAACTGACAAAAAAAATGGTCAAGTTCAACCTAAAATTGGGTCTTGAAAAGCATTAGTAAATGTAAAATTATATTTTTTCATATTATCAAGTAAATATTTTGTAACTCGTTTTTCATTTAATCTAAATGCTGTTTATAGTTTTATAAGCAGGTAAAGTATTGAAATGCCTTGGACCTAAATAAGAAACATAATGTTGAGTTAATGTCATAAGTGGTCGGGTAAGTTCTGATTGGTTTATTATCTATTAATCTAGTGAAAGTACATCAAAGTAAAGTATTCTAAGTGGTAGTAAATTACCCTCCGAAAATTTGATATCTGACGGAAAATATATATCCTTTCTAGGCATGACTTTGATAATAAACTTGTGTGCTATTAGTAAAGGCAACAAAGTAGTTGAAAAAGTACCACCCCAAATACAATGCTGTATATAATTATAGACTTCACAAATGCATAGTGTATGATCAGAGGTTAATTGAGCAAGTAGGACTGTACACTTTTTAAATTTATTGAGTATTTTACAAGAGTTGAGTATTATTATACATAACGAGCTTATACAAATAGCATCTTTTCAGAGCAAAGACGCGACAGTAAGTGAGTGAGATCGTTCCACACACACCCCGATGTGCGCGTTCAAAGCAGTAAAATCTAGGAGTGCATGGCATGACGTCACACTACCCGACGTTAGTAAATAAATATTTAATACAAAAATTAAAGTCATTAACATAAACTGGCCTCCAAAAAAAGGCAATAGCATTTTTTTGTAAGACTCAAATTATACCTATCAACTATAAAATCAAACATGAAAATACTTAAAAATAAGCAAGTAACAAAGCAACATTAAATTTGCATAGAACATAATAAAACTTATAACTAATATGCACTGGTGTGGCACAAAACTTATTAACACTTAGATTTATTCGCACTCTGGTAGAGGGCAAATTTTAGAGAATGCACGACGCACAACACCATGAAATGTTTTAATTTCAGCAATACGGCTGACACTATCAGAGCCACTAAAAACTTCCAGAATACGACCAAGTCGCCAATTAGCAACAGGAGAATTGTCGTCTTTGATGATGACAAGTTGACCTTGCTTTAAAATTCCATGACTGGCTTGCCATTTAGTACGACGTTGTAATTCGCCAATATATTCCAACTTCCATCTCTTCCAGAATAGTTGCTGGAGTTGTTGAATTTGCTCGAAGTGTTTCAATCTAGACACAGCTACATTTGTAACATCTGGATGTGGAATACTAGCAATGTGTCTTCCAATTAAAAAATGCGCGGGAGTGAGAGGATTCAGGTCATTAGGATCACATGATAAAGGAAAGAGAGGGCGAGAATTGAGAATAGCCTCAATTTGTGTCAAGAGAGTAGATAATTCTTCAAAAGTAAACAATGAATTTTGTGAGATACGTCTCAAGTGATGCTTGGTACTTTTTACGGCGGCCTCCCAAATGCCTCCAAAGTGAGGAGATTGGGGAGGTATGAAATGCCACTCAATATCCATTTCAAGAGCAATTTTAGTCAGATTGTCTTTATTAGTTTTAAGAAAATTGTATAGATCTTTTAATTTTGCATTTGCACCAACAAAGTTGGTAGCATTATCAGAGTATATTTTTGAGGGTTTTCCACGACGAGATACAAATTTTCTTAGAGACATTATAAAAGCCTGCGTAGAGAGATCACTGACTAATTCAATATGTATGGCTTTTGTGGAAAAGCGCACATATATACATACATAGCATTTAGATGTGGTACTTCCACGACCACTTTTACTTTTAATCGACATAGGTCCGGCGTAATCAACCCCGACTATAGCAAAAGGAAAATTTTTAGTAATCCGATCATGAGGCAAATTACCCATTATGGGTTTAATTACCTTTGGAGAGCATCGAAAACAAGTAATACAATTATGTACTATTTGTTTTGTTAAGTTTCTACCATTTGTTATCCAAAAATGTTCTCTGACATTTGCGAGAGTTAACTGAGCACCACCGTGCAAGAGTTTCACATGTTGTCGATTAATAATTAATTTTGACAGAGGATGATGACCATCTAATAATAAAGGGTGTTTTTTATGAAAAGTGTATTCTGAATTGTGGATACGTCCACCAACTCGTAACAAACCAGTTTGATCAAGAAAAGGAGATAAATTTATTATTCTACTCTTATTCGGAAGGCCCTTTTGAGCTTCCAATAATTTTATTTCTGTTAGAAATGATTCGATTTTAGCAATTTTTACCAGACATAGACGAGCGCAATCAATTTCTTTTAGTGCTAATGCGCCATGATTTTGCATGGTTTTTGAAACAGAACAATTATGCTTAAAACGAATGCAATAAGCTATAATCTTTTCGAGTTTACTTAAATTTGAATAGTTTTCGAATGGAAAGTGTATATTTTTAAGGGTTACAAGAACCGTAGCTTCATGCTTTAGTTCAGGTAAGTTTTCCATAGAATCTGAAGGCTCAAATACGTTTATTTGAGGTTCCATAAGAAAAAAGGGACCATTCCACCATAGATGACAATTTTGTAATTGAGAGGGCATTATGCCACGAGATAGCAAATCTGCGGGATTGCCATTGGTAGATATATGTGACCAAGTCCAATCACGAGTAATTTGTTGAACATCAGCGACTCTATGAGACACAAATGTTTTCAGGAGATGCGGAGGTGTTTTTAACCAACCAAGAACAATGGTAGAGTCTGACCAAAGATAGCAATGTTGAATCTTGCATTTTAGAGAATTTACTACAACTAACATTAACTTTGAGAGAAGAAGTGCTCCCTCCACATAGTTCTAATTTGGGACTAGTTAATGTTTTTAAAGGGGCTCCATACGCTTGAATACTTGCATCACAAAAACCGTGAATTTCTATAGTGATGGCATCTACACATATTGCGTGACGAGGAATTTCTAATTTGTTTAGATCTACAAGTTCAGCTCTGAATCTACACCATTTTTCATGTAAGTCAAAGGTTATAGACTCATCCCAACTTAACTTCTTCAACCACAGTTGTTGAAGTAGCAATTTAGGAATAATAATTGAAGGACCTAATAATCCAAGTGGATCGAAAATTTGGGATATATGAGAAAGAATTGTCCTTTTAGTGATTCGTTCAGTTGAGGGCAATGAGATAATGAAAGCAAAATTATCAAGTTTAAAGTTCCAATATAGTCCGAGGGTTTTAGTATGGCTATGCAAACCTAATTGCAAAAAATCAGGATGCACGTCGCTTGAGGGAATATCCTTTAAAACACGAGAATCATTGGACATCCACTTTTTCAATGGAAAGTCACCACGAGCAACAATCTTAGGTAAAACCTTACAGATGTGTTGAGCTTCTTCTAGAGTGTCAGTTGCGGTGAGTAGACCATCTACATAAAAATCATCTAATATTATTTTTGAAATTTGAGGCTCACTGTTCTTACATTCAATGCCTAATTGCTGTAAACAACGTATAGCAAGGAACGATGCGGACGCTGTACCATAAGTCACAGTATTTAGAGTATAAATAGAAATTTCTTCTGCTGGGTTGTTTCTCCATAATATTTTTTGAAGATGACGTTGAGCAGGATTGATGAGAACTTGACGATACATTTTTTGTATGTTACTTGAAATAGTGAATCTATGAGAACGAAAACTAAGAAGTATTGGGAATAGGTCACGTTGTATTACGGGACCGACTATTTCCAAATCATTGCAAGAATATCCTGTAGTTGTTGCGGCAGAACCGTTAAAGACAACGCGTAGTTTAGTGCTACAACTTTCTTCTTTCACAACAGCATGATGTGGCAAATAGTAAGAGTTTTGTGAATCACCAGGAGGAGCTAAAAACATGTGAGACAAAGTTTGGTATTCGTGCATAAAATCGGAATACTGCTTACAAAGAAAATCCTTAGACCTGAGTCTATTTTCTAGCGACAGAAGCGCACACTTTGCATAATTATACGAATCTCCTAATTTTGATTGAGGTTCCTTTAAAGGAATTGTTACAATGAATCTACCACTGGAGTCTCTAGTAGTGTTGGCTAAAAAATGCTTTTCACATTCAACTTCTTCTACAGAAAGGGGCTTTTTGAAAGAACATTCTTCAGTCTCCCAAAACTTTGCGAGTTGATCTTGAATATCTATCAATGTGGATGAGAAGTGACAACTAACGACGTTAGAAATCAAATTTGGAAAGGAGATAGGACCACTTACAACATATCCAAACAGAGTTTTTTGTAATTTTGGCTGACCTTTGCCAAGAGAAATCTGCCCAATGCATAACAAATCGTAAAAGCAATTTGCGCCTAAGAGTAAATCAATGTTCCCAGGTGAGTTAAAGAGTGGATCCGCCAGAGTAATATTTGGAGATATCGTAAGATGACTTGCGTCTATGGGTGCATTAGGAATACTACCTGTAATCGTAGGTATCACTAAGCATGAGGTTTTTAGAGTATAAGAGGTGTGTTTAGCTTTGAGAATGACACTGCATTTAGAGATTATATTGGCATTTGAATTTGCTAACCCTGAGATGCTCATTTGAATGCGTTCACGTTTGAGTTTGAGTTTTTCACACAGATCATTGGTAATAAAGTTACTTTGACTACCAGAATCAAGTAATACACGAGCATTGTGAGCTTTACCTTGAATATCCAAAATAGAGACAAGAGCAGTTGATAATAATACATTACTATTATTTGATACAAACGATGAAAGAGATACATGTTCATCAGGCAGATTTGAGGCTAATTGCCCATTATTATTTACAGAGGTTTTTTCTTGTAAATTACTCGTATGAGTTGTATCGATGTGAAGCAGAGAATTGTGCCTAGCTTTGCACGTGCGACAAGTGTATTGCGGTTTGCATTTTTGAGCTAGATGCCCCCGAGCAAGGCAATTTAAACAAAGTTTGAGAGTTTTTGTTTGTGAGATTCGATCTTGCACATTTAGCGCCTTGAACTTTTCACAAACATAAATGGAGTGAGAGGCTTTACAAAAATTGCAGTAAGCAACGTTTGCCACGAGAAATTTGGAACTGCGAGAGTTTCTGTGTAAACCAGAATTTTTATTAACATGAGTTTGGGTAGCACCTTTATGAGTATTATTTTCTGATTCCAATGCTTCCAATATGCTAGCCTTTTGTTCCAAAAATTCAATGAATTCAGAGAGAGAGAAGGAATTCCGTCACTATTTTTGAGTGTTTCCCAATCACGCTTGGTGGTGGGGTTCAAGAAAGGGACTAAATTGTGAGCAATAATGACTTCTCCTAATCTATTTTCAGGAACTAACAAACCTAAATATTTGGAATGTTCCAGAGTATTATCAATGATTCGTCTTATATGAGTAGAGGATTCCTTGAGAGAACCTTGTAAAGAGAAAAGAGCATTGAGATGATTCCTGATAAGACCACGCTTATCATTATATCTACGACAAATCGTTTGCCAAGCTGTCTCATAATGGTCTGCGCTAAAGGCTTGAGTTCTGAGCACATCGGCTGCTTTATCGACCATTGAGGACTTCAAGTAATGATATTTTTGAATGTTGCTTAATGAATCATTCTTATTAATGAGGCTTTCAAAGGTATCTCGAAACTCAATCCAAGTTTGAGGTGACCCGTTATATTTGGGCAACTGAATCACAGGAAGACGAACAAAAGCAGAGGGGGAACGCCTATGAGAACTTGAGTGACTCGAATTTGAGGGTTCGGATTTTTTTCCCATAGCTAACAAAATTTCAGAATCTGTAAGAAGAGTGTAATATCTTTGTTCAAATTCATCCCGTTGTATTAATTCATTATCAAAATTGCCAGGAGCTAAATTTTCAATCTGAGTTTGAATTTCATCAAACGCACTGAGCAAATAAGCAAAATCATCCAGGCGTTTGCGCAATTCAATTAATTGAGTAGAGGAAAGAGTTTCTTGAACTTGCAAATTTTGCACAAAAGTTTGATAATTAGTAGCCTTTCGCTTGAGCACTGCACGTTTTCTAACAGCTACTTCCATTTCCGACGTCATTTTAAACGAAATTAAAAATAATATTTTTAATCATTAGAGAAGAGAAAGTTAAACGTAGGCCTACTAACCAGTTGATCAGCAATATAGAAATACAATGCAATACAATTTTTTTTAAAATGTAAAACAAAGTAATTTTTAAGAGTTTGTATCTTGTCGTGTATATGCACCTTTAGCATAGAGAAATTTGTATTGAGTACATTTATATAAACATAGCATTTAAATAACGTAAATGTCAAGAACCTTTTATTCATGTAACAAATAAATCAAATTAATAGAGCATCACCAAAGATGTACAATTATTTTTTTTATAATTAGTGCAAGAGCGATGAGGTTATAATATGAAACAATTTAATTTCAGTATCTTTCTTTTAACACAGCCTAAAGCTATTAATAGGAATTTGAAGGGTAACTTACGTTCTGTAGTGATAGCGCACGGCTCTAGTACCACTTTCAAACCAGTTTTTGTGCCTTGTTCATACCCGAAGCATCCATATGCTACAGACTACATTCAAATACTTAGTACCACTTTCAAACCAGTTTTTGTGCCTTGTTCATACCCGAAGCATCCATATGCTACAGACTACATTCAAATACTTGTAAAGATGAGCCAACCATTCGTTTCATTCCAATATAAGCGTTCTGTTTCTTGTTAATCTACAAATAATTTTTTAATCATGCTAATTCAAAATCTGGTTCGAAGGACCAAATGTATGATCAGAGGTTAATTGAGCAAGTAGGACTGTACACTTTTTAAATTTATTGAGTATTTTACAAGAGTTGAGTATTATTATACATAACGAGCTTATACAAATAGCATCTTTTCAGAGTAAAGACGTGACAGTAAGTGAGTGAGATCGTTCCACACACACCCCGATGTGCGCGTTCAAAGCAGTAAAATCTAGGAGTGCATGGCATGACGTCACACTACCCGACGTTAGTAAATAAATATTTAATACAAAAATTAAAGTCATTAACACATAGTAAATCATCTTAAGAGATAAAATACTTCTTAATTGGTAGAATTTATAAATCAGTTTCTGATTTTAGATGTAATGTATGCCATCTTAAATGTTGGTCTAACATTACACCCAAATATTTAATTTTGCTAACTATCTCAATAACACAACACGAGCATGTAGATCTTATACTGTCTATTTTATGAATGGCTAGTTCGATCCAAGCAGATGGCATACCAGCTAAGCTAGGGCGAAATGTAATAATATATTTACTTTTATGTAAATTTAAAGTTAGCCAAGTTATTGATTAACGATGCATTAATAAGCTCTATGCCAATAGCAGATTTCTTATTAACTTCAAGCCAATCATTGCCTTAAAAACAATAACTGCATCGTCTGCAAATACAAATAATTTTCCACCAGTGTCGAGTAAAGCTACATCATTAATGTATACAAGAAATAAAAGCGGACCTAATACAGTTCCTTGCAGAACGTGAAACTCTACAGTCAAAGAATTACTCAGTATACCGTTAAACAAAAACACGTTAACATCTATCTTTAAGGCAGTCCTCCAAAAGTAGATTTTCGAGAATTCTACCGAAAACGAAGGTTAAAGAAATTGAACAATAGTTGTTGATAATAGTTTTATCACCATTTTTGTATAGTGGGATTACAAACAAATTTTTGAAGACTGTAGGAAAAACACCAGAACTAAAACACATTAAATTTTATATTCAAAAACACAAAAATTTAATGTTTCGTTTGTTTAACTAAATTGGAATTTAAAATACTAGACATCGTAAATGACTGGTTTTAGTTGATTGTAATAATATACTCCATTTTTATTAGAATTAGCGTTCTTGAAAGTATCTTTTAATTTATTGAAGTTCTTTACAACAGAATTAAAATGCTTATTAAACAAGGAAGCTCTCATTTATGTATTAGTAACTACACCATCAGTTTCAGTATTCAATACTGATATATTTTGCTTGGTAGATATATCACCTGTAGCGTCTTTAATAATACGTCGTATCTTTCTAATGTCACCACACACATAATTAAGCTTATTTTGGTAATAAGTATCCTCAGTAATATGTATTAATGAAGTTAGTTTTCCGGATGTCAATTTTTGTCTTTTTGATATCTTTTTTTCTGCTTCGAACTTTAACAAGTCCAATTCAGGTGTGTCAGTTAAGACGACAGATTTTCTTTTCTTTCGGCCTTTGGAAGAAGATTTTTTTGGCTCGGCTCTAGGGATTGGTCTAACAGCTGACTGACAGAAGCCTAATGAGGAAATAGAGGCCGTTTTTGCTAATGGGGAAGATTGTAGTGTTGTGGAAGCTAAATTGCTACTACAATTGAGCTGTTGGGAAGTTGAAGAGATTGATTCAGCTTTATCCAGTGTAGATGGTTGCAAAAGTTTGTTGGATTGCTGTGCTGTAATAGGACCATCGGTGGAAGAGGAGTGGGCTAAAAACTGTGATTCTTGAGATAAATAATCGGATGATGTAGAAGGCAAATAAGGCTATGGTTCTAAAGTAATTGGATGATCAGTGACACTGGAGGGCAGAAAATCATCATCGGCAAATATATTTCTATTGAATGGTTCAATGTCAGTACATTGAAATCCTTTCACAATATTTTTTTGCAAGGGCTAGTGGTAGAGCTTCCCAAGCTATTCCTGGTAAATCATAGGTTGTCATTGATTTACCAGGATTATTTCTCATCCATAAGTCCTGTTCAGATGTTAAATATTTTTTTAAAGGACCATAAACGGAGCAGTCCAGAGGCTGGAGTCGGTGCGAGCAATGAGGTGGAAATGACAACAAGATTACTCCATTATCTTTTGCAAATCTAACAGTTTTATATGCTGTATGTGACTCGTGATTGTCGAGTAACAAGAGCACTGGTTTTTCAATAGACGAACGAACATGGGAAACAAAATGTTTCATAAAAATATAGAAATCTTCTGAAGTCATTCAGCCGGATCCATTACCAGCTCGTATGCAACCTGGGGGACCGTCCCGAATAAAATGAAATGAAAGCGTTTTTGTGGAAACAGGGACATTGGCGGGACATGATTTCCAATGACGTTCATTGCAATGCACAATGTTACGAGAACTCCTCTTCCGCTAGAAGTTATACCGCCAACTTGTTTCGTTCCTCTTTCGGCTATCACTTTACCTAATCTTTGCACAGTCGTCAAGCCAGTCTCGTTTAAATTCCAAATTTCAGATGGAGCAAAATGAAACCAATCGCGAACACTGGAAAGTTTATAAAAAAAATGTGTTTACTATTGGTTTGTTAAAATTGGTGGCTCTGGCAATACTTGTAGCTTCAGGAACCCGAATTGATAGTCTTGGTTGTGTTTTCAAAAAGTTCGTGAAGCAGTCCTCCCCAGCAGCCTTATTTCTTTTCCATGATTCAGGAACTGCAATATCGAAAGCAATTGCACAATCATAGGCCAGTTTGCGAACTTCTTTTGGAGACAGCCCAAAATAAATTTTTGAACAATGCTTTACATAATTAGTAAGCTCTGTAAGTTGTTGTTCAGAAAATATCCGTTTATGTTTACTGTAGCCATAATTTTCTAAATGTGCATTTTTGTTTTTATTTTCGTTATTTCGAGTCTGTCTAATTTTCTTTACATATCTGCTAAAAGTTACGTGACAGATGTTGGTGGCTTTTGCCACGGACCTAACTGACTCATTTTCGAGCAACACCCTGTCTATTGCCTGCTCCATTTCTTCTTTAGAAGTCACCCCTCTTTCAGATTTTTGTTTATAGTTTCTCATGCTGCATAAAAAAGAACTAATTTATTATACAATCTACTACGGGGCACATTGTAACATGTTACAATGTACCCCAGACAAACTGTTACAACTTACCCCAACGCTTGTTGATTATATGTTTGTCCTTAATCCCAAAACACTAGTTCTTAGAATAAAAATCTAAGTTATCAAATGATAAACTAAACTACATAACTTAATTTATGTCATAAACGTCAAACTTGAAGTTTTTATTATTTTGACAACGATCCTAGGTCATGGATCGAAACGTAAATAAAGATCATTTTAAAAACTATGAGTGGTTTAATTCCCAAAGAAGCTTAAGAAGAATGCTAAACAAACCACAACAAACATACAGGGAGTATTTACATAACTTAATAACCAGATGTTAGTTTTGTTGTAATTTTTAATAACAAAACAGTAGTCAGGTTTTAATGGTACCTTCAAATATTACTTTAGTCCAGGAATTACACTCTTTTGTCAGTAACACATAAACCACCCGTATAAACTCCACAACACTATATAAGAGTAAGCTGATAGATGCTTGAACTTGCTTACGCACTTAATAAGAATGTATGTGTGTCCTTCGGTTTGTTGCCATGCGCAGTGTATCAACGTGCCCCGTGTTACTACCTGTCCCGGTCTCCCCTATTAATCTCAACTAATCTTTCGAAAGTGTTAAACTTATTTGTCACCTCATTAGTATCAGTAATATTATTGAAATAATCAATTTCAATTAATATTTGAAAGGCATCGATTTATATTTGAGTATAAAACTTTGTGTGAATACTGAGGTTTAAAAATATTATTAGCATGTTCAAATTCAGATGGTTTTGGTACAATATATAATGATGTAGAGTAATGATCGGTTATACTGTTATGAATGATATTGGAATATAAATTTAGTTTTAAGTTACTTCTATTTAATTTAAAAAAGATATCATCAACAACAATATTAAAATTATATTATTTTTAGTTAAGTTAATGAAATCAGCTATATTGTTTAATTTATGAATCTTATTATTAACTTTAAGAAAAATACTACCATAATTACTCCAAGTACTATGATAACTAAAATTTTTGAGTACCTTCAAATTCTTTAATAACTATGCCACATCCTTTTACTTGAATCTTTGTTTGTAAACAAGATTTCAAATGTTATAAGAATTAAATCTTATAATGCTTAGGTTTACCTTTGACTTTTTGAAATATTCAATGACTTCTATCAATGGAACACGTGGATACAACAACGCCTAATTTTTCCTGAAACATATTTACAAGTATAGTATCAGATTTTCATCCGGGGATTCTGGCAGGCCGTAAATATGCAAACTATTACATCTTGCATATTGCTCGAAGGTGTCAAGTTTGTCTTCTTGAATGCTGACAACCTTTTGTGCAACACAAAGTTCTAACTGCGGGTTTTGAATTGTATTAATGAAAGCTTTAAACATGTCCTCAATTTTATCAGAAATTCGTTTAGTTATTTTGTTACAAATATCTACGATAAATGTAGGTGAGGGTGAAACAGTTTCAACAATGCGTAGTACAACAGCATAATCTTTTGCATCACTGTTTGAAGCAGCAGATCTAAATTACGTTCACTTCCAGGCATATTGAGAACAAACTAATAATATTCTTGCAAAAATATTTTCCAGTTGTAGAACAGGTATTGTAAGAGTTCACATACAGTAAACACGTTTATTCATTTTTTATTTCTGTACTTGTTATCATTTATATTGGTATAATATGCATTTACTTAACCTTTGGCAACATAATTGTACATCAATTTCCCAATAGGCATTGCGTTCCTCTATTAAATGGAAAGTATTACACTGATGTATACTACAAGAATATTTAATTAATAATTTTAAACGCTGATATAAAAAAATGCGTGCCTGCTAGGCCAATCATAATTTAATAATTTGCCAATAACAATGCTACTGAACAAAGCAACTAAAACTGTAAGGAGAACTATGCTAAAACCGTAATATAATTAGTATTTTAAACACTGACTTAAAAAATGGAATACCTGTAACATAAATTCTTTGAATTTTGTAATGAACAACAATACCATTAGAATTAACTTCAAGATGGTGAAGGGCTTCCCAAACAAAACAAGCAGAATAGAGGTTAGGTAGTTTATACTTCTTCATACATAAGCGGAGACATACGAAGGCTAAAGAAATATAGTTCCGTGATACTGCAACGCCTCAATGCGCTACTTAATATGCGCGTAATTAAGTTCCTATTCTTCCTTATTCAACGGCGGATCTCCTCTTATTTATCTATGGTTCATATTGATGCAGATTTCTGAAAGTGCTGAGCATGCAGAATTAGTAGTGTTCGTAAAATCAAGAGTTGTTCTACTAGTACCTATAGATAAAATAAAGTCTAAACGAAAAAGTGAAGTTACTACACAGCATGCATTATGCATTACACCTACAATAAGAAGCCAATGCAACAAAAATCAACTAACAATTTGGGTAATTCACAACATAATACTTATTTATTATTGTGAACACTATAGGTATACAGGGTAGCATTAGTTTTATGTCATTAATTTAAAGGGTGTATAGAGACCGATAAGACAAACAAAAATTGTTAATAAACCTGGTGTCTAATGCAAACAGTTCAGCTACAAATGCACACACAAAAAAATATTAAAATTGTTTTAAAACCACTGCAATATTTAGGTCACAAATAAAATTAAAAACTACATCATGATTTAAAGTCGACCAATTACGTTGTAACCAGCAGCAAACCTAAATTAGTTAAATAGAGTGCATTTTTGCTGCCAAACGAAATAACTCAATGCACTTTAGGTGCTACTAAAATAATATTCCATAATGCTGATGTGGTCGACTGTATTGGATTTATGATGTAGTTTGGCGTTTGTTACAATTCAGTGGTTATGCAGAATACAGTATCCTATTTCAAGTTGAATGTACTTTTTCATTATATAACTCGTAACCGGGGTTATATGTGTATTTCATCTGTTTGATTTTGTGTGTTCCACTATGTGTTTAGGTAATACACTTAAACTCAGTGTTAAGACTTAATTGTAATTGGATCTAGATCATTGGAGTTTTTTGTAGCGTTAGTAGCTTAATGAATTGTTTTTTGAAAATACGAAAACCCGAGAATTATAACAACCACAAACTTGCAGATACGGTGGAAATTTCGAACACTTATTGTGAAATCATTTCATGTGCATCTGTAATTCACGATAGCACTTGTATACATAAGCTGTTTCTTAAAAAACATGACAAAACAGCAGTCTTAAAACTTTTACTTAAGTTAACCTAGGTCGGATATTTAAAAAGCGGTCCAAGGGTAAAATGCCTTATAAGTTTTTTTGTTTAGCCAATCAGTCCCTATCAACTAAACTTAATGACAAAACTAATGCCACCCTGTATAGGCCTATAGGCACCAAAGGCCTATAACATACGTTGAGTGTTTCATAATTTCGGATATGTAATTGCGCAATTGGACTCTATAGTATTCACATTTGGTTTTTATTTCAGCTGGATAAAGTTTGCAATACTTTACTTTGACATTCATGGACGTTGCCAGTACCTCTACTGATGGTACACAGGACGAAGAAATGCGATCACGCCATGGTAAAAGACCTACTTGACTAACCGCTGTACTTCGTTTAAGAAAAAGGCGACAAGCAAAACCACCAAGGAAACATCTGCGTATAATATGTACTAAATGTTCAGGCAGGCCCACTGCAAATGCCCACGCGAATCATATGTGACAAACTCGCGCTGGCAGCACTGGATTGCAAAGTATTAAATACAGCGTATGATCTGTATCTTCCTATGAAATTCATAAAGTGTACAAGTTAAATGTTTTAATGAATAACCTATTTGCATCACAAAATCACAAGGTCAAAACTCTTGCTGTTGAAAGTCCAACCCTAGAATCTCAAGGAGATATGTCATTCACTGAAAGACGGTCACACAATGGACGCTTACCTATAAAATACAAGTCGTTGTGCATTATTGGTACCGAAGCACTTGAAGGTAAATTGACACGAAAAAAATTCTTTAAACTATTGTCGTATAGAGACATAAAATGTGTGGGCAATGTTTGCGTAATCAGTACAGGTGTTGAGAATAAGGAGATTAAGAATATTCTGCAAGCATTAGTTACTTATTGCCAAACCAAGGGTAGTACAATTATAGTTGTAGCACTCGACATATGTTTGTCCTACAGCACGGCGAAGCGTATGTTGAAACCTGATAATACCTCCTGCAGCTGTAAGGAAAACTTTATCCTTTTCTGTTATTCCTCATAACAGAAACACCAATCGAAAGCACGTGCAGAACCAAGCTGTTACAATAGATACTACACTGTCCCTTTAGCTAGACATAAATTTATTTTTTTCTGCGACGGGAAAAAAATGTGACATTTAATATTTCTTGACAGGTAACAAAATGTCACTTTATATAAAATTACTTTTTTCCCCGGGAAAAAAATGAGTACTTTTTTCCCTGGTAAGTGCAAATAAGTAAGAACACGAAGATATTTAATTTTAGAATATTTTATTATGTATAAGTTACGTTTCCTTAATGTTAAAAGTACAGTTATTAAATGTACATTGCCTGAAAGACATGTTTTTGAACAATTAGGAATGTCTGCTACAGTGGAATTTTCTTGATTTGAAATAATATTTTGTGCCACTGACACAACTGCCGTTGATGTACTTGTTCGCAAATTGGATTCTGTTTCAGCTGATGCACTGCCACACAAACTAAACAGTTTCTTAGCTATTTCTGTCTTGTGCACTATCGATTCATCAACATACCCTTCAGCGACCATTGATGACTTCCAACCACCATGTTTCTTTAGTGTCATCAAGTCTCCCCAGATTCAACTAAAAGTGTAGCAGACGATCTTCGAAATGCATGACCTGTATATGACTTAGCATTTTTAAGTCGAAGAAAATTGGCTACTATTTCAGGTACCTTATAAAACTGATTTCTACCCACAACTTGATTGACGATTTCCCATTGCGATATGCATAAAACAGGCGGCGATCCTTTGCTGCTGCTGGACGAAGTGCCATGTACATTCTGTAAAATTTAATATATTCTTCAGTAACTATAAATCTCCTATTTACATCATTCTTTGTTTGCTTAAGTTTCACAATTAATGACGTTCCCACGTCCTTCAATATCATCTAATGTTACCTGGCTAATTTCACATATTCGACAGGCTCCTGCAATCCCAAATACAACAACAACCTTGACCAATAAATAAACTTCATCAGGAGCATTATTTAAAAATCACTAATATGTGTACTGTAAATATTGCAGATTTTTGGGCATGTAACCTTTCCCATTTTGTTTCAGAAACGTAATTAGTTTGCAATATTTTGAAATGTCTACGTTATTATTGACTTATAACATACTTTTTATCATTGAATAATTCGACCACACTGTTGATGGCTTTTGTTGTTGCGCTAGTTCGAAAAATAAACCAATAACACCGTCTCCGAGTAAGAACTACATGTCTTTTTCGCCTTCCATTCCATGAATCTTGAATACGCAGTTTCGTAAATTTTTCGTGATTTAGCTGGCAATAATTTTATTGATGCTACTTTCGCTGCCTCTACCAATTCCGGTGGAGTAAGAGAAACTTCTGAATCAGTACTGTCCATTTTTGAATTTTGAATATTCAAAACAATCGATATAAACAACTTAAGTTCGCAATTTTTGTAACCACTGCAAAATTAAATTGACAGATATTTGATTACTTTAAAGGTTTCCTTAGCAACGCAGATCTAACTGTCCCTATAAGTACATCAGCCTACCTGTTTGAAACTTCAAATTTGACATAGATTGATTTTTGACTTTAATATAATTGGTAATATTTTTTAAATATTAAATCATTGTTTTGCCAGTCACAGAAAAATAGTGTATTATACGCGGTAAAATGTAAGATTTTAGCTCGGTGTTTTGTCTCCCCCGCGCCGGAGACAAACACACACCTCGAGCTAAAATCTAGTACTTTTTTCCCTTGTATAATAAATAACTATTACATGCCTTGGTTCGTATTTCGCTAATGGGTGGTACTGTTCCAGCCTTCACAGAATATCACTGCTCTCTGAAAGGTACACTGAAGAAATGGAGGACTTTCAACATCAAGTTATATCCTTACCCATCAAACAAGGAAGTAGTTATAGATGCAATGAACTGGTACCAAGCAGTTGCAGTTGAAAAGAGATGCCGTTTATTCAACTTGTTCCAGACCAAGCAGTATACAAACACATTGAAGAATTGATCTGCGGGAACAGTGTTAGCTGTAATCATCTTAGAGGTGTACTTGGAGGATACCATACGGAGAAATCATACATGAATGCACACGGAACAAGGCATGCAGTGGGCTCGAAGGATTAACAGTCACAACTATACTATCTAATAACAAACAATTTTAAAAATATGATAGGGGAGCTCGGAAGGATGTTAAGAAGAAGTAAAGAGTAAAGTTAAAAGAAAGTAAAGCGTTTGGGTAAATAGTTGGTAGTGATCACATAAAGAAAGAAAAGAGGAGTCGCGATGAGATAAACCTGTGTGGTGAACAGTAAAGAGAACATCACTCCTTTTATCCAAATACTACTTATGAACGAAATTGTAGAAGGTCACTCAATGTATACATCAAAATCATATTAGTGGTCGAGGGCAGCCAGTTGTTTTCTGAACTTAAACAGTCTCTCCTGAGAGTCAAATGACATAACCCATGATTAGCGATATCTGCACAGAGGTAGCATTGTTTATTAAATAAAGCAACTTCTTTAAAAAAAAATAAGAGAGGGAGCTTAGATAAAAATTGCATGCGGGTAGCAATGACATTAGCTTCGGCACTGGCACTAATATCATGATAGTTCGTTAGAACAAATTGTTGAAAAAACACGGACTTGTCTACCAACCATCATCGAAGATAGATGTGCAGGCATGAAAGTTGTGGTTAGCGAACTAATACATTCCCTCTTAAATCTCTCTTATACCTACGATATCTTAGCTTCGTCGATGAGGGAGAACCACTGAAGGCCGATCGAAGAAACAACCGCTAAAGGACCCACAAACCCATGATCTCCAAAGTTTTTGTATTATCATTGGAAAGTCTTTGACAACCCTGGGTAATTTAATCTTAGATAAATTTTCATGATCATTATATTACTATTTAAAAAAGAAACGTTACAACTGGCGCCTTTAAAAATTAGGCATATATAATTATAAAACAAAATATTTTATGGTTAAACCTGAAAACATCCGTACTTTCTTAAAAATCATTTTATTTTTGTAATTAAAAATTTTTACACTTTAAAACATTACTGATGGAACATATCTAAACACTACCCTGGTTGGTAACTGTAAAAATAATAGCAAAAATGACCGGCCAAGACCTCATTCCTTTGTTTTAAATCCATTTGTATTTTAACTAGTAATTCATTGTTTCTTTAATTGAAAGTGTCGCTTTTCCTGTGGTAAATGATTTGTTTGAAGTTTCAATTGCATATTTCCGTTATATAGAACAACGTTCAGTTTGTAATGTAATGCACCTGGTCGCAGCTACAAATCTGTACTCTAACTTACCTACGGATGAACGAATGCCCTCTCTTGACAATACCCGGCTATAATCGAGTCGTCTATGGCTGTGGCTACGAAACATAACCCAAATATACACACTGAGATGGCTTTAAGGCGGGAAGGTTTGAAATAAAACTACAATAGTTAACTACCCTATTTTAATTATTATATGATAACCTCAAAATTAGGTTACCATCAATTATACATGAATTATAAGCGCCAACAGTGCCAGACTCCCTGGGCTAGCGCTGAGGAAAGAGTATCGACAGATAAAACCTCAACAATCCTGCGCTTCTAACTGCATAAATACACTTCTCCAAAGATGGGCGCTGAACAAGCACCCTGTGCACTTTTAATATTACAGGATGTTAACTGGTACTCGGACATACTACATATGAGATTGAAGAAACGTTAGTGTAGTCTAGCTAATCTTTTCTAGAAGGTACCAGGGACGGCGGTGCCATTACTACTTGGCTAAAGTTGAAGTGGCAGAACACCGAAAAGATAAGGACCTTGACTATGAATGTTTCACCACACGGCTATAAAATGTTAGTAAATTCAATCAGGGCTCAAACATACTCTTACCATACAAACCATTAAGTTTCCAGCCCGTTTGGCAATATGGTTTACAATGGCTAACCTGCATTCTATCATTTGCATGAACATCAGTACAAATACATTGACAAAATAGATATTTATAAATAAACATGAACGTATGCTGTGATAGTACCAAACAAAGGGTACAAATTGAATCGACCATCTCCTACATAGTCATAATGCAAACGCGTTAATAAACGGGATCATAGCAGAGGTTCGCTATAATCACATCGTAACAAGAATAAATAAATCTCAATGTTAGTTACTGATAGCATTGTAGGTTATAATATCTAATCACATCAAACTAACTTACGGTTAGGTTTTAAAAACGAGACATGAATTATACAGTTATAACGCACAACTAAAACTGACATAAACAGTTACATAATCATAACAAATTATTAGAACATTGAAACAACTATAAACTATGTTGGTAGCAAATACACACCACAATTCTACAGAAACAAAAGCCCAGATTCAGGCGCTAAATGTTTATAAAAATGCATTTTAAAATATATTTAATCTAGTAAGCAAAAGTTAAGAATTATTCAATATGCTGCATCTGCTAATAAACGTGCATTTAAGAATTAAACAATATCATGTGGCATTACAAATTACACACAAAAAATATTAATGACAATTTGATTATTAATTCAATTACTATCTTGAAACACGACCAAATAACATTAAACAATTAATCAAGCTTTGACGCAATCAGATTTAGTTTCTTCCTCATGCTCTGATGAAACTGAAAAATTAATAGCAAATTTATGTCCGAATTATTTCTTGTCGAAGGATTTGTGTTGGAGAAATTAGATATGCTATCGCACTGATTTTAAATTTAAATAACCTATGATTATCTGCAGAAAATGTAGACGTTTGTAAATCTGTACCCGTTTGTGGAACCTGACTTTTTGAGGTTTGAATTCAAAGCTTTCCTTACCCTCTTTCCTTGAACGAATTAACGACTTAAAGATCTCCAAAAATTGTACCGACGAACAATTATTTAAAAGTCCAGTTGAATTCTTGTTTGATAGTTCCTTAGCATGGTTCCTCGACACCAAATTCATAGTTGACACAAGCTAGTAGAACTTTTGAAAAAAAACTTTACTACCTTTTATAACGATTATGAGATTCTATCTCAAATTCGTACTCGTTTTCAAGCTCCTAACGAAAATGGTTTATCTTGTATTATCATAGTATAGACAGTATTTAACCGTTTAGATAAAAAGCCTGATGCAACTGAGATTTTGTTGCAACTAATTTGAAATTTGATTTCCTATTATTCTAAACACTTAACTCTCCATAAAATTAATTCTATCTCCCAACTTAAAAACCTTTACCGTCCCTTACAAGAAGTAAAATTCCGATTATAAAAATAACAATCTTCAGTAAAATCCTAATCAAAATTTTCTCAGCAAAATGTATCTTACTGTAGCAACTCCTCTCGTAAGAAATAATTCTTCGTCCTCCATATCGAATACCGATGAAACTAATACCTTTTCTTGTTAGAATTGCCGAAAAGTTGATCATACCTATGATAATTGTACTCAACTCCAAAATATTTTTGTTACGGTTTTGGAACACCTAACCTGTATAAAAATAAATGACCACATTGTAATGTTACGGAAAACTACAGAAGGGACGCTTTTATGCAGGATGTAAGCATTCCTCCCTTACTAAATCACCCACCATTAACACAACAAAATTACAACCGATTTTGTCTCTACTAACATATCTTCAACAAAAATTTCTATTCCTTTAACCGAAATGTGTCATACAACTCCACTTGAATGGTAAAACACGTTGAAAACCGTTATGTTATTCACCATCCTAATTCTGCCTCTGCAAAGCTCAAAGCTAAACCTTTTGATAATCATCCACATTTACCTATCTCTATCGCTTCTCTCTCTCTCGCTCTCTCTCCCTATGTCGATGCATTGCTAGACACTGGTTCTAACTCTTCTTCGATTAATTCTACCGGCTTATAACAATTAAGAAAACAAAGAATCGATTTTAGAATATCTCAGAATACCTCTATGGTTATTGCCGATTCTGCTCAAGTTCAGGTACATGGATCTATTAAATTAAAAATCCGTATAGAAACTCTCTTGAACACGAAGTTATATTTTTAATCGTCCCTACCCTAGCTTTTGTCATCTTTTTCATTTATCACTAAATTTTTTAGATTTCACTTGGCAAGGTCTCCTCAAGAAAACGATTGTACTTTCTTAGGGTTTGCAATTAAAATCTCTCTTACCGAACAAACCATCTCGTTAGAAATCATCATCATTAGGCCTTCAGTCCTGAAACTGGTTAGACGCGTACCCTCATTGTTTCCTGTTCTGAACTAACTTTCACATTTCACTGAAATTTGCACAATCTGCATATGTCACTATCTGCATGCGAAAGTCTTTTCTTGGTCTACCTCTACCTCCTTTTTCCTATCTCTGCTTGTAACATATCCCATACTATTCCCCAAAAATACCTTAGAACATATCCTGTCCTTCCATTTCTACTACTTTTTTTTTGTTTTCTACAGATATCTTTATTCCTCTACTATTTCTATAACCTATTTGTTATTAACTTTGTCTGTTCATGCTACCATCCTCTATTGTTTTCTAATTATATGCCCTATTTCACCGAGATTCAGTGGTATGTGAAGGGGGTTAAGCAGCCTGTGGCTGGCAAGGATCCCCCAACACTTAGACATTTGCCGTATTAATAGTTTTCCAGTAAATCTTTTTGCACAATTAACATTTGTTGAGAATATTGCAAGACCAATACCTGTAGTTGTTTATAATAATCATCATGTTTAAGTACAGTTATTTTTTTTGTCATTAATTTTTCCATCTTGGGGCTGGTTGGATACATACCTCCATTGATTTCTATTCTGAGCTAGCCTACACATTTCTCTGAAATTCCCACATCCTACACCTTTCACTATCTCTGTGCAATAGTCTAACCTAAGTCTACCTCTAGTTATCTTTTTCCTACCATTTCTAGTACATCTTCATTCTTAACTTTGTCGGTTCATATCTTCATCATACGTCTGTAGCACCACATTTCAAAAGCTTCTACTTTTTCTTGTCCACTTCTCCTACTGTCCAGGCTTCACAGCCATACAGTGCTGTGCTTCACACATATGTTTTAAGCAATCTTTTCCTTGTTTCTGTTTGTTGTCTTTGAACACAGTAGTTGCTTTTTCTTGTTAAATGTAGCATGACCTTGTGCTAATCTGTGCTTTATAACTTTTGTGCTTTTCCCATCTTGCATTATTTGGCTTCGTAGGTAGCAGAAATCCTTAACCTCTTGTAAGTTCCCGTTACCTTTTGTATTCTTGTTTTTGATTTATTTTCCCCTCTTTTGCATACTAGAACTTGAGTTTTATTTTTGTTAATTTTCATACCGTATCTCTTGTTAGAACTTTTTCCATTTCAATACGAGCAGCTTCTAACTATTCTTTGCAAGATGCTAATATCGCTATATCATCTGCAAATCTAAGCATATCAATCTTTTGTCCCTGCATAGTAATTCCAAATGTCTTCCTGCATTTGACAGTATAGTCAAAACCATTTAAGTTGACCTATGACGCACTGCGGTACATTATTAGAAATGATAATGAAAACTGTATTGTCTTTGTCAGTATATGTAACTACTCTGCGCTAAAATAGGATGGATAGAAAAATAGTACGTCTTTTAAAGATTAGTATGGCAGCATCAAAATGTATGTCTGTTATAACTAATATTTATGTATTATTATAACCTATAAATAATTTTAGCTTTTAGTCACTTTTTGTTGTCTTTTCACGTAGTTCTTGCTTTTTTGTTGTATTTACGTTTTTACATTTAGCTCAAATCGCAAATATAAAAGTTTTTTTCAAAACTGAAAGGATTTCTTACACATTATAAAAGGTAAATACAGCCATCCTATAACAACACTAAATACTATCACCTCTTTGCTTTTTAGTTGTTCAAAATGCTTCGAAACAAACATCTCAAGCCCCAAACATACCAGGTGATTTTGAACGTCATGAATTATTTTGAAAGAGAGCGTGATAATGAAGGTGCTTTAGTTCCATTTGGAAGTGTTATGCAGGTACAAAAATAAATACATTTAATCCTCTGAATCAATTAATTATTTCTTCAGCGAACCTCTGAAGCATGTGGTGTTAGCCTTAATACTTTAACTAGGATTAAGAGAGGAGGCTCATACGCTGTAAATGAAAATTTTCCAATTCATTCGAGGTGCAGGAAACGCAACCAAACAAAAAGCAAAGCGATGTTGAAGATGTTATTAAAGATGCAGTTAAACGTAAAATTTATGAGATGCACTCGAAAAGTAATATAAAAATTAATTGTAATTAGTAACTAATTTTTATATTTTTAGGGCTTCATGTATCTGAAAAAACGCTCCAAAAAAGAGCTTGTTACTGCCAGCATATATAATTTCAAATTAACTAGCTTAACAAGACTTTTACCTACCATAGGATTTTTTTGTAAAGTAGATGATGTAAGGCGAGGATTGTTCGAGAAACAACATATAGCTGCTGCACGAATAAAATTCTTAAGAGACTACCATTCCAATAAGGAAACGCAACTATACGAACCTGTTTTTCTTGACGAGACTTGGCTTTTTAGTAGGGAATCTGCCAAAAGGAATTGGCATGATAATTCTCACAAAAGCATCAAGAAGAAGCCATTTGGAACAGGTAAAGGGTTAGTTGTTAATTTGTTGCCATCACTGTGATTTATATACTTACCAAATGTTGTTTTAGATTTATTGTAATACATGCTGGTAATAAAAATGGTTTTATACATGATGCATCTCTTTTGTTTTCTTCAAAATCATAATATGCAGATTATCATGGTGATATGAACACAGAAATGTTCACAAAATGATTCCAAGAAAGTTTATTACCAAATTTAAGCAGTCCAAGTTTAATCGTGCTAGATACTTTCTTAATGTAGTAGGGCAATAGTACAATAAAATAATACAATACAGTTTTGTTTGTTTAATACTAAATTTGATTAAATAAAAATTAAATATTTACAAATACACTTTTATAGGTACAACCATGCTTGTTAACCATTTAAAACAGGAATAATATAAAATCCTGAAACTACAATTTCCCTGATAATTGTGTGAATAACAGTCTCAATTCCAACAGTAATCATTAGTCTTCAGATATTATCGAATCAATTAGAAAACACGCGTCTTTATACTTAATAACAATATAATATCTTGAAAATTCACTTGATGTTTCGAAAAACCAACAATATCTGCGACACCATGCTCCAAACCTAAATATCCAGTACCTGTTGTACGTTTCTATACCAAGATTTTATCTACATTCCTGAAAATAACCTGTCCATATCCATATTATATATTATTATCTTCATTTAAACACAATTTGTCTAAATAAAATGTTGGTCTATTTCCGTTCCAAACTTCCAATATACCTTAAATTTTTTAATTTAATTTTTATAAAAGAAGAATGTATTTTATACTTATGTTAACGCCATTGTCAACTGCATATCCAACAAACATTTCTTATAATTCGTAGAAATTAAAAGATCATTTATAAAAGCCCTGGGACATACATTCTCAGCTAGTATGTCATTTGTCACAATATAAACTTCATGCGCCATTTTGTATAAACAACGGAACTAATCCAGAATGCTAGAAATGCGTTCTGATTGCATATGCTTTAACATAATGCGTCATCGGTCAACTTAACTGGTTTTGACTATATTCATTGCCTCTTCAATGTACAAGTTAAAAATTAATGGGGATAAGGCACATCCCTGTCTCACCTCTTTCCTAATATTTACTTCTTTACTTTCCTGCTCTAATTCTATTACCGCTGTTTGTTCTTTGTATAAGCAATGTACTATCCGTCTATCCTTAAAACTCATTCCCATCTTTTTGAGTATTTCAAACATTTTTTTTACATCGTCGAATGCTTTTCACCTAAACCCAAATTGATCTGCTGGTATTTCTTCAGCTCGTTTTTCCATTCGTCTTTTTCAATTCTAGTTAATATTTTTGACACGTGTGTTATCAAACTTATTGTTCGAAAATTTTCATATCTATCCACACCTCTTTTTTCGGTATAGTTACTATGATGTTATGTTTGAAATCTTTGCGTATCTCGCCTGTCTCATACATATAGCTTACAAGTTGGAAGAAACGTTGTGTTGCTGCTTGTCCAGCGGCTTTTAGAGTTTCTGCTTGCACCTTATCTGTATCAGGCGCTTTACCATTTTTCAGACCCTTTAATACTAATTCAAACTCATCTCTAAGTAAAGGATATCCCAAGTTAACATTTTCAATGTCTGATTCATGTTCTAATGCTGTTAGTTCCTCTCCTGCAAATAAATTACCTATATATTCCTACGATCTAATCAATATCTGTACATTTTCTATAATGACGTTTCCTTCCGTGTCCCTTATATTTTTGCTATATGGTTCTATATCCCTAAAATTCATTCTAATTAATTTGTATGCTTCGGCTGTCTTTCCTATTTCCATTTTAGTTTATACCTCTTTGCACTTTTCATCAATCCATCGTTCTTTAACTTTCCTGCCATTTGCGAATAATTTCCCATTTTATGGCTTTGTATCTCTGTTTTCCTGTTTCGTCTGATCTATTTTGTATTTTCGTCTTTCTTCTATTAAATTCAGGAAATCCTCTGTAATTGGATGATAGTCTAGATCCGGTTATAAAAGTTTCAAGAGAGGGTATGGTACGGTAAGATCCAACACCACATCCGCCTTGTGGTTGTTGATAAAAAAAACAATGTTTTTTTATTTTCTAATAGAAAATATCAACAACCTAGAGGTAGATCCCGATTTACAACATATTGTTGTACAATGGAGGCCTAATGGCCTCACCGTACCACAGACTATGGTGTTTTTTATAGTGTATCTTTATTTATATAGTAAATAAGTGTATCGTACATTTAAGGTTATTTATTTTGTTTAATATTTTTGTTTTATTATAATAATATATAGTGTATCATACATTTAAGGATATTAGTTGTGTTATATGTATATTTAAATTGAATATGGTACACATACACATGATGCTCTTAGTTTTCCTTCTGATCTATTACCCGATGGCAATGAATATATTTGTCTGTTGATGAATGAGATATCTGATCCGTAGTCTGGTTGTATGTGATATTTTAAGTGTAATAATGTTGTGAATTTTATTTTGTATTGGAATTTCATTATTCCTGTTTCGTCTTTTACTAGAGGTTGTGCGTAATGTAGTCTTGGATATGATACTCTTGACTGATGAGCTATTGTTTGTGTTGTAAGTATGTTGTTCGATGCTAAGCTTTCTAACATTTGTGATTGATTTGTGTATGAGTATTTGTCTGTTTTATTTTCTGATAAGCATTGTGCACCTGGTATTAAAATTGCTACGTTTGATTGGTTACTTATGTCAGTTGGTGACCACAGTCCATTTGATATTGATGGGAAATTAATGATTTTTGTGTGAGTGAGTCTTTGTGGTATTTCTTCTCTAGTTTGATTGTCGTTGTGTTCATCAAATGTCCTTTGTTGCGTGCATTATGGGTCCTAGTTCTTTTGGATCTGTTATTGAAATTGTTTCGTATGTTCTGTCTGCTGTTGAGATGAATAGGTTTTGGCTTGTTTCAAAGTTGTAAGTAAGGTAATTAGTTTGTGCTTGTTGTATTAGTCTTTGTCTTGTTATTGTATATAGTTCCGTGTGTATTTCTCCCTTTATCCATTCTACACCTGTTGATATGGAGTTTAGTTTTTTCATAGTGTCGATTGATTTGTTATGTGTTATGTCAACTTGATCGTACATACTTGCCCAGAAACCTGCGAATTGGTATGGAATGATAATGGGTTTTTGATCAGAAACAAAATCTAAGTCAATATATTTATTATATTTAATAATATGGGTATATAGTTTGATGCCCTTGATTGAGGGTGTTGTATATCTGCAAATGAAAGTAGTTTGTGTTTGATCAAGTAGTGGAAGCGTACACTTACAGTCATTTCTTGGATGTTGGATCCGTACCCATCTTTTATTGATTGTGTGGTACTTCCGCTGCTGGATAATGTGTCTTGCCTGTCCGATAGTCTGGTACGCTTGGAAGTTGTTCCATTGTCTGATGTAGTTGTATCTGCAGAATGCTTGCTTCCTTGCATATTGATTTTGTAATTGGTATATGGTCTGGATTGAGTTGTAATGTTTTGTCTATATTGGATATGTATTCTATTATTGGTTCCCAATTTAGTATGTACAAACATTCAAAGTGTATGCTTTCTATGTATCCTGGTGGTTTTTCTATTTGACTAATTCTTGTATTTAATAATTTTGTGTATGTTTCTTCTCTGTGTCTTATTGTACTTTGGAATTCGTATAGTTTTATGCGTTGATATATTTGCTGGGCTTCGTATTGATCTATGTTGGCTGTGAGCTTTGTTGCTGTTGTTATATAAATTCGAATTCTGTTTATACCTTCTTTGTCTCTGTGTTTTATATCAGTTTTTACTTTTTTTCCTTCTAATAGTAGTTTCCAAGTTCCTACGTTGATTGGTGTTATTAATGGTTCTTCAAATATTACACTTGAAGCTTCTGGTAACTGGTCTAGGTGAAAACCACTGTTATCTCGTTCTCGTGGAATTTCTTCTGGTTGTAATAATGCTATTAATGTGTCGGCTATTAAACTTTTGCCTGCGTTTGTTGGGCCTTGTAGCACTAGACTGTTTATTTTGATATATCGTTTGTCTTTTATACATTCATTCCATGCGAAGAAATCGATTATGTTTATGTTATTTTCTTGGAATAGGTATTCTATCCATTTTAATTTTTGTTTGAATGTATAATCTATTGTTGCTGTTTTGTTGTAGTTTTCTATGCAGTTTATGATTATCGATAATAATGTGTTGTTTCTTAGTTTAGATATTTGTTCGTTTTGCTCTTGTGAGTTTTTGAACGTATCCATCTACATTTAGTTTGTATTCACGCATGAGTTGAAATTTTGTTTCTGTATCAACTTTGAGGTTCCAATCACTAACGGATGTAATGTTAAATGTTTGAAGCAAGTCTTGGATTGCATTGACTATGTTGGCTCGTTTGGAATGTATGATTCGTTTTTGTTCTTTGCTGTCTTCTATATATCTTTTGCAATTACTGTTTAAGATTATTTCATTTGGATCGATGTTGTTGAAAATTTCATTAAAAATATTTTTTATGTGATGGAGTTCGCCGTTGACCTTATTTCCATAGATATGTATCGACTGGATGCCGTTGCGGATACAATATAGAAGGTAGTTTCGGAGAAAGTTAATCCGGGAAAACGAGCTAATGCTCTCTGCGTTGCCTGCAGTTGTGCAACCAAGATACCTGGTGATTCTGCTTCGTTGTCCGGCTGCGTTTCCTCCATCTCTGTCTGAGTTGAAGACGATGTGGTAGTGGTCTTCGTGGTCAAATGTGAGAAAACTAGGGATTTGCTTTGTTCTGTTTGCTGATTGTTGCTTCCAGTTGGGATGTTGATTGGATTTGTGGATGATGAATGTGTAGTGGTTTTCTATTTGATCCATTAGTTGTTGCATCTGTGTTTCCGTTTCCGAGTCGGAGGAAGGTCGAGAAGTCGATTTGGTCGGTTGATTCTGGTTCGTTTTGTGTTTCTTAAAGATTTTGTTCAATATTGCTTGTTTTTTCTTTTTTGATCTTCTGATATTTCTTGTCTCACTTGTAATACTTCCGTCCTCTCTGGAAGTATCGCTTGTCCATGATGTTGACGTGCATGAGAGAAATATATCGTTGCTTTGTAGGTCCATGGTGCTTTTGCAGTTACCATCGTTTGTATCAAATCCGTCTCTCGTTTCGTTATTGTCGTCACTACTGATTCTATTGTTTGTGTTTGGTATGTTTTCGGTGGGTGATCTTGTGTGTATTGTTGAATCCATGTCAGTTTCGGTTGGTAATTTTCTTTTAATAGATTTAATAAACCCTGTATCAGATCTGTTCTCAGTTTCTGGCTGCTTATATTCGTTAAGTAGAGATATATATTCTTCCCATTGTTTTGTCCCAGGAGTTGGAAAATGGAATCCAGTGCTTTCAAAGGTTCGGGGGCATACCGATAAGAGTGTACCTCCTGGCAAATTTGCTTCGACGATGAGATTTCCGCTTGTGTTATTATTTTGCCTGTTGGTATTAAATTCAATTGAATCACATATCTTCTCGGTGCAATGTAGATTGTTGTTCCCTGTTTGTTTTCGAAGTTCGGGCAGTTGGTTTTTCTGCTATTTGATCGTTCCATATCCATGATGGTGTTTGTTCCATTTGTCGGTGATGGTGTTATATAGTCAAATATATTTGGACACTGAGCTAAATGTTTCCAACACATAAATTTTGACACAAAGATACATTATCCACAATTTATAATAGGTTATTGTTAGATAGTTTGTAATACAATCCGTAGATTTTTATTATTATTACAATGAAAGAAAAGCCAACCTTACATTTTATTATTATCCAACCAATATTACATCATTGAAAATGGTCCATAAGTTGAAGCACCAATTGCTACACCCTAAATACCCTTAATGCCCTACATAATAAATTTTATGATTTACCCATGCATATTTCTATAGCAAGGCTAAAACGGGTTTTACTTACACTTTCATTCTCCAGGAGTGGAGTAGAGTGCTCAGGGAACCGTGGCCCAGTTTGTTGGCAAATTTTCGTCAGACGGATCTTCCAATTCTAGTGGTGGCCTAAAAGAATAAGGTAAAAAGAGGTGGGAACGATAATTAGATCACTACATCAAAAAACATTCACTAATCTGCACTCTGGCCAAAACACAACCGCTCTAGTCGAGTCCTGGTACTAAAGTCTGTAACTAAACAGGACCGGATTCAGGAAAGAAAGGAATTTCTTTAACTTTTAGACAAAACACAGTAAATTTAATTAATATAAAAAGTGGAAACTGGTTATCCAATAATTAAAAAGACGTACGGGTTCATTCACTTAATATATAACAAGTTGCCATATCTTTTAAGGTTAAGTTTCTGTGTTCTAGTGATGAAATAATATGTCGCTTGCATCATGATATTTTAAAAAACAAAATTATAAAAAATGGGTTTGTTACATGAATTGTAATCCAGTTATCCACTCCATTCCCAAAAGTAACCAAACGTACAAAAATATTCCAAAAAACTTTTCCTACATTTACTATTTTCAGTGCTAATTTTGCATATTTAACAAACAATTACCTTTTATAATAAAATTTTAAAAGGAAATTACCAAAATATAAAGTATAGATACAAATGTATGATTAGAGTCACTTATTTTAATTAGGATACCTAATTATAACCAAAAAAAACATGAAACCATTTGTACACACTTCCACTATTCCATCAAACAAAAACTAATTTTGTTTCCAGTATGTATATATTATAATTATACACAAAGCATTAAATTATGCATATTATAAAAAATGTTTAATATAAATAAAATATCAACCACAACTTTCATGTGTATGGTTCACAAATCAAAAACAATTTAAATAAAATTCTCTAAGACACTGCAACTTCACAAAACCATAAACATTAGAACTGGTTCCGTAAATAAAAAGTACCACACTTGGCAAACATAATAAAGCACACATACATGTGAGCCATAGATTACTGTAACGATTAATTATATTATCAACTAACAGAAATATTTTATAATACATCACAATCTAAATTTTGACTAATGAACAGTCTTCATATACATTCAAGCAAGCAACATTTTATATTAATAACATGTAAATTGTACATAGAATAATTTATATTACTTAAACAAGTATAAAATATTACTTAAACATTTCATCACTACTTACAAAAATTCAAGAAAACAAGTTGCAAGTTTAATATATTTGGCCAATCAGTCGTTGTACACTTTTTAATTGACTTCTTGTAAATAAGTTAGTAATCATATAGTAATTCTCAACTACAACTGTTTCATTTATTTACAAGATATTTCTTTAAATGTGAATATCGATTTGGATAGCACACAAATGCATACAAATGTCAAGTTTAAAATAAAGGTATTGTAATTAATATCAAATTTCAACTTTTACATTAACTGTACTACCTAATAGTTGTGTTGAGGGTTCTGTAATCTATTTCAGAATCAAAAACGCATTCTATGTCAGTTGTGTTTGTTAAGCAAAACCTGCTATTAGTTGTTTTATCTTTACAAATGGTCAACAAACACAGCTGATGTAGAATTTGTTTTGATTCAGAAACCGATTAAAGACCCGACTGTTAGGTAATACTTTAATAAAAAGTCACATATAGCAATCATTGTGGAATCTGGCTAGATAACATTTTGAAAACTTTCCACTTTGTATTTAAATTTAAATCAATCTTATAATTGCATGAGTCGCTGTTTTGTAAAAGAAAAATAAGCTAACATAAGGAGTTGCAAATTGCACAACAAACAAGCTTATATAGAACTCGTTTTCAGTTCAGAAACCTATTGCAGCACCCTCAATGCAGTTGTTAGGAAGTACTTTCATAAAGTCACCTACAGTAATCGTTGTTGAATTTGACTGAATTGCACTTGGAAATTGTCCACTGTGTATGTAATTACATATATTTTAGTCGCATTTTACAATGACAAAATATACAACCTTGTTTTACATCTAAGGAGAAAGATATAAAATGTGGGCAGTATAGTCTATGATCGAGGATTTCTATGTTAGCATTCCTGAAACAATTTGACCGACGTATAAAACATAGTAATCTCATTTTATAATTGCTTGTTTCTACTATTTTTGAACTAAACATAAAATTTTTTCAATCTAACTAATTTAGAATTTAAGCTTATGTTCTTTGGATGCTCACGCCAGATCCACAAACCAATGCATGTTGTATTTCAAATTATCGCCTCTGTTCAATGTTTATACAGCACATTTGATAATTATATATAAATACCTCTGATTTACAAATAAGGTATTTTGCTGTCATGTATAAATTTCTTAACAATGTTCATGTGTGGAATCAGTAATATATTAACACATGGTTTAAAAGTACTCAAACTTGAGGTTACAGACTGATCACCCGCTTTTCATAATAACAAATATTGAATTGCCTTCTTAATGATAGTCCACTATATTATTTACACTTCTGTATTAGCTGCTAAGCAGTAAAGTGTGTAGTCAAAAACCAATTTATTACATATTTTCAGATGTAATACATCAAAATTGAAACATGACATTAAAATTTAAGAAAAAACGTTTCAAAAAATTGTTGCAGGTGGTAGCATGATGACAACACAAAAAATAAAAATTTTGAGGAACTACAAAAACTCTAGAAAGAACTACAAAAAGTTGTTAATGAACAATTTTGTTAAATTTTAAAACATTTATGTTGTATAAAAATTATACTTTTTGAAAACAATGGTTAAAAAATCTGGTTTAAAGATCTAGATCGGATATATATATATATATATATATATATATATATATATATATATATATAAGCATTAACCTGGAACCGAATCTGTGTGCTAAAACCAAATTCACATTCAAAATGAGTAATTAATAGTAGGCCTTCAATATAATTGTACTATAATTAAAATTTCAGGATTATATAAAAATAATAATTGTAAGTGTAATATTATGTCATTTGTAATTTCAGTAATCCTTAGTCTAGGTCGTGTACTATTCAAAAATAATTAAAATAAATAGTGCAGTTTATCGCAACCAGAATGGAACTATAAATTTTCTATTTGAAAGTCAACATAATTACGAAGTATTTTTAATGTCATTTTTTAAAACCTAAAACATACAACTTCGTTATGATACTACTATTGGCAAGTCCGTTAATGAAATTTTAGAAACAAAAGGCATTTAAAGAGAATTAGAAGTAGGCAATCAATCACATATTCATATGTAGACTAAGCATAACGACACGCGCCTCCATTTATATTATACTACATTCTACTGTGATATGCATTGGCATGTAATTAGTTTACTTATAATAAGTATTAAATTTTATTCTTCATAACGCAAAACCTCAATATATCTTCCAATGAACTTTAAAAAAATATTTCAATATGCAGTATCACATAAACACCCATCAGGTACATTTGTAACGCCTTCGCGTTCCTTTAGATAGAAACCGAATAGAAAAGGATGTACCATATATATTATAATTTCATGAATAATACTGTTCATTAAGCATGACATTTCAATAATTTTTAGTTCTATAAAGGGAATTCATGCAACAAACTTAAACCACAAAACCATAGCTATATTTTTTTGTACAATGCATAGTTGAAAGTAACTCATGTAAATAACTTATTGTAAAACTGCAAAAAGGAAAACAGATTTGAATATTACACGTTATGAATCTGAACACAAAGATGCAAGCACGAATAACTACTGTAGTTAGTTAGTGTAAACTGGCCAGATGAAATAGTAATCTTTTGGACGTAATCATGTTACTTTAAGAAAGCGTTTAGGGTAATTAATGACTTAAAAACAATGGGATTATCAACATTCATGTTTTATATAATAATTGCACCATAAATAAGAGAACTTTTACACTTTCTAAAGTTATAGAATACAATAACCCCAGACAATATAAAAGTAATATTATTACAATGTAGTTTAATCACCTAGATACAGCCGATGGACAGTAGAATTTACAGATATCAGGTTACGAATAATCTAAACAAACATAATAAATACAATGTTAACCACTACAATGTACCCCAAGTACAGGTTGCTGAATACATACAATATTAATCACGTACAAAACCATAGACGAGTAACGCATTTTTTACGTGATACAAGGAAAGCATAGAAAGTGGGAGGATGAGAGATGACAATGGACAAAAATAATGAATCAATTACTTGTGAGCTACTGACAAGAATAGGGCATAGAGGATAACATTGATATGGTAGTCAAGGAAACCCCTTGGGCTATGAAATTAGCCAATGGGAGTTGAACATGGTGAGATCCTTGGGTTGTTCAACAAGAATCCAACGACAAAGAAACCAATTTGAACAGAACGATTCCCATCCCACTTAGGTAGACATAAATTACTGATTGGAAAGCGAATTCAATCATGGCTCAATGGAAACCTTTATTCCCAAGAAGAAAGTGCTGTAAGTTGTATTCCTAGTTTATATAATTTTTTATTGTTTTATTGGTGGCATTTATACATGATGCTTACTAAATTAGTCAGTAATAAAAGTATAAACCGTCCACCATATTGGTAGATTATAGTATTTAATTTATTAAGTAACAACAATTTATTTTAAAAAGTTTAGAACTTGAGTATATTGCTATAGTTGGTTATTCGAAAGTGACATTAGATCCAAAATTGAGTGTATTTCTGTTATATAAAATTATAGGTATACAGGTTTACAGGGATAATGTTATGATCAAGCAAAACTGAATTTATTTATGTAATTTAAAAAATTTTCTCTCTTTATACACCTAGTTACCAGGGTCATGTAATGACTATTATGGTAAAATAGAATTAGGTGACGCAGACAGATAGTGTTTTCTCTGTTTAGATGGTAGGTTGGTTGTAAACTCCACTCCAGAAGGCCGACATAAGCAGGATCCCCTTGAAGAAGTTGTCTTCCAAAGAATCATACCCTAGTCCAGACCAGTTCGTGCCCATAATTTAAGACAGTTACCAAAAGCCTTTCACAGTAGGTGTTTATAGTATCATAGTTTGATCATTTTAACTCCCATTACTTTTTTTAATTTATTAATTTGTTTATATAGGGACCCACTGTAGTTAACCTGTGTACCCTTAATTTCTTATGGGATTCTCGCCCCTTCTGGGCAATCAAACAATTTAACAGTCAAATAATTCATTCACTCGCAACACAATTTAGTTAAAATCGTTGGAACTATTTCCGAGAAAATCACAACTTTGTGTTCTTCTTTGAAGTAAACTACCATCATTTTGGAGCTGAAAGCAATTGTTTTGGAAAACCATATCTTGAATCTTTTAAAAGATAATTT
The DNA here is from genome assembly GCA_036346225.1 of Platerodrilus igneus. NCBI lineage: Eukaryota > Metazoa > Arthropoda > Insecta > Coleoptera > Lycidae > Platerodrilus > Platerodrilus igneus. The sequence continues at coordinate 3,729,327 of JARFIW010000619.1, read as the reverse complement.
TAGTTTTATTCTGGGTCTTTTAAAATGCAGAAATCTGTTAAAATCTCAAATTGAATTATTTTTCTTGAGAGAATTACAAATACTTTCTTCATTATATTTAATTACTCCAAGGCAATTTATTTACTTGATGGTAAAACAAATACAAAACATGCACGTATTTCAATATCATTGATTAAAAACAATTATAACACATATAAAGCAGAAATGGGATAGTTCAGCATTTGCAGCTATTCAAAACTTTTATGAAGAAATTGATTCTTTCAATTTTTGCAATACCAGAAATTATTTAGAAATCACTATAAAGTCTATGATCAACTACACATGTTGCATAAGTATTTGGTCCTTTCAAATTTCAGAACGTGACTATTACAAATAACTTTGAATGCATGTTTAATGTATTCTGTATGAATGTTCGTTATTTGCAGTATAACTATAAGAAGCAATTGTTAACTCTATTCTAATGGGAACAGATGTGCACAAATTTCATTCATAATAAGCTGGCAACTCGCATTTATTTCCACAATGGCAAAAAAACGATAATATACGAGATTCTAATGTAATTTAGAAGGCACACAAAGTATTGTTGTGTCATTAATTATGTACACAATTGTAACAAATCTTATCATATGATACACAAGACCTCACATGAATTTGCAATTTATGTTTTGAATTAGTGTTTTTCACTGTTTTATGTTTTGTGTAATATGTTTTCTACTAAAACAGTATCTTGTAACTAAATTCCTAATTCATAATTGTAACCATAAAATCATATAATTCTAAAATTCAAATTTGAAATGTTGTACTGAAGGAATGATTGGTAGGTTGATGCAATACTTGAAAAAGAAATTAGTTAACAACAATAAATCACTTCTTCCTTTAACCGTTCTTAGAGATGTTAATTGTTTTTTATTGGTACCGTTAGAAAATTATTTGCTGTTTTATTTAAATAACAATGGCAGTTTAGAATTTAAAAAAAAATGGTATTCTAAACTGCGATACCATTTTTTAGCCTAGTGACAAGACCAGAAGATAAAGGCAACGAAAAGAACCATAAAAATATTTTAATAAAACTTTCAAAAAAATCATTAAAAGCATATTGAAGTCAACCAGGCATAAGCCTGTACAATAAACATTCCCAATGCATGACCTACAACAATTCGTACAGTTTAAGAAACTGAAATATGAGGCTAATACAACCCAATTGCTGCATTTACCAAACTCTAAACGAAAAAAATACTGTATATTACTACATGAAAATAACAATCAAGAAATTGATATTAAAAATTTATAGAGTCTGATTGTTGATCGTGCTAATTCTTTTATATAAAAATAACAAAAAATGTTCACGTACCATATTATTTTCAAATTATTTTTGAATGTACACAATATTTATAAATTACCAAATAGTATAAGCAATTTCCATAAATACATACAAACAGTAAAATATGAAGTGCATTTGCAATTAATAGTATCAAATTAAAAATGATCATCACAGATCCTTAATTTCTCTATTTAAACATATAACAACTTATGCACGGCTAACTGCGACATTGTACATAAAGCAATTAAGCAGAGCTAATAAAAACTTACCATGTAATATTCTATTCAGTATGTGATATAATAGTAAAAATAATGTTTTCTATAAGCAGTCACAGTAAAATCTCAAAAAAGTAAGTTTCAACATTTTCAAAAACTTGTGTAAACATCACAATTTGTTGCTTTTACAGTAAACATCACAAAATAAATCTTTGGTATTTTTAAATAGCCATACATGCACAAAAAGTCCTTACATTTAGGCCACAACAAATTTCTAAAATCTATTCACTTGTTCCATTAAAGTAAGTAACATTAACAGTGAAATATTGTGCACACCATATCCATTCGTCGAAAGCAATTAAATAAAATTTGCTTTTAAATTAAACGCAGCTACAGCTGATACTATCGAAGCATGATATCACTATTAATCACATCAAGTTCAACTCAACTAGAAACATTACAGTGAAATAATTTACTCTTTGTGATCTTCTTTGCAAATTCAAATCACACATTTGGAATTTATTAATTCACATTGTTCAACAATTTTTTGAAGAAAAAACTGATTAATAATTTCTAATAAAAATTAATTCTACACGTCTCTTGTCAATCACAAATTGAAGGAAGAACACTATAAACATAAAAGCAAATACTTTTAGGTTGTAGTTTATTGTCAAAGATCATTACTCATACTGTTATAGGTTAAGTTTAATTAGATACACGTTTTTACAGCTAAAACAATCCTATAAAATTTACGGAATTAGTAACATTTTTATAGAATTATCCAATCAGACCAATACTACATCGATAACCCCCCCAAGACTGCTATCATCTAAATACAGGGCGTTTAATCTGGCAGTAAATTAAATGTCATTGTGGCAAGGCATATTATAGTTGTCATTTCTCGATGAAGTTTTAGTACTACAAAAATATTTCTCACTAAATGTTTCTTGTGCATCAATAAATACTTATGATTCTGTAATATTTTATCAGAATACAAGTCGTTTTTAGTTAATAGTCCTTGAACAGTACCTTCAAGTTACTACAAAACAGCATGCCTGAAAATGTTGTAATTATTTCGTAATGATCAAGATAGTACATCCAATATAATGGTGTTTAGTTTCGTTATATTATGATTTATAAATACATGTCATACTAGTGTTTTCTTTTAACAAACCAATATAAAGTGTATGATTTGAGCTATAAAATCATATGGAGGATATGAAAAGGCATAAAAAGTGTTCTGTGATTGGAACCCTAAATAAAGTAACAGAATATGCTTTTTTTAGATGTATTTTGGGAAGAAGTACAAACCTATAAACCAATAAGCCTTTAGAGTGTCTTTCAATGGTCAGACGAACCCTACTTATAAACATAATGTATACATTAGTGGATTTTTTAAGGTGATTATTTGAAAAAAGCAAATAGAGTTTAAACCTAAAAAAATCAAAAAAAAATTTTAAGGCATAAAGTTGACAAATTTTTACTAGAGGATCCAGACAAGAAATTTCTTTTAATGCAGGTAAAATAAACAGTGTTATTATGTTCTTCTCCTTCTAAAATTCTTTAATTTCTAGGTTACTTTAATTATTGGTTTGGCATGAATGATACATTGTGGTCAATTGGTGAAATTATGCTTGGATGACACTGATGAGAAAAGTGACATTTTATAGTCAAAATCCCATGCACAAAACCTAGGAATTTTGGAAGGTTAAAGGAAGTAACGGAATATTGACATTTCCCTATTTCAAATGTGTGTTCTTACATCACTTGTAGCACTTGTAGGCGCTGCAGATCATCGAAATATATTTAGCCTTCGTATGTCTCCGCTTATGAATGAAGAAGTAGGAACAACCTAACCTCTATCCTACTTGATTTGTTTGGGAATGCATTCACCATCTTGAAGTTATTCTAATCTATATGGTATCATGGTATTATTGTTCATTGCGAAATTAAAAAATTGATGTTACAGATATTCCATTCTTTAAGTCAGTGTTTAAAATACTAATTATAAGATGGTTTTAGCATAGTTCCCCAAATTATTAAATTATAAGGATTGACTTGGCAGGTACACTATTTTTTAAATCGGTGTTTAAAATTACTAAATTCTTTTAGTGTACTTCTCCTTCTTTTATTATAAATATTTTTATTGTTATTGGAAAATTATTAAATTAAAACGAAGATTGGCATAACAGGTAGGTTATTTTATAAATCAGCGTTTAAAATTTCTAATTAAATATTCTTTTAGTCTAGTTCTCCTTCCCTTATTGTCGTTTTATTATAAATATTATTATTGTTAGTGGAAAGTTATTAGATTACAAGGATTGACTTAGGTTATTTTTTAAATCAGCGTTTAAAATTATTAATTAAATATTCTTGTAGTATATATCAGTGTATCACTTTCTATTTAATAGAGGAGCGCAATGCCTATTGGGAAATTGATTTACCATTGTGTCGCCTGCTATTAGCTCTTGTTTTCACCAGTAGTCCCTGGAAGTGCCACCAGTTTTAGCCGCCATTGTTGTCCCCACCTTTTAACATGTAATTGGCGACTCTTTTACTGTATGTTCTCTATGGTCTACAGTTTGTGACATTCCTTTGAAATATTTATAAACATCTCGTTTTAATAGTTCCTGCATTGGTAAATCCCACCAATATGGTTAGTGTTATTTTCTTTAAGAAATGCAATTTTTAAGTTACATGCATTCTTGTTCTAAGGAAGGATTAATTTTTGTATCTTATATTGTTCATACTCAAAGATTGTCAAATTCATTATGCCGGTTTTTAAGGTTAGGAATGATAGCATGGTAACTTTGTTTTCTAAAGTTGTACAGTTTTATAATTCATTTGCTTTGATTAATAATGTTTCACTCTATGACCTCATCTACTTGGCACGAAGAAGATCACATGCTAAATTTATGTAGATTCAAAAAAATGAAAAACTCCTTTCTCTGAGTCTAGTTCCAAGTAAGATAATATTACAAACGTTGGATAGAGAAAAAACGAATTAATTTGAAGTCTTAGTTCGTTTCTCCAAAATTTGCTTAGGATAACTCGAATCGTTTTATGGCAAGAAAGGTTTTTAGTTAAACACTTCGTCTTTACCATCCAAACAGATAACATGTAACTTAAGTAGCTTAGTTATAACCTTGAAGGTATCGAACCGATTGCAATTAGTCAATGAAGTTCAGATAATACTCTACCAGTACTAGTTATGTTTAATTTGTTTAATAGGTTCCCTTAAATCGACAACTTTATGTTGGGCACAGGCATGTTAATTTAGAATATCGTATATTTACGAAGTCCCAGTAGGATCTGGTAAAAAAAATACGTCCAGGAGATAATGGCTTTTAGTTGTTTCCGAGTTATATACATTCAATAATCACTCCAGGTATTTATGATCAAGTTTTTAAAACTATAACCTAAGACAGCTGTAAATGAATGAACATTTCTTTTTATTTAACTGTATAAATTTATAAACGTACCCACAGTACATTCTTGTTATTAGGTTAATTATATAGAAAGTAGTTTTGTTTGCCGAAAACGATTTCCGTTAAGCTAAGTAATTTTTGATATATTTGATTTGTTTATTTTACTTTAGAATGTTTATATGTATTTCTAATGGAAACATAATTGTATTATAGTTTGTTTTTCACAACTAATGTACAGATAATACTTCCAGCTTTGTTATAATTAAACATATTGCAATTGCCTAAAGGTGTGATTTATATTCAGGTAATTTAACATTTGTTTTTAGAAATCTTTCTTTTCAACTAGCAGTTTTTAAATAGGTATATTAGTGTCCTTATTGTTAACGTTTATTTTAGGTTAGTTATAGCATTACTTCATTTGATTATTTTTCGAGCATATTTTAGACCATAATCACTTTCCTGATTTCGAGCTTTGGCATTCTCCTGTTATTTCTTCTGGAGATTTTCCCTAGAAACCCCTGCTTTCAAAACTAGGTGGCATCCAAGATACTTCCCGATTAGGACATATTTCACAAACGATAGATTTCCAGGACTCTCTTCAAACACTTACACTACCCGTGCCATTCTTGTGAGTAGAGTCAAGGTTTTTGGTACTTTATCAGAACACAGAACTTTTAATAAGGTATTCCACCGAATTTCTATATGGATTACTGGCTAGATTTCTAAGGGCAGATCTGTGTGCAACAAGTTAGTTATACTAGTCTTGTTTTCCACCTTGTAGATTGGTGTTACAATTGATGTTTTAAAATGTGTTGATACTATACCAGTGTCGAATATTAGATTTATGACGTATTTTAGTGGCATCAATAAATGTGTATAGAGAAATTTAATAGTTTTGGTTATCGATTCTATCAGTAACTGTAAAACCAATATTTTTGAGTGAATTTATATGTTCAATGAGTTCTTTTTCGTTGACTGGCTCTAATCATATAGATGGGGGAATTGTCTTTCTCATTTTGCTGCATATATTGGTGGCTAATGTTCACCAAAAAATTCACTACAGTAGTTAGCCATTTCTTTGACATTTTCGGCTGTAATATTATTGATGTTTGTTTTTACTCAACTGGTAGCTTCAGCATTAGTTTAGTATTTTTTTCGCGGTTCCTCTGTTTTTCAATCCGTTTCGTATTAGTCATATTTACATTCTAGTATTAATTTATTCAGTTTTTCTATAGTTTTGTATACTTTTTTCATCATTGATGTTGTAGTTTTCAACAGTTTCTTTTTCAGTTGGTCTCTTGTCCTTATGCTACGAATTAAAGCGCCTGTTATCCAGGGATTAATTTTTTATATGCATGGTTTTTGATTCTGCCTTTCTTAAAAGCGATAGTAGAATTTTTTATCGTGTTTAGCGACTTTGCGAATAAATAATGGTGGTGAATATAACTACACTCATGGTGTATGGAGAAGTGCTACTATCACTAAGGGGATACATAGAAAAATCTTTACAAAGTAGAATTTTAATTGTGAGTCAGATACAACATCTAGAACACAGAATAACTGATAAACATAAGAACGAAGTTGACAAGCCTATTCAATCAAAGATAAGTCAATCAGATTTGGTTCCTGTAACTTCATATAATGTTCAAAATCTAGAATAGGAATGTCGGGTTACATTGAAAAGATCAACGTCAAGTGTTCCACTGTACATAAATATATCTAATATTCAGAACTACCATTTACAAATTAATGTATTATTTAAAAACAATTTTTGAAACCACTAACTTTTATAATGTAGTGGTACTGCAATAACAGTAATATAAAACCACATAGTACTAAGTTTTGTAAACATGAACTTTCTTGACTCAAAATTGTGTTGAAAGATTGATTTTCTGGAGTATTTCAGATAAAATTTTAAATTTACTATGCAAAAATAAAAATTAGAATTGGCATGCCCAAACATTACAAAGACATATACAGAAGAATTTAAAATTTTCAGAAGAGTATGAGATGTAGATACAACTAACCATGTTATTTGTAAATACTAATCCACTTGTGACAATAAGTGATACAGCATAATAATTACCCGCCTTTCTCTCTTTAGTCTTGTTCTATTGTCTATTTTAAAGTGATGTTAAATTTAGTTTACAAATTAATAATATTAAATCGATTGATGTTTGACAAATATTTACCATCTTAAATATAAATCTGTTTTCATTAATAAATGAACAATATTAAAGGAAAGATCCGCTTATGGTGTAATGTTATACTCAGATAAACATGAACATATTGTTGTAAGTTTCAAAACTTTAAGAAATCAAAAAATTACAATTCCCGCCTCCTGTAAATAAAAAATAAGGATTTGCTTCTTCATAAAACCTAGGTAGATTATTTTATAGAAACACTAATACAGGTATATATTAATAGTGTTGAAGTGTTTGATCTATTTCCACTGCAAGATAGTTGATGGTTTTATTATCCTATCACAATATCGATAATATTCTACGAGAAATTTCAGTGTGTTTTCAACTAGTTGTACTTATCACTGGTGTTAATATAAACAAAGTATTTTGTGCATTCATTTTTCAACTGTCACATTTTTTAAAGGTAGCGTTTGCATTAGTTCAATTACTATGATACAAAATGTAGTACTTGCATATAGTTATAGTTGGCCTTGAACAGTTAAAAGATATCATGACATACCCAGTATCTATTAACACTTCTCAACACAGCATTGCTAGCAAATTTAAAACTTTTAGGAATTTAACCTAAGATACGCCACAATTATACTTGTAAACTCACACTGAATCTGCCATTAATTTTCTTTAATTAGGCACAAAAATACTTAAAGCTAAATCTTTAAATAGTTTTTTTAAATACCATGTTATATAAAAGTATGTATCTTTATCAGTTGTATATATAAGTAACAATAAAAAGCAAGTACAAAAATAATGTTTCTTGCAACTACAGCATATTTTATATATATGGCTATAATAAAATTGTGGCACATTTTCAACGTTTTATAACAAAAATTAGAAAACAGCCAGGACATAATCTACAAATCTATGTTGTTCAAAACAATTGCGAAAGTGTTAATTCAATCCAACTTAGAATGGAATAGTTTTTGTTATTTGCTACAGATATCATTTTATTCAATAGTAGGAAACAAAAGCATACCTACAAAAAATTACAATTTGTTAGATTTGTTACTTTATTGCAGTAAAACAGCAAAATATTTACTTTACATAGATAACGTTTGAAACACAGAATGGTTAATCTTTAGGATAGCTTCACTCAATTGATTGAACACAATTTCTCCCACTTAACAATTGCTCACAGCATAAACTGAATGAATCTCTCATGTTTATGACTAGTGTAGATACCTGCTGTGACATTCTACAAGAAATATGTAGCAAATGTCTAGTAGTTTTAATGTGTATTAGCTACTGTCCCATAAAAAAAACATGTATTACATAAGTAAACACAAAAACTCTTTTTGTATAGGTATGCAAATCTTTCAATAGGTTTGGAAATTTTCTGTTTCTATTTAACAGAACTTTGTTACATACAGTTTCTGAATCGTACATTTTCTGATTAAACCTTGCATTTCTTATTGTATTCATTAACAAGTTCGACTATCTTTCAAGTTGAAGTGATTACTTATTCAAGCATCCTAGAAAATCTTAAGTGTTTAATTACAACGTTAAATATTTGGAATCTATTCTATGTTAATTTGCTTTGGTTAGCAAAGGTTAAAAAACCTCGCATTACGGGTTCTCTAAAATAAGTTTCAAATACCTGCATCTCTTAAATAATCTCTTAAATAAATACGTTTAATGAGAGCATATTATTATGTTCCCTTATCTCACATGTGTTCACAGACAGAGATTGCAAACAATCGAAAATTGTCCACCTGCTTATCCTTTCCCAGTAGTATTATTCGAAATAGTAAATCTCTATGATTTTATACAGGAGGTAGGCCACCTGTCACACACTTAACTACATACTGCTGCAGTGCGGGTTGCAGACATACCAAACAATTTAAACAGACGTTGTTTGGACATTGCCAGGCAGGGTTTCTCACATAGACATACTTTGTGGAATTCGTCATGTTGTATTGAGGCCGTTTGCTTTCTTAATTGTGCTTGTTTACAGGTGGTGTTCTGAGAATTCTTTGCAGCTGTTTTGAGAATACAGGTGCTGTCTCTTGAGAATACTTTGCAGGTGGTATTTTGTCAATGGGAAATGTTTTGAAAGGAAAACACATTACCACTTGGTGCCCCCAGGCTAAGCTACATGAAGACCCTACTACATTCTATATTATAATTTTATAACTGGTATGGTCCAATCTTGAAATAGAAATTTTCTGAGCTGATTTGCAGTGGTCTACCAAAGTTCTTCTTTCATTCAGACAGGTTGTTAACATCTTCAGTGACATACTTAAACATTTAATCTTTCTGATCTCTTTCGTAACTCATTACTAGCCATCAAAAAGAGTAAAACCTCAACTGTACCACTAAAGATTTTAAGCACATATGTTAAACATTTTGAAAAAAGAGGAAATCTAGTAGATAATAGTAAATCTACATGAAAAATTTATATTTCAAAATGGTCAATGTTTGTTCATCAAATATTAAATGTTTGGAATGTAAAGTGCATGAAGTTAATTGTTATCAATTTACATAGAACGTTCTAAGAAAAATTAAATTTTCTATAACATGCCGTTATTATTTCATGTACATTTTTGCTTTTGGCACTTAAAATTGGTTACCTATATTATTATTTATTTTTAAATAATATTTATTCCAACATACACAGATTTCACTTTGAATTCAATAATTAATTCCTGGTTTCAATAGTTATATTTTAATATTATTTTAGATGAGCTGTGGAGCAGTATGGGTATTTTTATTTTTCCACACCTGGAATATGTTAAAAATGTTTAAAATTTATGTTGCTCTAATTTTTAGTGTTGTTTACCACAAGTATGTTAGTTTCATTAGGTGTTAGATTCATATCTCCTTTACCTCTTACTAGCAATTTTTGGAACCATCATTTGTAAAGTACTACAATAATAAGACTAGAACAAATTTCTTCTTAGGATTTATTTATTATACCAAAAGCAGAAAAATTATTATTTCCAATAGTCCTACAAATATGAGATTGTACATTTTTCATATGTATAGGTTTAAACATTTAAATTTGACATTGCAGAAATTAATTAACTACAGTCAAACAGCTCATTGCAGAAAAATATTCAAAAACTAGATATAGTTGTAGTTTGTGGATTTTACTTTAAACATTCCTTATAAAACTATGATCAAATGAAGCAAACGTTTTATTTCTCATTGAAAACGTTTATTGAAACAACCTGAGATAGAAAAGAACTTTACAGAAAATTTTTAAACAAATCAAGGATAAACCACATCCCCCTCCTTAAAAGGGCTTTTTTATGGTGTTTATAAATATCGATAATAAACTATTTCAGTCAATAATCTAGGGTGCTGTAATGTCCGCAATTGACCATTCTGATAAAAATGGTTTAATGCAACTAGTACGCATCTTAAAATAAACTATTTAACTGTTGGGTTTATTCCTTCTTTTTGTTCTTAACCAATTAGTGCCCAGCGGTGCCAAATAGCATTGCAGCAGTAAATACTGTTATTCACTATAGGTTTGTGTTTTACATGTGCTCTTATTTCCATGCACATACATGTTTATGCTTTGTTGAAACTTAACACAATGTTCTTTATCAGTCGCATCTGAGTGTTCTAGGAGTTGATAAAGTGAATCTAAAAATGAAGGAAATTGTGGATGTTGTACAACTACGGAGTTTATTTAAGTTGGTACATTTACAATTTTTATTATTCAAAATTGAATTAGATTTGCAATATAAATACTCGAAAGTTAATTTTTAAATATAAAATCTATTACAAATTGCATGGCGTATAGCCTAATAGTATATGTTTATGCGTGAGATGCCATATGGCACCAATGGACGTCTAGAGGAGAGATGATTTTTTTTAATTTCGGTATGATGTTATATATTACAAATAGGTGCACTACTTTTTCAGGCCGAGTAGTAGAACAAATCAGCTGGTCAACATTTTTATACCCCCAGATCCAGCGGTTGTATCAGAGGAAGAATCTAAAATGAAGATGATGATAACGATACCTATCATTTAGCTGGCAATCAGTTACTTGCACCTGGTGAAATACTAATTGGAGGTGAGAAAATTGAAAGTCCAGTTGAAGAAATAAGGTTTGATGATGCAGTAGAATCACGAACTCCACAAAATGTGTCTTTCTCTACAATTTGGTGTCAAAATACACTAAGAAAAAATTCAATAAACAGTTTAGTGCAATTTATATTGAAAAAGATTTTTGATGAAATCCGCCATAACAAAAAAGGTGTAAAATAGTTTCCTACAAGTGACTATTCGAACTTTCATGAATCAACTGTTAAAATGCTTTTGAACAGTTCTTCCAAGATACAATTTTCAAGCTAGTATAAGAAGAAACCAACAAGTATATCCAATTTAGAAATGCTACTGGAATAGCTACAATTACTATAGAAGAAATAAAATGCTTTGTTGGTGTTTTAGTGCTCAGTAGCTATTACGTGCTTCCTACACAGTTATTAAGAACAAAAGCCCGCTTCATAATGAGCTAATTAGCAAAGCTATGTGAAGAAATAATTTCACTGTTATCCTTCAGTATATACATTGTGCCGATAAAACTGATCTAGATAAAACCGATAAGGTGACTAAGCTAAGAAAGTTTATGGACGTTGTGAAAAATTTTGTTCCAACAGCTAAAATGAATTATAACGAAAGTATGTTTGAATATTATAGAGGACGTCAAATGAAACAATTTATGCATGGTTAACCTTTAAGGTTTGGTTACAAATCATGGAGTCTTAATTCATCTGATGGTTAGCTTATCAATTTTGATATTTATCAAAGTAAATTTCAAAAAGTAAATCCCTTTATTACAAATGCTAGAAAAGCTTCTGCCAGATATTACAGATCTTCCTTAGAACATATTTCTGGATATTTTATTTTGTAGTCCACATTTGTTCTATTTTTTTGAGATAACATGGTTATTCAGCAACTGGCAAATTTCGCGAGACCACCTTGTTGAACGACGAACTAGGAAATAAAACACAAATAAGAAAACAAACTACAAAAAGCAAAAAAGTTCAGTGTAGAAAAGGGGATGTATGAAAAGTTAGATTTCTCAACAAAAATAAAATCGCAAAAAAATACAAGGTGCAATCACAACAGCTTTAGATAAAACAATAAAATTGTTTTTGTGAGCTGGAGAAATAACAACATAGTTAACGTTGGTTCAACAAAGTTCGGTGTACAGCCAACTGTCCTATAAAAAAAATACATCTGTTCAAAAGCCATAGCTTTTCAAGTACTTTTATAATAATAAATTTATATACCAATCAAGTTTTGAATTAATTTTTAGATACAACAAGGGAATGGGAGGTACAATTTCGATGAACCAAAATATCAACACTTGCAGAATAGGAATTTGCAATAAAAAATGCTGGTGACCAATATTTCCCTGGATCATAAATGCAACCATTCAAAATGTGTAGATCTTGTACAAGCAAAATAACAAAGTATCACAACTTCAAGGAAATTTGCAGAATCCTATTTGTCATGTTATTCTATTACTAGGCGTCATCCAGGTCCATCACTCAGGTACATTCAATCTTCGCAAGTTTTACATGAAATCAGGTTTGATTGCATAGACCATTTTATTGCATCTATTCATGCCAAAGGTTGCAGAAGATGTAAAGTCACAAATTCACACTGTGTTCTAAATGTCAAGTTGAACTTTGCGTTGAATGCTTTGTCTTATTTCAAAAATATAGTTATGTAGGTTTTATATAAGTTATTTTTCTAATACTTAATAAGTTAACAACAGTATGCTGCATTTACTGCAGCAATAAGTTACTAAGCACTACAAATAGAGTTATGTTTTTCACAGAAAACCTCGTGTAAACAATATTTTTATAAGCTATTCACCAACTAAAAGATCCTTAACTCCCAGCGTGCCGTTTGTTATATCATGTTTTTGAAAAGTTTAGCATTAATTCCTATGGCACGTTGATTGAAAAATAGTAGGGTATTTCATATTACAAAAATGAAACAGGGGTTTTAAATAATCGGGTCTTGACTTTCAACTTCGCTCGGTCGCATTTTCTTACAGAAAAAGTCCGATATCAAAGTCTTATGGTTTCCAGGATTAAACTCAATTTTACTCACATTCCCCTAGATTTCCTGCAATACGGTATTTAATTTAACTGAACGTACCTAGCATCTGCCTACAATTTTTTCCAAAATGTGGGATGGGTGAAAGAAATTCTTGGGATCTCTGTACAATAAGCTAAAGTTATAAAGAAGGTCAAATCCAAAAACAAATAGGTACTTCAGACAAATTTGTTAAACAGCAAATTTTACATCAAAAACCACACACACACACTCGTATGAAACATCCTGCAGAAAGTGCCTGCTCCAAGTATTCTGCTTTTCATGAAACCACCAATAACACACATACAAATGCTTTCAACAAAGTAACTTCAGTTTCAATGACAGATGTTCATCCAGCTAAATAGCCCGATCATATATCATATGCAGAACCACATGATATTAATTAATAAAGGTTCTTACCGTCTGATAAATTATGATTTTCCCGTAGATAAGACCGGTTGCAGACTTCATGCTAATTATTATGAGGACACTAATTAATGGAGAATATACCACTAGAGACTAGCTCATATTGTTTCTAGAAATTCAGTACACTGTTTCTCTTGTAAAATATTTGTAGTTTCAACTAATGCATTTTCAACAAGTGGTTGCCATAACTGGAAACATACTGCATAGGTATCTTAAATAATCATCATTATTCCCCTATTTGGATGCACATAGGGTTATTTTCATCTTGAGAAAAATAAAACTATGGATGCTGAATTACAGTGGACTTTAGCTGTTGAAATTAAATATTGACACGATGTGTCCTGGTAAAATTATAGAATTAATAAAAGTTTTAGCTAAACTGCTCAGCATTTTATAGGACAAATAAAAAACAACGAACAAAATAACAGCAACTTTTTACAACTAGTTCAACTTTTTACTAAATTCAACCCAATTATGGAAGAGCATGTAAAAAGAATTTTGAATAAAGAGGAGTTGAAATCAACATATCTAGAAAAAAATATTCTAAATGAGCTATGTTACGTTAAGTTTTTGAAATGAACATAAAACCACTTCTAAAAGGCTATAAGCTCGCCTCATAAATTCCTTGTTACATATTCTAACAGCTGCTTATTATTTTCAATAGTTTATTTTACGAAATATGTTTGAAACAACTGCTTTGCATAAAAGCTAATGATTAGTACTGAGAAAACCACCTTCGTTATATTTGCACGTATTCAGCTGCTCGAATTTTATGGGTAATGAAATCGGCCCTCTAATTAATTCATTCTTGGTATCCCCGTAGCATGGATCAATAATAATACCAATCAATTTTCATTTTTAAAAGTCAGGCAATTGGTTTCCTTTGCCAGTATGCAAGGTTGCATACTCACTTGGTTTTTAAAAATATACTTTGCTTTTCCATGTGAACGAAATTCAATGGAATTAATTATCGCTTTGCCTCCTTTATTGCTGGCTGTTGTTTTTACCATTTTATTTAAAAGAATCTCATTTTTCCTCTTTGTGACTATTGCTCTATAAGGACTTTTAGATATCAAAGTTTCTACCCTATCAACATAGTCCTGTTTGTCTAGAATGACTAGCCTATATTACCCTTGACCGCTTTTAAATAAAAGCAATCTTTCTGTCGTAATTCTTTAATAATCAGGTCTTTACTTGCCTGTTCTAAGACTTTTCTTGGAGAAGAATACAAGTTATTCGAAAGTTAAATTTTGCACGCATTCCTAATGAAACTTTTGATTCGTCATCTAACCTTGAGATAGAATTTTAATTCCTACAATTATATCTTCTAAAGGAATTTTCGTATGTTCTAATCAATCTCTAATACAATACTAATCTATGATTGTGCCTGTTTTATTGATCAATTGTTAACCCTTGTTATATTCTGTTGAATTGATTAACATGAATTAAGAGAGTCCTCAAAAATGTATTATAAATTCAACTTAGTAAGTGTTACATGAATGGTTCTATAAAAAAAAGCCTGTCTACCCGTTGTTCCATTACTACACTACTCACCACAATAGGATTGGTTAGCATTATGACTCTGTTGCAGATCAATTCCTCAACTTCTACCATCCAGAAATTAGTTTTTGTTCTTATATAGTTTTTAATATAAATCGAATTAAAAAGATATGTTCCAGGTAAGTGGTGTATGGTTACTTTTCATATAGCTATAACACATCAACTTTTGCAATATGCAAAAATTTTTAGGCAAATTTCTTGATAAAATTTTCAATTAGTAAAAAGTTATGTTTGTATAGCCCATTTGTTTTTTTCGTTTTAGATAATAAATTATTTTATGATCCAAGACTTGTATCTTCACAATAATATGAGTTTTTAATTTTAATTTGCTACTAAATTCATTTTGGCAATAGTAACATAGATATATAATTTTATAATATTAGGCCTTTGGCGTATATATAAAGCCTGTACCGAGTAATAGACTTTATCACAATGCTTACATGCAAGATCCATTAAGATACTTAAAACTTCTGATGCTCGGTAATTGCTTACTTGCATCTTTTCAATATTAGATTGTTTACTATAAGAGCATGTACTAGAAATTTTGGATCATAATGTTATAATTTATCACTTTCAAAGGCAACTACTCAAACTCTACTTCTTATTAATACACAAATATTTAAGAAGTTTGTCAAAAATGTTTGTATATTAGTTAAATGTATGTATTTATATAATTATATAATACACCATTTACCTGGAAACACTAACTTTTTATACAATTTATATTACAAAGTACTAATATAACACAATATTTACACACACATCAATTGAAAATTAAAACTAAGGAAAGGATTTGATAAGGCCATGGATAAAAGACTTGGTTCTACAATGAGACAATCGTTTTGCACTAGTCCAAAAAATACAAGATGCTTGTCACATATCAAGTATAACTATACCGACAACATACTACTTTAAAAGTATTGGAAAAGCATGTACTATCTATAATACTCTTTTGTTTCGAATATGAGCAGATCAAGCCTAAAAAAATTAAGATTTTTGATAGCACCTTTTGATTAAAATTGAATCTAAAGCAAAACATTTTCAAGATAAAAACTATACAAAATTATTACTAGAACTGTAAATTTGTCCTGGTTGTTTTGGCAACTCACATAAATAATACATTCATTCTGTATACTACCTACAATCACAAGAGCAAGTATAAAGCCAAAGTTATTGTAAAACACATTTGTTGAAAACTCGTAGTTTCTTCTTCTTTCTCTTTTCTATTTCTGCTTGTGGCTGGTTTCGAACAATCCTCACCAGCTTTTAAATAAAACACAATATATTTAGTTTGTAAGACAAAACATAGAAAAGTGGTTATACTATTTTCATGTAATATGATATAAAAGCATATAAAATATGCCATATGACATAAAAGTGAAATTTACAACTTGAGTTAAAAGCAGGTGATTTAAACACAAGTATAAAATGGCAATTATAAACAAATCAAATATAATAGCTTCTATATAACTATTTCAATAATGCATTCAAAATTTTGTTGCATTTATAAATTGGCGACAACAAATATCACCTCAAAATAGTGAAATGACAGCCCTAGTCTTCATATTTCATTAGTGCAATATCAGGAATATTAATTAGGAGTTGGCTATAAAACATACTTATAGTTCTATAGTTGTAGGTATTAGATGGTTGTAAGTTATTTTTGCAATTACATAGAGAAATGGGTGTAGTGCATCGTTTACGATCACTTAACATAACAACTTAGAACGTAACGTATCGTAACTAAATCATAGCCATTTATATTTAAAAATATTCACTAATTCAAGAAGTATGAGAGCACTCTTCATTTAGGGAGAAAATTTCTTTTTTATGTTTAGTATGAGAAATGTAGTGATAATGAAATGGACAAGAATTTAGAATACCTTTATTCACGAGTCTATTTAACAATTTATGCATAAGATCGATGATGCCCATGCATAATTTCAACGTTAAGTACAATGCTACGTACGGTACATACTACTGTGCACAACTACATAAGAACATATAGGTTCAACTTTTTACGTACCATCTAAATTTCCTCTTGTATTAGCAATTTTTATGTTCCTTAAAGCACTAGGAATTTCAAAACAGCAATAACCACATTTAAACAGTTGTGGTTAATTTTTAATGGCATTGTATACAGCGTTTCTCGAAAGCAACGAATAAATTCTATAAAATTTTTAAGAAAATGCTCAAACACGTTGACTTTTATTTTAAATTCTTCATATAAAGATGTATTTTTCAACCCCCCTACTCCTCAAAGCGCTAGTAGTCCTAACTTTTGTTATATGTTTGACTACTATACCCAAGATCCCAGATTCGAATCCCAACAAGGTCCGTTTGAAAAATGTTAGACGACCATTTTTCACAAAAATACGCCCTCGTTCGGATGAGAGGTAAAATGGAGGTCTCATGTTTGTTGTCAAACACATCAAAGATCCCTATCTTGCTTGGAACAGCAAGGATTCGGCAAATTTCAAAATTTTCCAGGTAAAAAAACTCGCTTTCGGTCAATGTAATCCTTCAGGTGGAGCTATTGGAGAAAAAATTTAATGTAACCAAATTCTGGGTGACTTCGTGGCTCAGTTGGTATGCGTGTTTCTACTAAGCCCATGCTCTCAGTTCGAATCCCGACATGGTCCGCTTGCAAAATGCTAGGCAAGCATTTTTCACAAAAATGCACCCTTGTTCGGATGAGAGGTAAAATGAAGGTCCTGTGTGTGTGTTGTCCTGCACGTCAAAGATTCCTACCTTGCTTGGAACAGCAAGGATTTGGCAAAATTCAAAATTTTCCAGGTTAAAAAAAACTCACTTTCTGGTCAATGTAGTATCTTCGAGTGGAGCCGGGGGGGATCATATGTAACCAAATACTACTAAAAGTTAGATTCGTGTTAATAAAAATTTTAATTCGGTGTTCCAATCATTCAACAAATTTTATATTTTCAGTTTACAACATAAATGAAAATTAACTGTTCTTATACTCTATAAAAATTGACATGTTAGAAAAGAAGTTACTCCTTACTAAAATGTTTAGCTTCAAGGAACAAAGTGTAATACCATAAAACAAATAAATCACTTACCCCTTATTATACATTCAATGTAGAGCAAATTCAACCTACTCAGAATTGGACGACTGGCAACTCCTATTGCTGCTCCAAAATGGATGACCTTAGGAACAATGCTAACCTACACCCAAATGCTTACTCTTCTGTTATCTCACGACAAAATATGGTTATATTCCATCAAATCCATCCACTATATTGCTTTAGATATGACATTTTAATTTGCAAAATTTATTAATTTTATTTGGAGTTAATTACAACGCAAGAAATTTAGTGAATACTATAAGTGGTAGTAGGTTAGTTAAACCCTGAATTGTTGCACTGAATACCAAAAAACATTAGTCTGTGAGTAATAAATCTATAATGACCATTGAAACCCTGGGATGGAGCAACTATCTATTGTCCATCCCACAAGAACATCTAACCTTACAACATTTCTATGAAAATTTTTGACCACGATCCATCCTACTCCTTCAACAAATCGTATGGAAGTGTCCAGATTCAAAGGTTCATATGAAACCGACGACCCTAGAAAAGCATTCGCAAGTGTTACTTAAAAGATTCTAAACAACCTATGTTTTCACTAGCAACTGGATAAATCCAGCCAATTTCGTTTGAAAGCATGTAAGATTATCATGTAAAACTTGATAGTTGTAAGTGTATTCTATTTATAAGTACAAGAACATAAATTCCACAATTTTCGATGATAAAACTTGCTATTCTAAATTAATACCGGATGATGCGAAATTACATACCTTAAAAATTTATTTTTGTTACAATGTAACACACACTACATTTCGTAATACCAATAAATTGTATTTGACATTTAACCACTAACAATTTTTATGATTTATTAATATAGTGCATCAACTCTTGTATGCATATTAGCACTTTCGTTTTAATACATTTTGATTGAATATAGCATAAAAATGCTATCAAATGAGATATTACAATGGGCACTTTGCTATTTGTATTTTTAAAGTTGGGTTTACTAACGCTTATGAGTTCGAGGGGGGTTGTTTTCCAAAATACTTCTTTATATTAAGAATTTAAAATAAAAATCGACATGTCTAAGCATTTTTCTCAAACATTTTGTAGACTTTATCTGTTACTTTCGAGACACATTGTATAAAAATTATATAGAAATAATTGCTAAATTTATTGGTGACATTATTAACTTATATAATGTAGTTCTCTTTTTATTAAGCTATTAGTTTCAAATTTTTTTAATGTAATATTAGTATAAGCATTGTTCAATGTGTACCAATATGAACATATAAAACAAATGACGTTCAGTCTTGATACCACGTGCAAATAGGTTAAATGCTTGTCGTGCTTTCATTAATGTAGAATAGTTTTAAATTGGAAAAAATATTCGTGTTAAAATTAAATATTAATTTATTTGTTTACATTTTAACATTAATTTCGTTATCTCTTTTAGATTTGTTTTGCACGCAATATCAATCTCTTGAAACAGTACGAGAAAATTTCTTTGCCCAGCACAATTTCATAGTCGGTATAATTGCTTCTGCAGATGATGCCAATGAACAATTTGAAACAAAAGATGCTATTCCAAAACGCTTCGACAACAATTTCTTTCTAATAAAAGTGCTCTATTTCAAGTTGTTTCGTAGTCAATCTTCTTCATCTAAGGCTACGTGTCGGCTCCGCTAGATACTTTTAAGTCGAAAGTGTCTCTTCCGTCGCTGACCCTCCCTATGTTTGATGGGGAAGGTTGTTTTTTGAAAGCTTTATTGACTGCTTTGATAGTTTAGTTCGTCTTAATAATAATCTGTCAAACGTGGACAAATTTTCCTATCTTCAATCAGTACTAAAAGGTCCCACACTATTAACCATTAAGAACTTTGACTTTAAAGAGGCCAATTACCCTCTTGTCTACAATAAACTCCACGAAAAATATCATAATATTCGCCACATTACCTCCGCTCTATGGGACAATATTGATAAAATTCCCAAATTGAATTCTGATAACCCCACCGGTTTGCAAAAATTAGTTGATAACTTTGCCGATAATTTACAAGAACTTAAAATTTGATTTGCCTATAGGGCGTGCTTACATTAATGTAGAATAGTTTTAAATTTGAGAAAAATATTAATTTATTTGTTTACATTTTAATATTAATTTCGATATCGATAGTAAGTAAGTTTATTGGAAACTAATTATTTAAGTTGTGTAAATTTGCAGTAGGTAAGTAAATAATATAAGTGTGCATAATTATTATTTCATCATATCCCTTTTGGCCCTACTGGTGGCGTTTGCCACCATTATACTTAAAGCTATAATTTAATGACATGTGTTATTTCGTTGTTTTGCCACAAGATGGCATTACTGTGAACTGTTTTAACCTCGATTTTTTCACCATTTATTCGTTCACATGTTTTTTTGGTGTTGTATGAAGCAAATTTGCACTTGCGATTATGGCTTCTGAGACTGTCAAAAGTTTACTTGGTAAATATAATTTAAAAATGTTCTAATTATGGTTTGGATCTTATTTTTGTTGCTTTATAATTTTTGTGATAATTAGATGTACAAATGCCGTTTATATTTTCTTGTAATTATGCTACTGTCAGAGCTTCTACAAATGTGTGTTCACAATTGCCACCACTAAATGTTTTTGAAAATTTTCATCAAGAATATTTTTTAGGTGATGGAATACCCCCGCAACCCCCCCCCCCATACCATTCTATAGAAATGTTAAATCATTAGCTCACGAAGTGACTTTAGACCAAGCACAGACAGCCTTTCCAGGTTCTGATATAGAAGACAAACACAAATTTATTTCCTATTCAAACGAGGACAATGATGTTCCTTTGACAATATTGGCAGGTAGACTGTCTCAAACAAAAAAAAAAATAAAAACAAATCTACAAAAATAATGTTAGTTGGATGAGAGTCCCAAGCACAAATCACGTTGAATCTGATAATAATAAAAAAAACTTGGCCGAAGTACTTACTCCAACAATATATTTTAGTAATTATTTTCCCAAAGAAATATTTGCTTTGTTAGTAGAGAAAACAAACATGTATTCCATTTCTAAAAGCAGAAAAAAACATCGACACAAATGAGCTGGAAATAAGAAAACTTGTTACTTTACAAATTCTTATGGATATAACCCGATTCCCGAGATAGGGAATATATTTGAGTGTCTTAAAAATAACTTGCACATTGTTGACATTAATGGAAAAAATAATACAAATGACAAACTCTGGAAAGTACGGCCTATAAGAAAGTCTTTCAAGAAGCGGTGTGAAGAATTAGAAATTGAAAAGAACCTTTGCATAGATGAATCAATAATATCTTACAAGAGCCAGCTTGTAGTAACACAATATACAAAAGAGAAGCCTAATCATTAGGGAGTTAAAGTGTTCATGCTATGTGGAGTTTCTGGTATCGTATATCGTTCCGTAGTCTATCGAGATTGCAGTACACTCCTTGTTGGATTGCAAAACAAATATTCAGGCACCAATGGCTTAATAATTCATTTAACCAATACAATTCCTTGACATAATGGATATAAATTATTTATGGACAATATTTCACTTCTGTTATTATTGGAAGAGCTTTTAGGTAAAGGCATTTTTGTAGCAGGAACTACCCGCAACAACCGACTTCAAAAGTGTCCTCTGAAATCCGAACGTGTATTACACAATATTGGTCAAGGCAGCTGTGATTCAATGGTAACAGAAGTAAATAAAATCATAGCAATGTGATACAAAATTAACTCTGTGAATTAGACAAGGATCGACAACACCTTGCTATGCACGTAAATCATTCGGCCATGGTGTTTTGACACTAATTAGGTCATTAAAACCGTGAAATTCCCGAAAATATTACACCATGTATGTGACTAAGATTCATATTAAATCGTGAAACTCTGTTTACGATATGAAATTTATACGTTTCAATAGTTTGAAATATGAAAGTTGTTAAATGCAGTTATTTGATTTGTAAAAATACAATAAAAATTCAACGTTCTTGAATACAGAAACTACTCAAACGCTATTTAATTAAAAATAGAAAATTCACTTTGAAAATTAAGATTTTAAATCAAGATTTAAAATTAAACAAAACTGGTAAGCAGTCTTTAACGTCAGTCAGAAGGTATTTACTACAGTTAATTATGAAAAGCGCTATTGGATTTCGCAAGTATTTATTTTAGATTCAGATACACATATACATACACGCACGCATGCATGCAGGCATGCACATGCACACATGCGTGCACTTTATACATTCACTTATATAGATAAAATAAAAGTAAAAATAAAAATCTTTTGATTGATTATATTAGCTGTTTGAGTACCATTTTTTATCATTTTCTTTAAAATCTAAAAGGTATGAATAAATGTTGCTCAGATTATCAATATCACTTATTTTGTTTGATGAAATTGAATTTTTATAAATATAACACATTTCTAAAAAGGTTCTTTTGAATTTGTTGGTCTCTATTTGTAATATTTAGGGTTTATTAAAATCTATTTTATTTTTAATATCAAGAGCGTGTATGGCAAGTGCAGATGTCTGTGGTTTAACTTTTATGTCGCTTTTGTGTTGTGTAATTCTTTGTTTTAAAATTTGACACGTTTGTCCTATATATGAATGATTGCAATCCAAACAGTTTAATTTATAAATTGCATTTTTTGTTGTAGGAGATCACTTTTATCTTTAAGTTTAGAAAATAGTCGGTTAGTTGTAGTTCGGGTACTTTTAGTAATATTAATATTTAGATTTTTAAATAACCCAATGATTTTTCGGGTCTGAAAAATGGTAAGGCGCCAGGTACAGATAAGGTGCAAGCAGAAACTCTAAAAGCTGCTGGACAAGCAGTAACAGAACGTCTCTTCCAACTTGTAAGCTATATCTATGAGACAGGCGAGATACCGAAAGATTTCTAATGTAACATCATAGTCACTATACTAAAAAAGAGAGGCACAGATAGATGTGAAAATTTTCGAACAATAAGTTTGACAGCAAATGTAACAAAAATACTAACTAGAATGGAAAAACGAGCTGAAGAAATAATAGAAGATCAACTTGGGTTTAGGCAAAACAGGGGAACACAGGAGGCTATTTTATTTCTGAGGATGATAATGGAAAAAACAATAGAAAAAGGGGGAAAGCGTGCATATAGGATTTGTAGATCTGGAAAAAGCATTTGACAATGTAAAATGAAAAAAAATGTTCGAAATACTCAAAAAGATTGGAATGAGTTTTAAGGATAGACGAATAATACATAGCTTATACAAAGAGTAAACAGCGGTAATAGAATTAGAGCAGAAGCGTAGAGAAGTAAATATTAGAAAAAGTGTGAGACAGGAATGTGCCCTATCCCCATTAATTTTTAACTTGTACATCGAAGAGACAATGAATACTGTAAAATGCAGGAAGACATTTGGAATTAGTAAGCAGGGACAAAAGATTGATATGCTTAGATTTGCAGATGATGTAATGGTTTTAGCATCTAGCAAGGAAGAGTTAGAAGCTGCTCTAAATGAAATGGAAACAGTTCTAACAGAGAGATACTGTATGAAAATTAACAAAAATAAAACTAAAGTACTAGTATGCAAAGGAGGGGAAAATAAATAAAAAACAAGAATACAAAAAGGTAACGAGAACTTACCAGAAGTAAAGGATTTCTGCTACCTAGGAAGTCAAATAACGCGAGATGGAAAGAGCGTAAAAGATATAAAACAAAGATTATTTAATTATTAAACTTCATTATAAAATGTTACTTAATTGTTGTACACTACTAAAACAAATATAAAAATTACATAGGATAGCACAGAAGCATGCTGCACCAAACTACGTCACTAGTCAGTTTGCCCCACCACTTAAGTAGGTATTCTATACAGAACAATCTTGTCCCCATACAACACCTCTGTAAAATACACTTGACAGTTCTATAATGAGCAAATCAAACATATGCTTTTACTAATCAACTGTTGTAACTTATTTTTATCAAATCAAATATTGCACAAATACATTAAGAAATAGTCCCAACTCATTCATTGATGCATTCAAGTGATGTTCTGAAATATAAACACGTATATGCAAAAATACTCTTATCAAAATGAAATTCTATCAGTAAATTTTCTCACCTCATGAAATGTTGCATCGATGTTAAGAGGGGGATCCTTTGCACTTGTTTCGATGTATTGAATTCCTAACTTATGGGCTAATTCTCGGCCCTGTTCTTCGGAAACCTTACGCAAGTGAACCTAAGTCAACCTTGTTGGCAGCAAGAAGCATTGGATAAACATCTCTGTAAAATAAAAAATAAATTGCTTATTTCAAAACACAAACAACAGGTAATTATTTAATAAATTATAAAACTCACAATTAGTAAAAACACAAACAAGATTCTAATGTAATGCACCCTTTTACTCCTTTTTGCTAATAATATAAAATGGTCAGTTTTATCAAACCCCTGTATTTCTAATACAAAATTTTTGTTATATAATATTAATAAATATGTGAATAGTATGCTGTACTGTACACGCTTAAAACTTTTTTATACATCTTGGATATTTTTCTACAGATATTTCATAATTTAATAATTTTTAAGAATCTAAAACAATTTTAGAATTTTTCTTCATTAAGATTTAAAATTAGTAGATTTTCTTGGCCCTAATAAAATTCTGGAAGATTTGATAACAAAAAATTTGTTTAAATTCATGCTATAATTGTGATATTTCAGGTTATTGTGGAATAATTTTTTGTTATTATGAGTAATTTTTCAAAAACTTTGTCTAGAATTTTATTACAAATAATTTTGAAATTCAAAATGGTAACACTGTCAGCAATGTTGAAAATATTACATTTATTTTTACATAAATTTTCATACCTATACAAGGTAATATGGTGTTTTCAAAGCAGTGGTAGTATACATAATCATATTTATTCCTCCTAATTACAGTTTGTAATACATTTTGGATATATCAAGCTCTCACATTCATTTATTTCGATATCCAGATCTAATTCTTTAGTCACAGTTATTTTAATTCAGTTCTTAGAGGATAATAGTTAGGAAGCTCTTTGGTTCTTCTGGTTAATGGAACAAAACATCTTCTAGTTTGAATATTTTGCATGTTATAGAGGTTGGCACGCGATAGTGTAACAAGGTCTGAGAAAGTCTACACTTGAATGGAACAATACAGACTGGCACCTTTATATAAAGAAATGGTTGACAGGTACAAGGGTGCACTTAAAGATATAAGCTTACAAAGGTGAACATTCAAGAAGGTTAATTTGAATAAATTTGGCACGTTCTATTTTGTAATTAGAACAATCCAGAATAATTGAAATAAGTATAAAGACACACATATGAGGGATTAATCAATTTAATTCCCAGTTTTACAGTCAACATTATGAAGTGATTATGAAATAAATTAAATCGTGTTAAAATTAATACATTTATGTGATATAAATTATTGGAGCTAATAAATTAATTGTAATGAAGTAGATAATGTATTGTTGATTTAAGGAGGTTAGTACTGTTAGAGATCAGTTCAAATAAATTGTCATCGGTACATTATAATTCGACTGTACCTACAAGTAAAAAGTTTGTGTAATCGGTTAATAAAGAAAACTGTTGAAGAAAAGTTTCGTTGCAATAGCTGACACTGTCATGTAAATTCATTTCAGAATTTTATATAATAAGGTTAAATTAATTGCATAATTTAAGTAATCTATACGTTATGAAAAAAAACCTACTTCATTAGTCTCTAAAGCTATCACAGCAGCATCTTCTTTAAAGATAAAATTTTTTATCCTGTCCGTTCTTCCAACTGCCACAAAACCAACATGTTCTAATATTGAGATAATTACATCCAGTATTAGAGTAAAAGTACTCATATCTCAAATTATTGTAGGTTATTGTAGACTCGTGGTCATTTAGTTTGGGAGTCAGGGTATATAAACGAAAAGATGAACCATTACGTGCACAGAAAATCAATTATTAGACATCAGAATAGAAAGTAATTGTACCGGAAGCAGGTATTTATAGCAGTCAATTAACTACGGCATTTTAATAAGCAACGACCATGCAAAATATTCACTTATAGAATAAACAGAAATAAGGTAGGGATTTATTTAGATAAGTTATAGATAGAAGAAGATAGGAAAATTGTGATTTATGGTTGTAGAATATAAGATATGTATGTAGATTAATTATACAATGTTTCAGCAAGAGTTATAGCCATTTATTCATGATTAACCAATTAAAGAACTATTGATTTGGGTGTGTAGTTTTGATATTTGTAGATAACAGGGATGCATTTATTCAGGTCAAGTGCTCAACCTCCAAACGCCTTTATTCAATGGCTGAGTGCTAGTTCCCATTGTTTATAACTTGATAAGCAATGGTTGCTGGCACCCACTTAATTTAGTCTATACCCTACCGACATAGGAAATATCATCTAGAATCATGTGGAGGTAATCCGAATTAAGTGTCAAACTAATAAGTATTGTCCTGGTAATTTGAACCTTACTAATCCGAAAGCTACCCGAGATATTTCAAATTATTCATACACCGCCCCCTTCAAAGGCAGGAATCCTTTAGATTTCAAAATTCCTTTTATTTATTGCTTTTTGGTCATTAATAATAAAATTTAAAAATGCCTGCTACAAGTTTGGTACAATTATCTGTTTGTATTTGTATAGAATTTTGCAGATTATTCGTAATATTTTGCTACATGTGATTAGAATGCGATTGTTTATCTCCAGCATAAGAACTTGTTCTGGTATTCAGCATCATGCACTGGTCAAACTGATATTGACATAGAAGTAAATGCATTTGTTCTTTTCCCTACTAATAGGTGTAAGCAGGATTGTCGTAAAGACACATGGAAGTGTGCAGTCCTGTTTATGTCCAATCTGTTATTGAGATTTAAAAGTATCTTCAACATTGTGGGCAAACATGTTACTTTTAGTCAAGCACTGTCAGAAGAAATTTGAAATGAAGCTGACCCCGGTAGTCATATATACATCAGTACCTGCTAAAGAAAAAAAAAACAATCCACGAACAATATAATACACTACAAATTATAGCAATCCTCCCAAGGTTAGTATTTTCCTTTAGTGGTATGAAATTGATGTAAGAAAGAAGCCCCAGAACCCCGTCTAACGAGATTCTTTTATCGCTCGTATCAGGGCTAACAAAGGTTAAATGGAATGCTTTTGCATACGATGTTGACTCTACTCGTGTACTTAAAACTGTGTAAAACCATAGAGACTGTAACTGTAAATGGACTGCAACACCGTTTTTGTATTTTCATACTTTTACCTGTATGTGTCGGCACTTTTCTTATAAAAACTGCTTTGCAACGTTTTAAATCGTGTCGCGTTTTAATCACCTGTTGTTCACGCATTAATTTTTTACAAATTTTTTTTTAATTTCTTGAGTCAACATCTTTACGATCTTGTACGGTATTCCCTAATTTACTGTTCGAAAAACGTAGCATAAAACTAAATGTTTCAAATGGAGATTTTCCTGTCGACTTATTTATTGCTATGTTTAAATTATGTTCAACTTCTAATAGGTTCACATCCCAAGAAGTTTCATTTTGCATACATGTTGTAATTACTGGTATTAATGTTTTGTTAACACATTCCACTTGACCGTTTACTCTAGCCCATTGTGACGAATTTAATGTATGTTGGATTGGATTTCTAGTCATAAAAATTTAAAACAAACCTCATGTAAAACAAGTAGCTCGATCAAATACAATTCGATTAGGGATACCAAACTCAATTATAAATTTTTCCATTATATTCACTATCACTGTTGCTTCTGTATTTTCTACGAGATATAATTTAACAAATTTTGTCAAAGCATCAATCACCACTAAAATGTATGCATTATTATTTACACTACAAATGATACGGCCTATATGGTCAATGTGATTTCTTGAAAATTGTCATTCCGGTATTCGTAGCAGGTTTAAAAATTCCCGCTGCTTTCCAGCAGGAATTTTTGCTAATATGCATTCAGCACACTCAGCTAAATGTCTACGCACATAACGCTTTAGTCATGCAAACCAATTAAACTCTAATTCTAGCTATTCTTCGATCGACACTGAAATCTCCCATTATATCATGAAATTTAAGTACGATAGCTTTACGCATAGCTTTCGGTATTACGTATAACTCTATGACTTTAACATTAATTGCACCTTTACGGAATAATTTTCCATTTCTTAACACATAACCGCTTACACGTTCCATTTCCGCGTGTTTGCATTCACTCTCATCTTTGTGCAAATCTTAATTATTCTCCACAACTCTTATCACTTCGCTGTATCGTTAAAATAATTGTCTTCGCTCATTAATTGAAGGACATCTAACTTTTCGTGTATATTGCTTAATGGTACGCTAGTAGAATCTACTTGTGATCTTGATAAAGCATCCACATAACTCATTTTTGAACCAGGTCTATATTTTATATCCATGTTATACACAGCTAACAACTCATACCACCGTGCGATTTGAGGGCTTCGAGTTTTTTGTGCATTTAAATAAACTAATGATTAACAGTCTGCATATTTACCATTAACTTTAATTTCAAAGAATGATAATTTCTTTCCACGTTGGTAGTTTTCTTGCTTACATAATACACTGGGTGTAGTTGGCCATGTTCCTCTTGAACTAGCATTAACATTCCTGCATTAAGTTGGATAAACTACAAGCACAAATTGCATATTGTGGTATAAATCTATGAAAATAAGAAATAAGTCTAAGAAATCTACAAGCTTCATGAACACTTTCCGGCCTTTTAAAATTTTTAATAGAGCTTGTTATTTCAGGTCCTGGTGAAATTCCATTTGCAGATATCACAAATCCCAAAAACTCGACTTGCTGTTATCCAAATAGACCTTTTTTCAATTTTAGTGTCAATTTCGCTCTTCGAATGCCTTCAAAAGTTTGTCACAATTTTTCAAACATTTCTTTCCAATTTTTCACTAGTACGATTAGGTCGTCTAAGTATAACATTGTAACTCGATTTTCAGTGGGCCTAATAGAATTGACTAGCCTACTAAATTCAAACAGTTCGTTTGTTCACCTGAAAATTATTCTTCAAGCTGACCCGTTGTATCTGGAGTACTAAAAGTGGTTTCCTCTTTCGCAGACTCAGTTAAGGAAATTTGTAAGTACCCTGTCACGGTAAATTTTGATATTTAATGATATAATGCGTTCCTTAAAGTTACGATGACAATAAGTGCTCCGACGTAGCTCAGATGAGACTCTATATGTGGTAGATTCGACGATACCTTCAAGGTACCATAAGGAACTTAGCAAATAAATCCAAAAAGTCAAAACTAAGTATAATACACGTGCCAGGAACATGGAACAGGTGGAAACAACGAGAAATGTTCCACGGTTCTCGGGCTAACCCAAAGTAATTCACTATACCACAAAATAAGAAACTAAAGGTTCAAACAACCAAACTAATCCATTTATTTCTTTTTGTTTAACAAAAGTAAATCCAATGCAATACTCACCAACCACAAAAATAGATTTTGGTTAACACATATCAATCTCAAGTAAAGTTCCAATTTATAAATATAACACACACACACACAATAAATTAATACGTTGTAAATAATATCCTACACTCAAGTTCATATATCAACAGTAAACAAAAAAAAATGGTACAATTATCTGGACACGAGTCAGGTATACATCCAGCCACTATAGTTATAATAAACCAATAATAATAATCAAACAGAGTACATGCAGGGGTTATGGCCACAAAATTCACAGTGCTATTTATATTGGTAATAGTGTTTAATCAATAAATACTCGTGAAAAGATTCACATTAAATTCATTACAGTAATTGCAATAATAATCAAAAAGTTCACACAATGTCCTGACGGGATCAGTAATTAAAGTACCAGTTAAAAGGTTACTTTCGGCCTGAATGGCGGAAACCCACCATACAGCAATACTTAAAAATCCCAAAATTAAGGTAAAATGTAGTGAAATGCTGTCTTTAATGTATGCTAAGTGATTTAGCATCAAATGGTATAAATAAATTTAGATATGAACACTAACTCTTATCATACAACCTGTTTACAGCAAATCAGCCATAAAAATGGGACACAGGGATGTCCAAATAAATCATGCAGCAACCAATGTAGACAACGGGTAACTAATCTTGAATTAATCGAAGGATGACCCATAAAACTTGCATACTGCATAAAACGGCAATTTGTTTATCTCTGAGACTTGAATTAAAGTGGCAAATTATTTCATAGAATGTAGATTAAAATTCCATTTCCAATCATGAGCGCAGATTACAGTGAAACCATACCAGAACTTCTAATGCCATATAATAGACCAACATGAAACTAGGACATAGCCAAATACATCTTAAAACAATTTGATCGGGGCTGCCCAAAAACCCATACATAAAACCTATACATAGAATGTACACCTAGAGATAGAACCCTAAAATACGATAAAACGTATTGAAAAAGAATCATTTCCTTTAACTACCATACTTACCACGTATGTGGGCGAAACATACAAAACCGACAAAAGTATATTTTCTAGTTCTACATAAAACTGTAACAACGACTAAATATTCAAGTCCACGTGTGACGTCAAAAAATCCGTTTCATGCGAAAATAATATCTCTAACAACCATAAACCAATTAGAAGAAATATTATAAGCCCTGAGTGCTGGTTAAAATCCGTTACTAAAAACGAAGCGACAGCTAAAATAGCACGCCAAGGATGCTGCACGTTGAAGGATCGTTGTAGAAAAGAGCTCGGTTTCTTCCTGCACGTCCTATCAGACGCAAAGTTGATACGCTTACTGTATTGAACAACTTTTTATGATAACACCGACTGGTACAGAAAAATAATTTATGGCGGAAATCGAAATCAGTCAATGCCATACTTAAATGACAAGTGATAATCAAGTGAAGGCAGGCGATATAGAAAGGCGACCAGTTTCGAGTATAAAATTGAAATATTGTAAAAAGAATGCAAGTAGCATGGCTAATTATACAAAAATAGCAAAACAAAGGGCGGGGCGTTGCAATGCATATACCACATCTAACACTGAATAAAATTTACTAACACTTAAATTTTCCAAATGTTCATCTATTGTTACAATGGGAAAGCTTGTTTCAACTGTTTGTCAATTTAGAGTTCTATAATCAATAACCAAACGTGGTTCGCCAGCCTTTTTATGCACTAAAATGACAGGACTTGCATATGGAGATGTTGTTCCTGTTACGATACCCGCATCTTTCCATTGTTGAACAATATTAGAAATAATTTTTTGCTCTTGTAAACTTGGACGGTAAGGTTTTGATATCTCACGGGTAATCCTGTATCAAGAATATTTACTTTGATTAAATCTGTACATTCTAGTTCCGTTAAATTAAATGCAAAACAATGTCCGAATTCAACACATAAGTTCAATAATCTCTGTTTAATGGCCTCGTTAAGAGAGTCGGCATTTAACATATCTGCTGTAATTTGTATCTTGTTATCCTTGAACCTATCAGCTCTAACCAATGATGTGGTAGATGCATGCCCTACTCCGATCACGCCACCTGCTTTTAATGTAATATGTTCTACAAATATTCACTGGCACAGTAATAGTTTTATTATTATATTCAGCCCTTACAAAATCTGATTAGTTAGTAAAACACAATTTTCAACAGATTTTATTTTAATTCGCCTAGAAATTTCTTCTACGTGTATATCTTTGAAAGGATGCTAATTGTTATATCCAAATACTAGTTTATTGTCCCTCCATATATATGCGATGCTTGAATTTTCTGTAAACGATCTTCCGACTAAAATATCAGTTGTTTACGCTGTATTTGGTAGCACATAAATTATAATTTTCTTTACTTTCACGTTATCTGTTTCAAGGTCAGCTTCAACAAATGCGCTTGGTTTCACTACTGGCTTCTGTGACCCAAAAGTGTACAATTCTTGTTGTGTTTTGTGTACCGTACGAAAAATTTAACTATATCATGACGCATGGCACAAACTAAACTTCCCATATCAATTGTTGCCCTCAATTCATGATTGTTCACATACACTACTCGTAAAAAAATTTCTACAGAATCGCAATTTTATTGTTGTTTTACGAGCATTATAGACGTGGTATCAATGCTTTTATGTGTACTACGATGATACTCACTATCTGTTCTACGAGAAAATAAAGTAGAGGGCAGGTTGTACTGAGAGCCATTTACACCATTAGAATATAATGAGTGAGAAATTCAAAATAGTTACTTAACCTTATTTATTCTACATTGGTAATAAGCATCTCGAATTAAATAACACTGTCAAATAAATCAAGCAAAGGCTGTAGCAGCTTGTAAATAATTATTATTATTGATACAGATAAAAAAATAGGTTAAGTACATAAACCGGGACTCTGAACGCTAAATTATTTAATAGTAATCGAATTTAAAAAGTCTAAACTGTGTACATAGATTAAGAAAAATTTACATGACAAAATAATGAAGTAAAATGAATGCATATGTTTTTAATGTAAGACCTTGTTAAGCACCAACGGCTAGCACAGGTCAGCCAGAATGTACAGAAAAATTGTAATTAAATCATCGATTGATTGAATGGCTACTATGACTACTACTACAACACTTACATGCAATTTTAAAACTTTTGTCTTATGGAAAAGAAGGTTGAGCGACACATCCATTTAAAGGCATTTTGGTTCTTAATTTAACCTATGAGTTTGATTACATTTGATTCAGTTGTTTTCACAAGAAAACCAATTTAGTTTCCAGTGAGTTAGTTTTGTATAACTACAAATATGACAAGTAAATGTTGCTATGGCTCTACTTAGCCGATTTTTAGTTGTGAAATTATTCAGTATTCCATAATGCTATATTGTGGAATCCTTTAGAAGAACAAAACAGAAGCTGTTAACATCTTTAGTAGTTAACTGCAACTACCACACTACTGTACAAATATTTAATGAACATTTTCCACAATGACCAGCATGTAGTAATTTTTTTCAAAAACTATTGTTAAAATTTCGAGCAATTGTGACAGTGAAGGACGCACCAAAATCTGGAAGCCCCAGTGTTAGAGAAGACGTAAAAGCAAGGGTCGTCTGAAATGTTGAAATACATGTAATGTTTCTGTTCGTCGGTAAAGAGAATTTTAAAAAGGAACAAATTTCATGCGTATCAAATGAGGTTACATTATGAGCTGGCTGAAGATGATCCTGATAAGCAAACTGCAATTTACAAAATTATGACAAAGAATCGCAAGAAATCCTAATTATGTACAGGTACAGCATATTTGTTTTAGCGACGAATCCACCTTCTATCTGAACGTAACTCTCAACACTCATAACTGCAGATACTAGAGTGATGTAAATCCTCATGTATTTCTTGAAGTGCATACCCAGTTTCCTCAAAAATTAAATGTCTGGGTGGGCATTTAGGGTAACCACATCATAGGACCCATATTCGCAGAAGAAACTTTAACTGGTTCGAAGTACCTCAAATTACTACAAGACAATTACTTCTCTAATTAATGGTACTATAGTCCAAAAGGCACATTAATAGCAAATTGACTCTATTTTCCAACAAGACATTATTTTACAATGGTTATCCAACTAGGTGGATTGATTGGTCGTGGAAGACATTATGGAGTGGCCGGCATGATCACCAAATTTTTCACCATTAGAGTATTTTCTATAGGGTTACCTACAATCTGAACTTTACCAACTAAATCCAAAATCCTTGCATGAACTTTGTTCACATATTATTGATGTATATGCGAAAGTAACCCCAGAAATGCTCCATAATGTTAGAGCAATTCTCGCACAAGATCTTTATTTGCCAAGATGTGCTAGGTAAACTTTTCGAGCATCTTTTAAAATAAGAAATTAGTGTCATGTGTTAAATTTTTTTAATTTTCTGTCATTAATTTTTTTTCATATTTTGTCGAAATTATTAGTTGTCATGGAAAACAACCAAATTAAGTGTAATCGAATTGAGAAGTTAATTTAAGAACACCAATACCTTTAAATTAATGTACTGTTCAACTCTCTTCTACATCAAAAAAAAGTTTCAAAGGGGCACCCGTGTCAAATGAAACTTTCAACTGTTGTATTCCTGTCAAAAAATAGTAATTTTACTCATATAAACAGACCAAATTATAAAATTAAAAAGTGGCCGACAAACATTTCGTCCTCACTGTATTGGTTTTACATTAAATAATCTAGTCAACTTAGAAACTCACCTATCTTTCACCCGAAGAAGTTGAGTATGAAAATTAACAATATTTTCATAACTATTTTTATCAGTAACAGAATATACTAGCAAAAAACCATCTCCTTTTCGCATATACTGTTCACGCATTGCACTAAACTCTTCTTGACCAGCTGTATCCAACACTAAAAACAATAAAACAATTACAATTGACTAACTAAGCTGTACTTCCTTTAAGAGAACAGCACTATTATCTAATTACAAAAAACAGTATACTTTCTATATTGCTGAGTAAATTTTTCATTAGCGTTAGTACCTTCACTAGTAGTATGAAAAATTATGTAAAGCATGTTCATCACAATACATAAGAATATATTCAATGTGCCTTACTTCCACTGACAAGATATCAGAACGTGTTTCGCCTATACAATGTTGTAATGAAATAAATAGCAAATGTTGATTTGTCTTTGTTGCATAATTGTTGATTAAAAGGTACAATCAACTAAATATTGTTACGTGCCAATCGGCACTTTAACATGTATTAGGTTAAGTTGATGTGCGGAAGTTTCGCGCCATATTTTCAAAAGACGCGGTGCGCAGAATTTAAATAGACTAGGCGTGTACTTCCGATACGTCACAGTGAGTTTGCGCAGAGTGCGCGACACTAGAGGGTTGGACGAATACTGGACAAAGAGTGGGGACAAAGTGGTGAGAGGTTTTTCCGTGACGCTCTTAAACGTGGTTTTTTGCCTTTGATCTTCGAGTGAAGTGGTCGTGTTTTGGTAACGTGCTTATCTTTACCTATGTAGATATCCTGCCTAATTATCTTTGTTGTCGCCCTTTACCTGTTTTTTTCCTAATCCGATCCCTGCATAGGTAGGTGACAATATGAAGCCACCGAGGTGAACTGGACCCCACGACCCTAGACGAGCCTGATGTCCATGCTCAGCTAGCAGCTCCGGAGGAATCACCATCTTTAACCCCTCCGGGATGGAGCCCTGATGGACTTGGAATAGAAGTCAACTTTGACGCAGGGACATATCCATGTGAGTAATTATTGTGCTATCTTTTGTCCGACATTTATGTATATTTTTCCGATAATTACGTCTTAATTTATACATTGGTGACGCCATTGGTAGATGACCGCGCCCCAAATCTGTATAAGGTTCGCGCTTTCATCCGTCAGAGGCGTAGCCTGCTTTACTCATTGCGCTTGTGCGATGTATTTATCGACGTACTTCGTAAACTGTTTTATCGACTCTTTAAGTGTAAGAACTATCACCAATTAAATTGTAATAATATACAGGGTGATTTAATAGAAATATTTTAGCTGATACTTAAGAAAGGATAGATTGATATTTACACAAAGTAAAAATTATTTCTTACAAAATAACAACACAATTTAAACCGATGTTTTTAAAAATGTCTATATGAATAAGTCTAAAGTAAAGAGGCGACATACTACACAAAATGATCTGGAAGGAACTGACTTTATTTTCTGTAATAAGCAGGTAACTTTACCCAATGAAGTTGTGTATCACCTACCTTAACTGATGTTTAGAAGAGGTGGTAATGTTTATGCAAAAAACACGATTTTTTAATAATTAAACACTTTAAACAAATGTCTCTGAAATGAGTATATCAATCAAACTTACGAAGTAAGTTAGGTTAATAGGATCGCTACATCGCCGTCGTCGCCGCCGTCGTCCGTTGCACGTTTTTTTCGTTTTACAAACATTTGATATATGGATCTTGTTCAGTTTTTTACGCTGATTAAGAATATGCTTTCCATTTTTCGATATCTCATTTAGTTTTCGAGTTATTCGACTTTAAAGTCGAAATTTTGACTATGATAAACTTCACTCCAGCAAAAAATATATAAAGTTTTAGGTTAATATCGACCTATTGAGCATATTTTCTCATAGCTCTCATAGCTCCATACCTCCTGAACATATTTTCTCAAAGCACCAATGCTCTAAGTCGAAAGGTTTTCGAGTTATTCGACATCTTGTTTTCATTAATGTATATGTAATATTTATATTTTTGATAACAACATATCTGTAAGTTTAGTTAGAAGTTCTGCACATGAGAACTTAGATTTTTTATGTACTTAAATTAAAATAACTACTCTCACCAAGTCTGCTTACAAAACGTATTCAAAATGCCCTCTATTTTGTTGAATACACAAACGTACTCTTCTGTGCCAGGTTTGTAAAATACCAATACGTTGATGTAAATGTGTGTTCGCATTAACTTCATATACTTTATCTTTTAAGACATGCCACAAAGCAAACAAACTAAATGCTTACCGTATTAATTAATACTGCTAATTTGAAATAACAACAAAAGAATAACTTACACTGCATTTCGCAAATAAACAGTTTCAAATGGAAAGTAAAATATCCCGCACTGCACCTATGAACAGTTCGTTGGCTTAAACATAAGTACTAGTGCAAGGTTGCAGTTAAGGGTAATAAAATTAGGCTAACGACATACTGCAATAAATACATAATATATGAAATCTATGAAATTGAGCTATTCTGAATGTATTTCTTTGTACAAGCAAATGTCATAAGTTTTTAAATTTTAAGAAATCATATTTTACTACTCACCTTTTTAAACATCAGTTAAAGAAGGTATTCCCACAAAGTTGAGAATCTTATGAGTGATTCACAACTTGGTTGAGTACAGTTCCTTTCAAATTACTTTATGTAATATGTCGCCTCTTATCTTTGCAAGATATAGTACAGATATTTTTAAAAATATCACTTTAAATTTTAGGTCTTTACTTTTTAACAAATATTATTTTACATGTAAATATCCTTCTATGCCCCTCTCTTAAGCATCAGTTAAAATATTTCTATGAAGTTGTGAATCACCCTATATAGAAATGAAAAAATATAATATATATCATGTTATCAAAAAAACAGGAGAATATATATCAGCTTATCGTATTTTTTAACTAATTAAGCTAATAACAAAAAGTGAAAGAAATGAAATGCTTAAATTATAGGGTTTTGTCTGATTATAGGGCAAATGTTCGATATGACCTCCATTTTGATGTAGTAACATCACAAACTGCTCTTCCAAATTGTATACATCATTATTTAACATTTCTGGTCGAATTGTACCAATTGTTTCCTTAATACTGGTTTTTAATTCATGCGGTGTTGTTAATCGTGTTCTAAACACCAGATCTTTTAAATAACTCTACAAGCAATAATTTACTTTTGTGATATCAGATGATCTTGACACTCACCAATTTTCAAAATCTCTGCTTATAAAACGATCTTGAAAAGCCAAAATTAACATTTCTTTAACTGGTCGATAAATGGGCAGAGCTACCCCATCCTATGTAAAAATCATGTCCTTAATTCCTTGTGCGAGTTTTGAAAATTTAGAATTTCGCAATCCCTTAACATTTGCAAGTATCATTCACTGGTGATATTTGGAAATAAAATCTCTTCAATCTACATTAACTCAAAAATATATGTCCGAATGATGATTTTAGTTACAAAACCGCAGCAAGCTGACTTATTGTCATGAAGGCCTTCCTCCGTCATTTTATGCAGATTTTTAGCTGATCATATTCATCAGTTTTGAGCATTAACTCCATCATTATAAGAGAAATGAATCTCACCCGACTGCAAAACGCAGGATAATTTTTACTTATGATGAATCACTTTAAAATGTACAATTTCATTTCTGGTATTTTTCAAATGAAACTAAAAATAGCCAGAGATAGACTGAAAACTTTTATGCAAATTATTAAACCAACTGGCCCACCCAACTTTCTGTTTTTAAATAAAGCGTAATTACAAATAAAGCATTTAAGAATACATATTAAACCTACAAATGCTATAACGTGAAAACATAAAATTGTAAACTTTTATCATACATAAAAATAAAGTGGAAACACACGTAATTGGTAACTCAATATAGCAAATCAAACTAAAGTTTTCTTCTGCTAAAAGTTCCTTCCTTAATAAACTACTCATTTCAGTCACCATGTCAATAATAGAGTCACAGTCCATACAATTTAAAATGTCATTAACATACACAATTCTAAATCGTTATTTGCTAATGTACTTTCTCTGTCGATTTTTAATAAACTTATTTAGAAAAAGACCTTTTACAATAAACTTAGATAATTAATTGGAATGGTCAACGAGTATTTATATACCAATACCAACACACAGTACAATTTACTAAATAAATTAAAATTGCATAGTAACTTAACAGCAAATAGCACAATTTTTACACGTTGATTGTATATCCCACATTCTTCATTTTGTCCACCTTCTTCTTTGCATTCTTCAAACTCCGCATTCCTTTCAAATAAGGAATACTTTTTATTTACTGAATTTTTAACCTGTCCCATTTACTAACAAAATCTATAATCTCTTCAGATAAATTATTTTTAGTAGTACGCTCATCATACTTAACCAATTTACCACTTACACATTGGAGTACGTTTTCAGGCATTCAATTTTTAGTAATTTATTTAAAGTCAACAGGTGAATGAAAATACAATCCATATATATTTAACTGTTCTATTCAAATTTTGTTGTCATACTTTAAATTACTTTATCTAAAATCACGTTGTAACCTGTTATTGTAAAATTGTCATTGTCATTAGTAATGGGGGTATCTCTTATTGTCTCTGAAGCAATCCTTTTCGTAAAACGAATTCTTTTAGTTGAAAACATATCTTCAATTACTATGTCATTTATATTTATTTGTTGAAACTTGGAAACCTGCACTGTAGATGACTTCAAAGCCATTGTTATTGTGTCAGCATCTCTTTGAATATGCCTTAATTGTTTTAAAGTTTCTGCCACCTAGTGATGTCATTTGAATAGATCTAATCTGCTTGTTTGTAAATAGTTTGATAATGGTGTAGCGTGACTAAAAATTCTTAAGTAAATATGTGCTACAAATATTTTACATATTTCACATTTTATGATAGAATCCCTAAAATTTTGTGTTTTGGCCCGAACTTCAAAATTCATACAGTAATTATGTCAACAAATAGGTAACCAGTACCATTGTACGCTCCAAATGAACCAAATATTCTCCATAAAGCCACTTCATTGGCCCACAATGTTGTTCCACTTATAGTTTGTAATATTTTCTTTTTTTTTACCTGAAGCCAAATATTCATCCATTTGTAGGATTCTTTAAAATTCACAGTTAACATATTTATTAAAGAAAAAAATTACAGTTATGCAATTTGATTTGTGGAGTCTCTAAATACTAAATTTAGAATATGATCAAACACAACGTGTGAATTTGCTGCGATAAAACATCACTTAACTATGCAGAAAAGCCATTGAACCGCTGCAACCTATTTGCCCTGCCATCTGTGGTATTTGCTATACACTGCTGAGTATCCAAATTATTTGCAAGTAATACATTTTTAAAAGCTCTAAGAATCTCTCACCAGCAAATTCGCATCTTATTACAGTAATTAGTTTTTCGTTGACTTTACCTTCAAAAACACATAACTAGACCGCATTGATCTTTTACTGAAACATCTTTGAT
Organism: Platerodrilus igneus; assembly: GCA_036346225.1. Classification (NCBI taxonomy): domain Eukaryota; kingdom Metazoa; phylum Arthropoda; class Insecta; order Coleoptera; family Lycidae; genus Platerodrilus; species Platerodrilus igneus. The sequence continues at coordinate 3,689,266 of JARFIW010000619.1, read as the reverse complement.
TGTATCAAGTTGTACTGAATACATACCTAAGTTTTGAATTTGGTTAAAAATTTCTTTTTTAATTAAAGACACCATCCTGAATGGACCTGCACCTTGAAGAAGTTCTAGATTACTAGAACGGGTAAAGTGGCTTATGTGTTCCAGTGATCTAAAGAGCCAAACTATAGGTCCAACCAAAGTAGTAGGATCTTTAGTGAGGAATCAGACAAAGACATCCCCGAAAGGGGGTAGCAGCTTTTTCGATACTTAGAGTGGCAGAGACCATAGGGGTCGGAAGGCATTCTAAGACACACTACTGCGATGTGAAAGGCAACGGGAAAGCACCATATTACCTCCCAAGTACACAGCGTACTTAAATTGTTATTAAAGATAATGGCATGCTCTGGGGTAAAAAGTTCCCGAGTTAAAATAGTTCTCCATTCGGATCTCAGGGAGGGACGGACTACTTCGAGGAATGTGATCGGAAAGTATAAAAAAAGAGCCGTGAACATTCTGAGAGTCGGAGCGTGGAATGTTACAAGTATGAATGGATAAGCTAAAGAACTTGAACACTGAAATGGATAGGTTAGCATTAGTAGGGATTAGCGAAGTTCTGTGGCCAGAGGTGGGGGATTTTTGGAGCGGAGACTTTAGGGTAATTCATACAGGATCAGAGAAAAGAAATGCGAGTGTGGGGATAGTTATGCGGAAAAAGATAGGACAACGTGTAGAAAACTATTTACAAAAGAACAAAAGAGTACTCATGGTTAGATTAAAATCTAAACCGATAAATACAGTAATAATACAAGTATACATGCCCAACTCTAGCTACAGTGAGGAAGAGGTAGAGGCGATCTACAAATATATCGAAGACATACTAAGATACGTAAAAGGACGTGAAAATTTAATGCAGTGGTAGATGAAGGTGGGAAAGGAACGTTAGCAGGTTTATTTGGTTTAGGCACAAGAAATGACAAGAGAAAATAAGCTAGTAGAATTTTATGACAAGAACAATTTAACCAACACAAACACATTATTTCAACATCATGATAGATGACGATATACGTGGAACATGCCAGGAGATATAGAAAGATATAAAATAGATCACATTCTTGTTAGGCAACGGTTTAGGAATCAAGTAAAAGACTGTAAAAGTAACCCTGAAACAGATATAGACTGACCACACCATTGTAAGTATGAAGGCCGTCCTTAAATTAAAAAATTTTAAAAAACCTGAAAAAGGTACTTTGACTTTGAGAAACTAAAAGATAAAGATATTCACGAAGGATTTGAAAAAAAGACAAATGAATTATTGAAAGATATTGGGAAAATTTCTCATACTAAAGAAATAGAAACAGAATGGAATAACATTAAATCCAGCTTAGACAGGGCGGCCAGAGATATTCTGGGGTATACGTAAAAAGAAAATAAGAAACCATGGATAACAAAGGATGCCCTGAATCTAACAGAAGAAAGATGAAACTACAAAAATAGATCAGATAAAACAGGAAAAGCTAAAAAACTTGAAAATTGAAATGGATAGATTAGCACTAAACGTAGTGGGGATCAGCGAAGTTCGTTGGTCAGAGGCGGGGAATTTTCGGAGTGGAGACCTTAGGGTCATTCATATAGGATCAGAGGAAGGAAATTCGGATGTGGGGATAGTTATGCGAAAAAAGATAGGACAGCGTGTAGAGAACTACTTACAAAAGAACGAAAGAGTACTCATGGTTATATTAGAATCTAAACCGGTAAATACAGTAATAATACAAGTATACATGCCCACCTCTAGCTACAGTGTGGAAGAGGTAGAACCGATCTACAAAGATATCAAAGACATACTACAATACGTAAAAGGACATGAAAATTTAATAATTATGGGAATTTTAATGCAGAGAAACTAAAAGATAAAGATATCCATAAAAGATTTGAAAAAAAGGCAAATGAATTGCTGAAAGATATCAGGAAAATTTCTGATACGAAGGAAGTAGAAACAGAATGAAATAACATTAAATCCAGCTTAGACATAGCGGCCAAAGATATTCTGGGGTACACATAAAAAGAAAATAAGAAACCATGGATAACAAAGGATATCCTGAATTTAATAGAAGAAAGACTAAATACAAATATAGATCAGACGAAACAGGTAAACAGAGATACAAAGCCATAAAATGGGAAATTATTTGCAAATGCAGGAAAGCTAAAAACCAATGGATTGATAAAAAGTGTAAAGAGGTACAAACTAAGATGGAAATAGGAAAGACAGAGGAGGCATACAAATTAATTAGAATGAATTTGAGGGATATAAAACCATATAGCAAAAATATAAGAAACGCGGGAGGAAACATAATTATAGAAAATATAGAGAAAGTGGTTAGATGGCAAGAATACATGAGGAATTTATATGCAGAAGATGAACTAACAGCGTTAGAACAGGAACCAGACATTGAAAAAGATGACTGGATATCCTATAATTAGAGATGAAATTGAACTAGCATTAAAGAGTCTGAAAAATGGTAAGGCACCGGGTACACATAAGGTACAAGCAGAAACTCTAAAAGCCGTTGGACAAGCAGTAACAGAACGTCTCTTCCAACTTGTAAGCTATATGTATGAGACAGGCAAGGTATCCAAAGATTTCAAACGTAACATCATAGTCACTATACCAAAAAAAGAGAAGCTCAGATAGATGTGAAAATTTTCGAACAATAAGTTTGACATCATCATCATTTTGTTTTCGACCTTACTTAAGGTCGGTTTGACGCAGCTCTAACTTCTTTTCTATTCTGTGCTAATCTAAAAAGCTCTACATACCCTTCACAACCTAAATTTCTAATAATTTGACTAATATAGTTTGGTCTAGGTCTTCCTATATCCTTCTATCTTTTTCCTATCCAGCTGGCTCTACATAGATATTAGCAACCTGATGGTTGTTAAAGAACTCTAACATGTTTACATGATTACCATTTATAGGGAAATGAAATATAACCTGGTTATCCGCTTCAAAAAGGAAAAGTGTTAAATTATATGTTATGGTAAGGCTTAAGCAACGAATCGCTGTCAACATGCCAGACCGCTACCTAATTGTGAGTTATGTTATGGTGACGTTTATTAAATTATATGTTATGGTAAGGCTTAAGCAACGAAACGCTACCAACATGCCAGACCGCTACCTAATTGTGAGTTATGTCATGATGACGTTTATTAAATTATCTGTTATGGTAAGGCTTAAGCAACGAAACGCTACCAACATGCCAGACCGATACCTAATTGTGAGTTATGTCATGATGACGTTTATTAAATTATCTGTTATGATAAGGCTTAAGCAACGAAACGCTACCAACATGCCAGACCGCTACCTAATTGTGAGTTATGTCCTGGTGACGTTTATTAAATTATATGTTATGGTAAGGCTTAAGCAACGAAACGCTACCAACATGCCAGACCTCTAACTAATTGTGAGTTATGTCCTGGTGACATTTAGTTAACTGATTTTTATTTTTTTTTGTTTTGTTTTCGAACTTACTTAAAGTCGGTTTGACGCAGCTCTAAATTCTTTTCTATTCTGAGCTAATCTAAAAAGGTCCACATACCCTTCACAACCTAAATCTCTAATTATTTGACTAATATAGCTTTGTCTAGGCCTTCCTACTCTATTTTTATTTGGTAGTCTATAATCTAAGACTTTACTAAATAGTCCCTCATGTCTTAACTGGTGCCCTATCATTCTATCTCTCCTGACCTTCAATTGTTTCCACATACAGGGTTCCTCACCTATCCTTCTATAAACTTCCTCGTTTGTTACTCTATCTGTCCAGCTAATCTTTAACATTCTCCTATAGCACCAAGTTTCAAAAGCTTCTATCCTTTTCTTATCTACTTCTTTAATTGTCCAAGTCTCACTACCGTATAGTAGAACGCCCATACGCATCGACTTTAAAAACTTTTCTATTATCTAAACTAATACTATTAGCTATTAGTAAGTTTTTCTTTTTAAAACATTTTTCTAGCTTGAGCTATTCTAGCTACTATATCCCTTCTGCTACGTCCATCCTTTGTAATTATACTACCTAAATAGCAAAATTCATCTACCTCCTCTAACTCGGTATTACCTATTTTTAATTTTGGTTTATAACTAGGCTGTAACTCACTTGTCATTATCTTTGTCTTTACCGAGTTAATTCTCATACTATAGTTACTCCGTAGTATCTCATCTAAAATATTTAAAACTCTCCTAACTCTTTTCTAGACTCTGCTATAATGGCTATATCATCTGCAAAACGTAACATGTCTATTTTCTGTCCCTGTACACTAATACCTATCTCTTTCTCTCTCTAGCTAAGTTTAAAGCTTCCTCAATATAAACATTAAAAATCAAGGGAGACAGTATACAACCCTGTCTAACACCATTTCTAATCTTAGCTTCCTTTTCTATTTCATCAAATCTAATTACTACACTTTGGTTTTTATATAGACTGTAAATAATTTTTCTATCCCTATGAGAGATTCCTATTTTTTGCAAAACCCTGAACATAACAATCCAATTAACCCTATCAAATGCTTTTTCTAAATCTACAAATGCGAAATGAGTCTTTTATTTTTGTAACCTTTTTCGATAATTACCCTAATCATTAGTATCGGTTCTCTAGTCCCTCTGTCTTTACGAAAACCATATTGGTCTTCGCCTAAATAATTCTCAGTCAAAGCTTCTACTCTATTTTTAATTATTATTGTTAGTATTTTGGAAGCATGAGAAGTTAAACTAACTCGTTCTAAAATTCTCACACCTATCAGCTCCTGACTTTTATGGGATTGCGATAATAATATTTTTTCAAATCTATTGGAACCTCACCTGTATCATATATTAATTTCACTAGTTCATATAATCTATCTAAAGTTTTCTGACTTGCATATTTTATTAATTCTGGAATATCGTCTATCCCTGGCGCTTTATTTAGTTTAAGATTCGAACAGCTCTATCAAATTCCTCTCTTAATATTGAGAACCCTATTTCTACATCCTCTTCTTGGTCGTTCTCTAACTCATCCATATCGTCTCCTTATATAAATCTTCTAAATATCTTTTCCATCTATCTGCTACCTCAACTTTATTTATTAGAAGCTCATTATTCTCGCCTCTAATACCATTATATTTTTCCTATCTTCCCAAAAACTTTTTAACTGCCCTGTATGCCCTGTCTGTCTTACCTACTCTCAAATCATCTTGTATTCCTTACAGTTCTCTTCCATCCATTTATTTCTAGCTTTTCTACACTCATGTACTATCTTATTTCTAACAGTATTATATTTTTGCTTACTTTCACTATCCACTTCTCTGAAAGGTTTAAGCTTTCTTCTATTCTCTATTAAATCTAATATCTCCTTTGTTACCCACGGTTTTCTCGCTTCTATTTTTTCTTACCTATAGTCTGTGTTGCTATATCATGTACAGTCAGTTTTATTTCTTTCCATCTATTTTCTACGTTCCTTCCTACAGCTATCTCTTTGCTCTTATTATCTAATACTTGTTTATATTCCTCTTTACCCTACTATCATTAAGCTTACCTAGATCCCATCCTTCTCTTTACCCTTTCTCAATTTTTTGAATTTTAGTTTACACTTCATTTTAACTAAGTTATGATCGCTATCTATGTCAGCCCCTGGATAACTACGACAGTTTTAACTTGGTTTCTAAATCTTTGTTTAACTAAAATATAATCTATTTGGTATCTAGCCCTATCACCTGGGGCTTTCCAGGTATATCTTCTCCTAACATGTTGTTCGAATAGGGTGTTTACAGTTACTAATCTATGTTCCTGGCAAAACTCAACTAATCTTTCTCCTCTATCATTTCGCCTGCCATACCCAAATTTTCCTACCATTTTTCCCTCACTACCTTCTCCCACTGACGCATTAAAATCGCCCATAACTATTAAATTCTCATCTCCTTTACTTTTCTCACTATACTATTTATATTCTCGTATACCTTTTCTACTTCCTCATCCTCGTACTGAGTTGTTGGCATGTAAACCTGTACTAAAACAGTGTCTGTGGGTTTTGTACTCAATCTAACCATAATTATTCTATCACTAAATTGTAAGTACTCTTTAACTTTATGCCCTAATCTTTACCTAACACTATTCCTACCCCTGCCTGTCCATTAGTTGAAGAAGTTGTAATTATTCTATAATTATCTTTCCAAAAGTCATTACTATCTGGCCATCTCACCTCACTAATACCTAAAATGTCCAGCTTTCCTTTCTCATTTCGACTAATAAATTCGTTAACTTATCTACTCTAAGTAATGACCTTACATTCCAAGTCCCTATCACTAAATCGAACTGTTGTTTTATATTCTTACGATGACGAGCACCAAGTACCCCCTCCCGGAGATCCGAATGAGGGAGTATTTTACCTCGGACAAGAATTTTACTTGTGAGCTCTCCATCATATATATTTCGTGTTTTAGGCCACGCACACCTGGGAAATATTGTGGTAGGCTCCCATATCTTTCCACAACGCAGTTTTTAAAGATTTTAGCAAAAGCCGTATCCGTCCACGGCCAACCCCAACAAGCTTGTAAATTATTGAGGATCGCCCGAGACCAACCGACCCTCCTCCAATATCTTTTAGCCAGCAAGGCTGCTGCCCCTTGCTGCGCCTTTTAATCGCCTTTTACGATAAGCAGGCTTACTATAGTAGTATTCTTTATCCCCTACTATAGGGGAAATATATATATATATATAAGTTTGACAGCATACGTATAAATATTAACTAGGATTGTACAAAGACAAATGAAAAAACGAGCTGTAGAAATACTAGGAGAAGATCAATTTGGGTTTAGGCGATACAGGGACACATGGGAGGCTAGTTTAGCTCTGAGGGTGATAATGGAGAAAACCAATAAAAAAAGGGGAAAGTGTGTATATAGGTTTTGTGGATCTGGAAAAAGCATTCAACAATGTAAAATGAAAAAAAATGTTCGAAATATTCTGTTAGAAATATTGTGTTTGTATTTTCATTTTGATATTACATACTTTGTATATATGTTTATTTGTAAGTTAAATGCAAGCGCATGTACTCAAAATCAATGTTTAATTTATTTACAAAACCGTTTTAGTGGGCTTATTTCATCTCCTTGGAGATTAATCAATAAACATTATTATTATGTCATTCGCAATCTGAGTGGTAATAATAACTTACAAATTGTGTGTAAGTTTACCGCTTGCATTTATCATTGAACGGTCAATATTGAGTAATCACTAGTTCAAAACTGTGTTCAATAAATGATAATACTGTTCTGGTCTTTCGAACTTACATCAATCATTAATCAAATGTAGGATTACAAACACATAGAACCATCTAAAATGTCAATTTTCCTACATACTCAAAAAGATTGAATGAGTTTTAGGAAAAGATGGATAGTACATAGCTTATACAAAGAGCAAACGGCGGTAATAGAATTAGAGTAGGAACGTAGAGAAGTAAATATTAGGGAAGGGGTGAGACAGGGACGTGCCCTATCCCCATCAATTTTTAACTTGTACATTGAAGTGGCAATGAATACTGTCAAAGGTAGAGATTTAGAATTATTATGCAGGGACAAAAGATTGATATGCTTAGATTTGCAGATGATATTGCGGTATTAGCATCTACAAATGAAGAATTGAAAGCTGCTCTTAATGAAATGTAAACAGTTCTAACAGAGAGATACACCATGAAAATTAACAAAAATAAAACTAAAGTACCAGTATGCAAAACAGGGGGAAAATAAATCAAAAACAAAAATACAAATAGGTAACAAGAATTTACAAGAGGTTATGGATTTCTGCTACCTAGGAAGCCAAATAACGCAAGATGGGAAGAGTGCAAAAGATATAAAACAAAGATTAGCACAAGGTTGTGCTACATTTAACAAGAAAAAGCAATTACTGTATTTAAAGACAACAAACATAGAAACAAGGAAAAGATTGCTTAAAACATATGTGTGGAGCACAGCACTGAACGGCTGTGAAACCTGGACAGTAGGAGAAGCAGGCAGAAAGAGAAGCAGTCGAGCCTATTAGTGTAGAGGTTTCTGTGTCTAAAGTAAAGGGGATCTCTAAAGGTGGTATACTCATCCAAACAATGCTTACAGATATAAAGGATTAGGTAATTATATCATACGCGCTATTAAGAACGAAAATAAAACATTCTACAAAAATTTAGTTTTCAGAAAATATTCGTTATAAATATCGTCCTGTGCAAACTTTAGTACCTGAAGATTCAGATACACTACTTATTTTTTCTCGTTCATTAGTTGCTTATTGTAGAGAAAATCCTGGCATTGTAAAAAATATAATTTACAGAGATGAATCAAATTTTTTGACTTCTGGTATGTTTATCAGTAAAAACATGCATTACTGGTCTTGCAACAATTGATTGGTAGTAAAGTCGTTTCGGTACTTAGATTGGCAGATACCATAGGGGTCGGTATGGCAGTCTAAGACATACTACCGCGATGTGAAAGGCAACGGGAAATCACCACATTATCTCCCAAGTACACAGCGTACCTAAATTATAATAAAATGATGGCATTCTCTGGGGTAAAATATTCCGGAGTTAAAATAGTCCCCCAGTCGAATCTCCGGCAGGGGACTACTTCGGAGGATGCGATCGGAAAGTTAAAAATAAGAGTCGGGAACATTCTGCGAGTCGGAGCGTGGAATGTTAGAAGTATGAAGCAAGTAGGTAAGCTAGAGAACCTAAAACTCGAAATGAATAGGTTATCACTAGACATAGTAGGGATCAGCGGTTCGGTGGCCAGAGGCGGGGATTTTGGAGTGGAGACTTCAGGATAATTCATACAGGAGCAGAGGAAGGAAATTTGGACGTGGGGATAGTTATGCGGAAAAGATAGGATACTGTGTAGAAAATTACTTACAAAAGAACGAAGAGTACTTATGGTTAGATTAAAATCTAAACCGGTAAACACAGTAATAATACAAGTATACATGCCCACCTCTAGCTACAGTGACGAAGAGGTAGAAGCCATCTACAAAGATATCGAAGACATATTAAGATACGTAAAAGGACAGAAAAATTTAATAATTACGGGGGATTTTAATGCCGTGGTAGGTGAGGGTAGGGAAGGAGCAGTAGTAGGTTTATTTGGTTTAGGCACGAGAAACGACAGGGAAAATAGGCTGGTAGAATTTTGTGACAAGAACAATTTATTCATCACAAACACATTATTTCAACATCATGCTAGAAGACGATATACGTGGAAGATGCCAGGAGATATAGGAAGATATCAAATAGATTACATTCTTGTTAGACAACGGTTTAGGAATCAAGTAAAAGACTGTAGAAGCCACCCAGAAGCAGATATAGATACTGACCACAACATCGTAATTATGAAGGCCGCACTTAAATTTAAGAATGTGAAAAAAAGAAACGGAAAAAGGCACTTGGACTTAGAGAAACTAAAAGATAAAGATATTCAAGAAAGATTCGAAAAAAAGTCAAATGAATTGCTCAAAGATAACGAGAAAATATCTGATACTAAGGAAGTAGAAACAGAATGGAATAACATTAAATCCAGCCTAGACATGGCGGCCAGAGATATTCTGGGGTATACACAAAAAGAAAATAAGAAACCATGGATAACAAAGGATATCCTGAACTTAATAGAAGAAAGAAGAAAATACAAAAATAAATCAGACGAAACAGGAAAACAGAGATACAAAGCCATAAAATGGGAAATTATTCGAAAATGCAGGAAAGCTAAAGAACAATGGATTGATGAAAAGTGCAAAGAGATACAAACAAAGATGGAAATAGGAAAGACAGACAAAGCATACAAATTAATTAGAATTAATTTTAGGGATATAAAACCGTATAGCAAAAATATAAAGGACGCACAAGGAATCGTCATCATAGAAAACGTTAGAGAAAGTGGGTAGATGGCAAGAATATATAGGGGAATTTATATGCAGGAGAGGAACTAACTGCATTAGAACAGGAATCAGACATTGAAAATGATGACTTGAGATATACTATACGTAGAGATGAGTTTGAATTAGCATTAAAGAGTCTGAAAAATGGTAAGGCGCCGGGTATAGATAAGGTGCAAGCAGAAACTCTAAAAGCCGCTGGGCAAGCAGTAACAGAACGTCTCTTCCAACTTGTAAGCTATATGTATGAGACAGGCGAGATACCCAAATATTTCAAACGTAGCATCATAGTAACTATACCAAAAAAGAAAGGCGCGGATAGATGTGAAAATTTTCGAATAAGTTTGACAGCACACGTGTCAAAAATATTAACTAGAATTGTGCAAAGACGAATGGAAAAACGGGCGGAAGAAATACTAGGAGAAGACCAATTTGGGTTTAGGCGAAATAGGGGAACACGGGAGGCTATTTTAGCTCTGAGAGTGATAATGGAGAAAACAATAGAAAAAGGGGAAAGCGTGTATATAGGGTTTGTAGATCTGGAAAAAGCATTCGACAATGTAAAATGGAAATAATGTTTGAAATACTCAAAAAGATTGGAATGAGTTATAGGGATAGACGAATAGTACATAGCTTGTACAAAGAGCAAACATCAGTAATAGAATTAGAGCAGGAACGTAGAGAAGTAAACATTAGGAAAGGGGCGAGACAGGGTTGTGCCCTATCCCCATTGATTTTTAACTTGTACATTGAAGAGGCAATGAATACTGTCAAATGCAGGAAGACATTTGGAATTACTATGCAGGGACAAAAAATTGATATGCTTAGATTTGCAGATGATATAGCGGTATTAGCGTCTAGCAAGGAAGAATTAGAAGCTGCTCTTAATGAAATGGAAACGGTTCTAACAGAGAGACTAAACAGAGACTAAAGTTCTACTATGCAAAGGTGGGGAAAATAAATCAAAAACAAGAATACAAGTATGTAACACGAACTTACAAGAGGTTAAGGATTTCTGCTACCTAGGAAGCCAAATAACGCAAGATGGGAAAAGCACAAAAGATATAAAACAAAGATTAGCACAAGGTCGTGCTACATTTAACAAGAAAAAGCAACTACTGTGCTCAAAGACCACAAACATAGAAACAAGGAAAAGACTGCTTAAAACATATGTGTGGAGCACAGCACTGTACGGCTGTGAAGCCTGGACAGTAGGAGAAGCGGACAAGAAAAAGCTAGAAGCCTTTGAAATGTGGTGCTACAGACGATGATGAAGATATCATGGACAGACAAAGTTAAGAACTAAGAGGTACTAAAATGGTAGAGGAAGAAAGAAATATGTGGAAAACGGTAAAAAATAGGAGAGATAGGATGATAGGCCACATACTACGGCATGAGGGAATAGTGCAGAATATATTAGAAGCAGAGATAGGAAAAAAGAGAAGAAGAGGCAGACCTAGGCTAGACTACTGCACACAGATAGTAAAAGATGTAGGCTGCAGGAATTTCAGGGAGATGTGTAGGCTAGCCCAGAATAGAAACAAATGGAGGTACGCATCCAACCAACCCAAGATGGATAAACTAATGACGAGAAAATAACTGTGCTTAAACACAATGATTACTATAAGTAACTACAAGAATTGGTTGGACAACATTCTCAAATAATGTTAAGTGTTTGAAAGGATTTACTGGAAAACCATTATTTCGGCAAATATCTAAGTGTTGGGGGATCTTAGTAGCCACAGGTTGCTTAACCCCCTTCACTGAATCTCGGTGAAATAGAGCATACAATTAGAAAACAATAGAAGGGGAACGAGCTGTATACACAGTCTTTTGAAATGCTGTGCTTCAGATGTATGAGGACGATAGCATGAACAGACAAAGATAATAACAAATAGGTAATAGAAATAGTAGGGAAACAAGGATATCTGGGGAAAAAGATAAGAGAAATAAAAGGGATTTTTGGGTAATAGTATGGGATATATTACAAGCAGAGATAGGAAAAAAGAGGTAGATGTTGACCTAGATCAGATAGTGATAGATGCAGACTGTGCAAATTTCAGGGAAATCTGTAGGTTAGTTCAAAATAGGAAACAATGATGGTACGCGTCTAACCAGTTCCAGGACTGAAGACCTAATGATGATGAATAACTATTTTATCTTTTTATAAAGTTCTAATTAACTAACAACTTTGCATATAACTTTGATATTAAAAACGTTATAACCTAGCAACTAGTAATTTGGAAGGGTGATGTGATTCAGTAATTAATTCCTTTATTATTGCATCAATTTTGCGGTGTTTTTATTTTACTATAGGTATTTAAAATTACAAGATATAATGCATGAATAGTGAAGTTATAAGAAACATGAACCTCTGTTTTTAAAATTAGAATAACATATACTACTGAACTTGTAAAACTCACCATCAAGTACACACCACTCTCCGTCAACCTCGACATGCTGTAAATAACTGTCTTCAATGGTGGGATCATAATCAGCAACAAATAGTTTTTGAAAAAATTGTATAGTGATTGCACTTTTGCCCACACCTCCATCTCCAACAACAACTAGCTTGATGGTAGGAAGGTTTTCATTTGGAGGCCGCGTCATTGTGCCCCTTATACTAAATTTCCTATTTTTACTACCTATTTTGCTTTAATTTTTAAACGTATAACAATTTAAAGCTTAACCCTGTAAAGATACATTAATAAACCAAAATTAAAAGCCCGACTTACTAGGTAGAGGTACATTGTTCAGTATTGTCTTGATATTAGGCTATTAAGATGCAGAAAAAACTACAACTACAATACCCGTATATATATACTTAAAAAAATCTATTTTTAAATGCTTTTGTTTTCTACATTGACAAGCATATTGATTTGAATTGAAAACGTGTTCCAAAATTTTGGAGTATTTAAATTTCTTAATTGTGAGATGCGTTCAGTAAGCATAGTTAAACATATCAACAATTTTTTTATTGATGGTGAAAATAATTATACACAATATAAGAATTTCATTGTATATAAACAAAAGTTTGCTTTACTATAATAGTTGTTTAATCATTAATTGAATACTAGATTTATGTCACTGTTTTAGATTGAAGCTCCAAAGTGCCTGTGGCCTAATAAGTGCACTAAAAATAAGTAATACTTTAAAGTTCGAGCTAAAATCAAATTAGGTAAACTTAAAATAAATTATATCAATATATGCAAAAGAAACATTCATAATATATTCGTCCAAATTTTACTAACGGCAGATATGAGAATGTTGCTAGCATGTTGTAATGAAAGGAAGTGTGTAACGATTTATGAAAAACGTAGAAGGAACCAGGTAGTACAGTGAGGAGACGTAGTTATGTAATAAAACTGGTATCATATCAGCCATGTTGAATCGGCGTTTCTGTCACTTGTATATACGTTTTGATTTTGAGTACATTTCAATAATTTAGTGCGTGCGTGCGTGCGAACTTGCGTACATGCGTGCGTGCGTACGTAGGTGCGTACGTGCGTGTGCATGTGTTTGTGTGTGCAGTGGCTAATCGTGAAACAGTTATATCTGGTTACAATAATTTTTGTCGTGAATTACACACATGCTCTAAAAATATCACTTTTGCCAAAAAATCGTAATATTTCAAAAACTGTAATAAATTGACATACGGAATCTTAATGAATCTTGATCTTATTTGTTGGATAGAATTTTAAATTGCAAATAAATAGAGAATGTTCAACCATAAGAAAAAAACCTAACATTGATGTGCCACACTTTCTTGGGACATCCTGTATGTTTAAAATTGATTTTAAATTGTAGCCGCTATTGATTCATATAACGTAGCGTTAAACATTTTTTGCTAAATTGTATCATTTCGACGTAACAGAGCGTCCCGTTGCCCGTGATACACCCTATCTAAATGCAATATTAAGATTAAATTTAACTCTTGATTGTCAAGACGATGATATTTAAGATGGATTTATTGCTACATGCCTTTCAAATTTTTATTTCTTTTTTCGTCAATTAGTAATTAAAAAATAAATATATTTTAAAACTCTGATAAAAGATATACCACAGAACACACGATAAAGTTCAACCAATTTAAAACCCGATTTACTTCATATATGTGATGAATTAATATACCAGCTCCAACCAGTGTATTTTTCCTCCTCTATCTTCAAAAAATTTCATGCCTTATGTTGTATTACGTTCACCTTTGACGGTAAGTTAAAAACCACACCCTTTTTGATTCGCTATTTATTTACGTAGATTCTGTTACTACTCCAACAACATCCTGTATATCTTACCGTTTTACAATAGGTACGCTTCCTTACGATTTTCATTTAAATCAATTTGCTGCGAATTTGAAAAGCTTATTCTATAAATTAAATAGTCAATACCTTGTTTTAGGTATCCGTGAACTTGCTACACATTATGATAGCGTATAATTACTTTCTAGATTACTTCAATCTAAAGACTCGTGGAAATAATGTATTCTACTATCTGATAAACTGACGAGCGTCTCACGGCAGTAATGCCGTGTCTGCAGTGGTAGGTTAGGTTACTGTTAGAAATAGATATTATTATTAAAAAACACAAATCACTTAACACGCATATCAGAACAGTTGTTGCTAAAACTATTGCAGACTGTTCTGATATGCGTATTAAGTGATTTGTGTTGTTTGTTTTTTAATAATAATATCTAATTTGTGTTTTTTAATAATATCTATTTCTAACAGTAACCTAACTTGTCATTGCAGCCACGGCATTATTGCCGTGAGACGCTCGTATAAACTGTGTTTCGAGTTTTCTAATTAGTTGGCGTGGTATGATAACACTAGTATTGCTTTGAACTCTGGTTATTTCAAAACAAATCAATATGCATTTTCTTTTCTGAACACGACAAAAGTACTCGTCGTTATCGTTATATTTTTCGTTTCTGTTTTCTTTTAATAGGATTTCGCGCACACAATATCGTGTGATATGTATTTCTGGTTTTAAGAAAAATGTACTTTGCGGCAACAATAACGTAATTGTACTTGTAATTATTCCAGCTTCATCCGTTGAATTGCCGCCCCTTTTAGTGATGGGACGACACCTCCAAGGCGGGATCACGCACCCCTCTGTTTCACCCCGTCATTAGAGACGGTAGGAGCTAGTCCTACGTTATAAACTCGAAGGTGAGTGTTTAGTCACCATTTTATTATACGAGGTTAAGTAGTTGTTAATATTACATATGCCCATGGTGTTATAGATGGTTGACCTTGTTCTGCATAAATGACAGTTTCTGTGAGGAGTTATGTGTGGTCCAGAATAGAATGTCTTCTGATTATTTTCTGTGATAATTTTAGATAGTTACTTCTGTATTTACTATAGGGATTTAAAGCTGAGGTTTTTAGAAGAAAAAATTTTGTTCTTTTCTTCTCTTTCTTTTGGTAATTAACTTAGGGTTGAAACCCAAAAAACTATAGCTTGCCATTTTGAGAAGAATTTTTTTTTGTTTGTTCCGATAAATGTATATTAAGCTTACGCGTTATTCTTGTTTACATTTGTTTTGGCACTACTGTGCTGGTATAACATGCTTTTTTTTGTTTAATTATAGTTTTTTTGTTTTGTGGAGATTTATTGAATGAAAGCGAGCACGGTTTTTTTTTTATTTCAAGCCTTCCTTTATTTTTGTAAGTGAAATAGCTCGTCTACTCATCGATTGAGCCCGGTTATTCTTTCTTTAGTTTTTTTTGTGTTAGACTACGTCGATGTACGTAGCATAAATTTTGACTAAGATACCTGATAAAACAAACAAAGAAAGAAATTGAAGAGAAGCACAAGGAAAGATAGGTAGGTAGGTAGTAACAATGAGCGAGGATAAAGGTAGAATGGCGTCAACACTGTCAAAGTGGTCAAAGAACGGATGCTTCTTCAGAAAAGAAACAGTAACGGAATATACAACGATAACGACGAGTACTTTTGTCGTGTTCAGAAAAGGAAATTCATACTGATTCGTTTTGAAATAATCAGAGTTCAAAGTAATACTAGTGTTATCATTCCACACCAACAGGTGATTAGAAAACTCGAAACACGATATATCAGATAGTTCAATACATTATTCCAACGAGTCTTTCGATTGAAGTATTCTAGAAAGCAATTATACGCTATCGTAATGTGTAGCAAGTTCACGGATACCTTAAACAAGGTATTGACCATTTAATTTATAGAATAAGCTTTTCAAATTCGCAGCAAATTGGTTTAAATGAAAATCATTAGAAAGCGTACCTATTGTAAAACGGTAAGATATACAGGATGTTGTTGGAGTAGTAACAGAATCTGCGTAAACGAATAACGAATCCAAAAAGGTGTGGCTTTTAACTTACCGTCGAAAGTAAACGTAACAGTTGGTTAAAGATTCAACGTTACCGATTGTAAAGTAGGTACAACCTTTTTATTTATAAAGGTAAACTAGTCGTACTTAGGTTTTGTGAACACGTTTTGAAGTCAAACCGGCCTATGTGTAATTGCAGCTTCTAAACAAAAGTAAAAAGCATAAATCAGAATCCACTTTAATCAGATACAATTGCCTTAGATGCGATATTTTGCATCTGACCTACTTTATAACGTCTCGCTAGAGAACCGAATTCAAACAGCTCCACATTTTTTCTGCACGCACTTACATATTTTCAATGTAGTATACGTGTGGAAAAGTTTTGAAGTCAGACCAGCCTATGTGTATTTGCAGAGTGACCCATCTGACCTACTTTATAACTTCTCGCAAAAGGACTGAATTTAAAACAGCTCCACATTTTTTCTGCACGCACCTACATTTTTCAATGTAGCATATGTGTGTGATATTTTGAATCTGACCTACTTTATAACTTTTCGCTAAGCGAAAATGAAAAATTGATGCAATCAGTCTGTCTGTCTTTGACAAATCAGTATATATTTCTTGCAGATAACTGTGTTCGCGATTTAATAACTACGACTTGTTATTTTTTAAAAGCGAAAATGAGAAATTGGTGCAATCAGTCTGTCTGCCTTTGGCCATTTTTTTAACGTAGCATACGTGTGGACACGTTTTGAAGTCAAACCGGCCTATATGTATTTGCAGCCTCTAAACAAAAGTAAAAACACAAATCAAAATCCACTTTAATTAAATACAGCATTCTTTATACAATTGACTTAGATGTGATATTATGAATCTGACCTACTTTATAACTTCTCGCTAGAGAACCGAATTCAAAACAGCTCCACATTTTTTGCATGCACCTACATTTTTCAACGTAGCATACGTGTGGACACGTTTTGAAGTCAAACCGACCTATGTGCATTTGCAGCCTCTAAACGAAAGTAAACAACATAAATCAGAATCCATTTTAATTAAATACAATTGACTTAGATGCGATATTTTGCATCTGACCTACTTTATAACGTCTCGCTAGAGAACCGAATTCAAAACAGCTCCACATTTTTTTGCATGCACCTTCATTATTTCAACGTAGCATACGCGTGTTTTGAAGTCACACATGTATGTTCTATTGAAAGTAATATAAGGCCGGTCTGACTTCAAAACGTGTCCACACGTATGTTACATTGAAAGTAATATAAGGCCGGTCTGGCTTCAAAACGGTACACGCGTATGTTACATTGAAACTTTCAATGGAAAAACATACGCGTGTACCGTTTGTTACGTGCCAAAAATTTGGCACTAGACATTTTTAAATAAGTGCGGGAGTTTCGCGCCATAAATTTGAAAGCCTTGTTGCGCGTATTTCCGTCCTTCAGAAGTGCGTTGCGCGAGACTTCGCGCCGGCGTGTGGGAGAAGAAAAGTGGGAGTTTCCGCAAGACGCTGGGACTTTGACTTTGCTTTTGAACGTCGAAAAGAGAGGTGTTGGGTCTGGTATCTTATCTTTATTATGTAGATCCCTTTTTCAGTGTTATCTTTGTTTATCGTTCCCTATAACCCGTTCCCGTCGTTACCCCTACATATAGATAGAAAACCAACCAAATTTGGATACAACCTGGCCTAACCGCAGTCCACGCCCTGAGAACCATCTTTAAATAATCCCGTAAGACGCCCTGAGAACCATCTTTAAATAATCCCGAAGGACGCCCTGAGAACCATCTTTAAATAATCCCGAAAGACGCCCTGAGAACCATCTTTAAATATTCCAGAAGGAAGCCCGCAGCCGCCATCTTTAAATAATCCGGAAAGGAGCCACGAGCAACCCTGAAGGGAGCAATTCTGTGAGACGCTTACATATTCACGTAAGTTCCCCGTGTGTGAGGTTTTATTATAATACACTTTAGAAATTTGCATATTTCGTCATTTACGTGTAATAATTTGTATAGTGTGTGACGTCATTGACAGATGGGCGCGCTAATTGTAACTCTTTATTTGTATTGAATTGTATTTTAAGTTCAGATGGATAGGTCTCCTCTGAGGGCGGAGGTAGTGATGTGACGTCGTAGGGTTAACTTTATTTACATGGTAGAACTAGCTTTATTTATATATTAGGACTAAGGTCTGGAGTAGTGGTAGTCATGCGCGAGAAGTAGGACATTAATCAATAAAGAATGGTCGTGAAGTTACCACGAACCACTTTGTATTTTTGTGTTTGAAGTAAGTGATTAATTATATCCATAAACATCTTGCGGGCGTGTTTTATTTATCCACAGGTCACAACAACTATACCATTATTTGTTTCTTTTCCTACTAAATCACTATAACTTATAAACTTTTTTTTCATTGTTTTTTGTTGAACTTCGTGGTGAGGCGCTATCGCTTCTTATAGATATCTTATTAAATTTTCCGTTGTTTTAGCATATTGGGACAGTGTATCTGTATTTAACTGCTTATAATTAGGCATCTTTGTGTGTTTATGGCATTACCATCTTTAAAAATTACCTTGAAACAGTTTGTTTTCATGTGATTGTATCTGTAGTGATACTTTTAAGTTGTTGTGTCAACTTTTGTCTGATTTTCTTATCGTAGTGGATGCACTCGTTAGGAAAATGATTGTACTAGTTCTCTTAAGAGTCTAGTTTTGTTAACTTATGATGTACTTTATCTTGTCGGATTAATATCGCAGGTGGTCCTTCAGACCGATCTGTGTTTTAATAGGGACAATTCTCTACCTTCTCTCGAACGCTTGTTCAAAAACTCTACTTTTTCTTATCCTACTGTCTCCGTTTCTGTCTTATCTTTCCTTCGGTGGACCTGTTCTCGTCCCGGAACACCCGTCTGCTACATAAGAGTCATGTTCCCTCACTCCGGGTTACTGACTACATTGGCTAGTTGAGTAGCGCTTTGCTATCCACCTTTTCTGTCTCTTTAGCTCAATGCAAGCCCTTCCTCTATTTTTTTCTACCTGGAAGTGCCTCTTATGCACTCCAAATACCTACCTCCCTCTTTCTACCGTTCCTATTTCTACTGCCTTTTCATTTCCGTCAGTCGCCGTGTGGTTGCGCGAAGGGTTTTCACAGACACCCGGACCACGTCTCTGGGAATTTTTCGTGAAGTCATGCGGTGCAGCTGTCAGCGCACATGGTCGCCAACAGTGAATATATGTATGAGTGTGTGAATGTGTGAGTGTACGTAGAAATATCGTGTGGGTATCGGGTGAATATATCACCGATATCAATTAACGCCGGGTGCAGGGATGCACCCAAATGCTTTTGCCGATCCCTCGTACCGTTAACTGCAAACGGGCCTGCTTCACAGGTTGCTCTTTTTAGAGGGTACGAGAAATTCCCATTTAACGGCTTCACGGAGCCACTCTATCGTTATCTTATCTATTGTCTTTGATAATAACTTAAGTTAATATCTTTATCTTATTTATTATCTTTGATAATAACCTTAGGTTAATATCGTTATCTTACCGATTACCTTTAATAATAATTTTAGCTTAATATCGTTATCTTACCGATTATCTTTAGTAATAACTTTAGTTTAATATCGCGTTACCTTACCTACTATCTCTAATAATAACTTCAGCTTAATATCGCGTTATCTTACCTAGTATCTCAAATAATAACTAAAGCTTAATATCGTTATCTTACCTATTACCTTTGATAATAACTTCAGCTCAATATCGTTATCTTATCTATTATCTTCGACAACAATTTGAGATCTTGTTTTATCTTTTTATCTTCCTAACGTTTGGTAGTTATTACCAGACGTGGGAATTATTTTTCTTGAAATTAAGTGAAAAAGCTAACCTGATGTAGAAATGCAATTTGTTAGGTTAGCAATGTAAGGATTTAGTAAGGTGGTACGTTTGGTAAATTTGTTGATTCACAACCATGTCATGGACAAGTTTTGATGTGTATCGTTATTTAAACCAAAGTACCAGTAACAAAAATTTGCTAGAGTGTAGACTAACTCACTCTCATGGACATTTTTAAATTTGGGCATTTTTTGCCAACAAGGATGCAGTTTAGATGCAACGCTCATGTGCGTCTGCACGTAAGAAACTTTAATGTTAGGTTTAGTATATAGGTTAGGCGACTTGTCGCATTTGTTTTACTTTAAGTAGTGTTTCATGCTCCCCGACAAATTTGTGCTGTCAATTATAAATGTAGTCAAAAACAATGGGGCTACATATTCCGTTTCCTGGTACTTCGGAAGACGTGTTATCGGTCGAAAAAACCAGGTGGCGCCTCACATAAACATTTTGTAGGATTTAAGTTAGGATTTACGTAGGGTAGCTAGGATTTAGATTTTAAGATGTTACTGTGCTAACAGTTTTTTTCTTTTTTTAAGTTTTTTCTTTTATGGCTTTGTCGCGATTGTTACGTGCCAAAAATTTGGCACTAGACATTTTTAAATAAGTGCGAGAGTTTTGAGCCATAAATTTGAAAGACTTGTTGCGCGTATTTCCGTCACTTCAGAAGTGCGTTGCGCGAGACTTCGCGCCGGCGTGTGGTAGAAGAAAAGTGGGGAGTTTCCGCAAGACGCTGGGACTTGGACTTTGCTTTTGAACGTCGACAAAAGTGGTGTTGGGTCTGGTATCGTATCTTTATCTTTATTATGTAGATCCGTTTTTCTGTGTTATATCTTTGTTTATCGTTCCCTATAACTCGTTCCCGTCGTTACCCCTACATATAGGTAGAAGACCAACCAAATCTGGATACAACCTGGCCTAAGCGCAGTGCACGCCCTGAGAACCATCTTTAAATAATCCCGAAGTACGCCCTGAGAACCATCTTTAAATATTCCTGAAGAAAACCCGCAGCCTCCATCTTTAAATAATCCGGAAGGGAGCCACGAGCAACCCTGAAGGGAGCAATTCTGTGAGACGCCTACATATTCACGTAAGTTCCCCGTGTGTGGGATTTTATTATAATACACTTTAGAAATTTGCATATTTCGTTATTTACGTGTAATAATTTGCATAGTGTGTGTCGTCATTGACAGATGGGCGCGCTAATTTCCACATTATAGATTAGCGTTACCAACTGTCTTTGTGTCGCATATTCCGAGTTTACAGTGATATAAGACGTTTTGAAGTCAGACCGGCCTTACATCACTACTAGCATCAAATCTAGGTATCGTTAGATTATCAAATGGCCCTAAAAATTTTGTTCGGACAAGGAAAACGAAATATTGACGGTATTGCTAAAATAAATTAACAATTATCTAAGGATAGAGTTTCATATATTTCAATTCATCTTCACAATCTTGAAGGTGAAAGTGCTTAGTACATAACACGTTGATCTTCATATTAAATTTATCTATCCTATCATACTTCCTATCCCATTCTCTACAGATTTCTGAATTATTTAGAAAGTAAAAGAAAAGTACCCTCTCTCCACTCTTGATGAGGTTTTTCAAAAAACTTCTGCAAACAGTTACACTTTAAATGTTGCCACCTGGCATCTGCAACAGAATAATGTTGTTTTTTATATCTAAATAGTAACTGTATGTAATTTTTTAACATCTGAAAATCTAATCGCAAAATATTAGTTTGCTAAGAATAATGCACTAAACGACTGGAGTTCACTTGAATAATATATTCAAAATGATGTATAATGTTTTGCAAATATTATATTTGTTACACAACAAAAGGATTATAAAAACTCAAGATGTGTGAAGTAGTCATGTTGATTATAATCAAGAGAAAAAGCGATAATAACTAATAACCAACTTCATAGCGCAAAAGTAAACATTAACAAAGGGCAGGCACTCTGAGGCGTAGTATGGCAGCCGAAGCTGACCTTGAATTTTTATAGACCACCTTACAAATTTTATACATCTTGATGGAAAGCAATGTAATGGGCGAATTTCATTATGACGTAGCACCGCTAGCGCCGTGGAAAAATTTGTAACTATCCGTACAAACAAATGCCTGTTATAAAAAAAGAATTCAATATAAAATATATTCTATTCAATCAATTTTTATAGTATATTTATAGTGGAAATACATATAACTAGTACAGTATAGTTCATTTTTTAATATTTATTACCATATAAATTCAAGATACATAAACTGAATAAAACAATAAATAATACGAGAGGCTATTGGAGCAGATATTCTAAAAGAGTACCCAACCCTTTTAAAGTAAAACCTCTTCTGAGACGCACTAATGTTAATAAAAGTTTCTTTATCAGACAATGTGGCACTGCTCGTTCTTTTAGTTTTTGTTCCAATCGATTGTATTTTTAAAGATTGAATTTTATATGGACCCAGGAATGTATATAAAGTGTTGAATATTTCTAAAGAAAGGCCACAAAAAAACAAATTTTTCTGAAGAGGTTGATAAAATCTCGTAAGACATTTAAAACTCTCTATGTTTATGACTCTGCTCTATTGATCTAGTATCTTCTATATTTTTAAACAGTTTGAGAGCATATTGAGCACTAACAGTTTGATTATTCGCTCCATATTCATCAGCCGTGTCCACGATTGCTGATACCTCCGTAATCTCAATTGCTACAGAAGCTTCCTGCTTTTTTAGAGATTTTCATGGATCCTGCCTTTGCTTAAATGGTAGTTTTCGTTTTCGAATGATGCCCTCTGTGTCCTAAAAACAACACAGATTGTAAACAAATAACTACCTAAGTATAAACTGTAAAAAACTTACTTTGTGTTGCGGAATTGGTTCAGGGTATTCTTTAATCGGTTCTTTGCCACCTACAAAATGTTTTGTACACATATATGTGTTTAATGAAACATTATTAAAGGTAAATCCACTTCTACTAAAAGCATGCACCCATTTTTTATATTAATTAATGTTTTCATGAAGCCTTGAAAATAAAATGAACTCCACATCTTTCATATATTTTTTATGTCTATACCTTGAATCACTATTACATTTACCATACGCACACCTCATTCGAAATTTATCCCCTTATTCTTTTAAGTTAAAACCCTCTAGGTAATTGTCAATTCCATTTATTTGTACTGATAGTTACCCATTTTTCCGTGGGCGCTGCGGTCGATTTCTTAGTGAAATTCATCCATTTATGAAGAATATCTTTTCATTTCTTTCCGAAGGGAATTATTATTCTAAGCTTAATACAAGCAGATAGGTGCGGATAAATAGAGGAATGCAACAACCAATCATGCACTCTATTTAGGGATTTGGGATAATTTGTTAGGATTATACTAACTTTTAAAATTGAACTTCGGGCTTTTTGTAATTTTATTCTCTGTCTTTATATAATTATATTATATTTGTCATGAACAGTACTAATGTTTATCGGAACGATTTATGTGAAAAAGAGTATTATAATTAACATGCTCATTGCTCTCCATCAACATCTTTAGAAAACTCTGGTATGTTTTATAGTTTTAAATTTATGTGACTTGTAGAAAAGCTAGCACTTCTGATTGGTTGTTACAATTCTGTAATTATCCCGGTTAAATGTGTCTATGAACTATTCGCTCGTAAGACGACGGATCCTTCATACTACATTCATTATCTGCCAACCGCCACGTGGTTTGTTGTTGTGTTTTAGTTTCAAAATTTATTTTTGCCAAGAATGGTAGGGTGTGCAGCTGTACATTGTACTAATAATTCAAGGCATGGTAAATATAAGTTTTATAAATTCCCTACCAACTTAGAACGCCGAAAAAGGTGGTTAATTAATTCTAAAAGAAAAAATTGGATCCCCAAACCTACGAACGCATTGTGTAATGTACGTTTTTGAAAAGATCGAATTTAGCTGTATACTGTAATGTGTTTTTTTTAATAGGAACATTTTGAGGCTTCACAGTTCGAGCAACATAGAGCTGATGGTCTTATTAAACTCAAACCGAATGCAATTCCTACGATCTTTGACCTATCAAACAAACCAAAATTACGAAATGCTCCCCGAAAAAGCAAGTACAAAACAATTGTAAGTCAATTTGTAATTATAAGGAATATTTCTTGAATATTGGTGTGGTTTATTACACATTTTTTTCTTCTTTGTTGGGCTAATGAAACTACTTAATGGCTTGTATTGGAATTTTGAACTTAAACAAGAATCGAAGCTATGTTTTTTAAACAATTTTATTAAACGTTGAATCTCAAATAATAAAAACGTTTGGGCGAAATAATTTATATGAACTATGCAGTAGTCAGTTAAATTTGAAATACAGTAATATCATAACTTATTAGTAAATTGTTTAAGTGCCTAGAAGCATATTTAAACATTTTTATGATTGTGTTTATTATTATTATCATCTTTTATTGCCTAACAGTAACGAGCATTTACAGGACAGAAATATAGAATAGACTAATATACATATGTCACCTACAGATTATAGTTTAAATATACAAACGTATATCTGCATTATCTTTATACAGAATGCCATAGAAGAAACTGCAATGCATAGCAGCATGCGATAGAGGATCAAACAATATTAAAAAAAGTTCCTATACATTAATATCCAATCGCGTTTTGTTTTCGAGTTACATGCTGTTGAATTTTGTTTATAAATTGATGGAAAGGTTTTTGTTAAATATTTAATTACAACAACATTTTACAAAAAGTAAGTTGACTGAATATTTTCGTTCAATTTCCGACTTTCTCAAATTTCTCCGACACTTTGTATCACTAGCTGATTCCAAGGTACTGTTTGGGTTGCTGCCATACTGTTTAATTTCACACCACATTGGCTGTTCCACCTCTGGTACACATTAATTTTGGCGAGATTAGTATAAGGCGTTATGGGTACTTACGTAATTTAACTGGATGTGTGTGCTAAATTTCTATCCTATTTATTCTAATATATATATACACACACCCACACGTATTTGCAATAACCTGGAGTGCAACATTTGAGGTATCTGTTTAGTTCTGACACACGTTAGTAAACCCTTTGTCGCCACGCAAACATGTTGTGGATAACATTTTACTAAGTGAAATATCTTTAACTGTTTAATAGCAAGCAATTTTATTTTAAAAAAACAATGTTTCATACCGGCACTGATAGTACAAATATTTCCTTTATTACGTTGATGTTGCAGTATACTTTGTAAAAGCAATGCTCCTTGAAAACTCTTTCATTCGTGCATTAGGCTACAGGCAAAGTCATTAAACGCATGTATCAATATTACCTAATTTGTTTTGAGTCACTTGATTACCTGAAAGTTATGGAAAGTGTTTAGTGTTTTGATAAACTGTGAATATGTCTATATTATTGAGTTTTTTTTTATTACTTGGGTGGAGGTATTAAAATGTTTACTAGACAGACTAACGCTCTGTCCTAATTATTTCTATACTAATTATTACATGGTTGTCTTTATTTCAGCACAGCGATTTGTTATGTTCGGTTTATCATGTACTATCCACCCCAATCTCCGATTGGTCTAGCACGGCAAATCCTTTTAGTAGCGTTACGAGACACTACCATAACAAAATTGGTAACAAGTTAGCTCTACATAAGCTGTTCAATTTTGATGATCTTATTCTTGAATATATATTTCCAATCTTCATGTTAATGATTGACATCTTTGAAATATGTTTGGATTGTTACGAAATCTATCAGCAGATGCCACAATTGTGTTCCAAGGTTTCTTTTCACTTTTTACTTCCACACGACATACACTTAATCTTTCATAAACTCACAAAATGAAAAATTGAGGTGATTCAAATTGGGACTACGAGCTAGCCAGGTTATAGGCCCACCATGAGCACGTGATTGGTAACAAAATGGAAATTAATTGGCCTGCTCGTTCACCACAACTTACGCCATTAGATTTTTATTTGTAGGGTGATTTAAAAAATAAAGTGTATTCTACTACTCCTCAAATGCTTGAGGATTTAATAGCTAGAATCCAAACAGCAATTGCAAGCATTGATGCACGAACAATAGAAAAAGCACTTCGTAATGTTAAAAAACGAGGTGTGCTGTGCTTCAACAAAATGGTGGGCACTTTGAACACCTTATGAAGTGATATTATATTTAAAATTTTTAACATTATTTGTTTTTGATATTTTTGTTACATCATGCATAAGTATTTTATTATTTAATACCAAGTTTCGTATTTCATAAAAACAAAATTTTTTCAAAAATTTTTATGTTGAACATGTACACTGTAGTAGATCACTGAAAAGAGAAAAAAATGCCTTTCTATCAGAACTACCGCTAATTATGGTTTCCATTTAAAAAACATAACCTCACTTATTTACTCGAACATGACCAAAGCTATGTAAAAACAAATAAGTTTATCTTATTCTCCTTTTAAAATAATGTAAAAAACATCTACAACGTTTTACTGTATCTATCACAATAAATGAACCACGAAGCAAAACAAAAAAGATCAACATTTCGTTTGGTATAACACTTTTGCTACACCTTTTATGTTAATTATCTCTTCATGGCTGAACTCGGCATTAAAAACTGCACTACTTTCCCTATTTAACCTTTTCTTTAATGTCACAAATAACAGAGTTACCCATACAACATGTAAGAAATACGGCACCCTGTATATATATATATATAGCATGCACGTAGACAACACTATTGGTAGGTTATTTACAAAACTAAAGGACAGAACGGAGAAATCGTTGTGTAGCAATGTTATTTACCAGGTACATTGTAGTTGTAATAAAAGTTACGTGGGTCAGACGAAACAGTGGGTTAAGAATCGTGTAATACAGCATAAGAGCGATGCTAGGATAGGAAAATCTTTTTGCGCCTTATCTTCTCACCTTTTTACCACCAAACATATACCGGATTTAGATGGAATAAAAATCTTGGATTTTGAAGAAAATTATCATAAGAGATTGTTCCTAGAATCCTTTTACATTCTCCAACAACGGGACCCATTAAACAATAAGTTAGATGTGAAGAATTTGAATGCTGTTTATTCAGGATTGTACAGATTTCACAAACGTATATAATTTCAACGTAGTATGAGGTTTACATATTAAATTGTATTGTTATGTTAATGGTAATATAGCGGTTGAAGTTTTAATGATCTAGTATTTGGTGGTTATCACTAAAAATTTAATTATGTACCAGTTTGATATACGTTCATCAAATGTTTCTGTCAATTTTTCAATTAATTTTTAACAGATAAACGTTTAACTAAGTGAGTGAAGTTTGTATTGTATTGTAGTTGTTCCTTTTACTCACTGCATTAATTATTTTGACTCGTTGTTTATAACCTCTGTTGGATATAGTATTGTGTTGTTTTATTAGATTTTATTGCAATGGACTAATATATGTTGTGCTAATTTTAGTAGATATTGCCACCGAGTTATGTCTTAGTAGTTATGTAAGTAACGTTGTGTGTACTGTTTAGAACTGTGACTAACCTCATTATGTTTTTTTTAGTCTTTGAAGAAGGCACGAAATTTTGTTGCCGAAATGTAGAATTAAATTACGATTTGACATAGTAGTTTATTATTTGTTGAACGAGTATATCCCAAGAGTTTACCTACCTTTGTTTTAACTATTGACTTACGTTTAAGAATTCAGTATTATGATTATTATTATATATATATATATATATATATATATATATATATAGACGTGACAAGGGGTCAAGAGAGGTCATTGAAACCCAAGCTCTACAAATAATGCCCACTAAAATATAAAAGAATCCTGAAGAAATAGAATTTCCGTAAATTCATGGTTACATCCCTATAATACAAGCATACTTTTATTCATTAATGTACAAGCGGAAAATGCAATTGCACATATATAAATAATCACTCTGTATGATATAAGCATATTGTAAATACATAATAAATAAATAGCAAATATCATAAGCTGTATATGTAAAAACAATTAATTTTTGTAAATACATAATAAATAAATAGCAAATATCGTAAGCTGTATATGTAAAAACAATTAATTTTAAGATATCTTAAAAATGCATTCAATGTGAATGCAAATCGATCATTTTAAGATAAACACAAAGCCATTTATTTTTATTTATTAATTATCAATACATTGTCGCAAATTCTTTATTGCGGACTGCAAATAACTTGTCTTTTTATTATTATGAATTGCCTTTGAGGGCAAGAAACGGGTGATGCCACTATAAGGTTTGTTGTTTTTGCAAATAAATTTTGCTATAACATTCTGCAAATCTCAAAGGCAAAACATACTTGTATAGCCATCTATAGAACTACGATGTAGTTTCGGATCAATTTTTATACTTTCACGCTTAGTAGCGTTGGTGTTTTACCACCTGATGGCGATATTATTTACTTTTGCCATAGTACAAAGATTCCTTTGAACTCATATCAGTATAATAGCTTCGATTACATCATAGGATTGTTGGAAACTAATTCGCTCTGACAAAGCTTAAGAAAGCTGAAACCGGCTATACAACTATTACTGTTAAGGCTTTATAAGTATTTTGGTTGTAGTGTAGTATGCCAATCACAATTAATTTAAGTCCTTAAACTATTCCCACCTAGAAACCCTCCATTATCCCTACCTTTAGTGCAACGACATAAAAGGGTTGGTAATGTACGAGTGGACGACAATTCAACTTCGTTCTCGCTTGGCTTTGGTTCGTGATTTAGTTCGGTGCATCGAGCATCAGTAATTAGCAACAATTAGTGAACATTATACATACAGTCCATAATTATCTGATAGCAGTGCAAGTACAATCAACCACTACAACCAGTGAAAGGTAGGTGATATATTCCTTTAAATTATCATTTCCTTTGTGTGATTGTAAATGCAAATTAACATTTTGATTAACATTTTGGTCCTTTGAGCAAATATTTTGCTTATTAATTGGTTTATTATTGGCATTTTGGCATTCAATTTAACTACATTGTTAATTGCTCTTCGCTTAAATTAGGGGTTGACCGCATTTAGAAGAAAAGTGTAGTCATACCACCAGTTTCATAGTCAATTGTGTAAACTAACTTATAGTAGATGCAATCTCGCATTAAATTTGAAATTTTGTACTGATACAGAATCTTATAAAGCCTTAAAAATGACAAATCTTTGTAAATTTTAGGGATAGTTAACGTAAGAATTTGTAGTCAGAAAAGTGTTTAACAATACAGTTATTTTAAACTTGTAATTCAAGTTCGCTATAGAATTCAGGTATTCGTAAAACCGGGTAGAATAAAACCCTTTGCTCTTTGTCATATTGAAACTTGCAAGCTCCCGTTAGGCACGTTGTAGTAAAAATTCTTTAACAGGTAGTTCAACATTACCCTTGGTATATCCTATTATTAGGTGAACAAACCCTTCATTTTGTAGCTGAAATCAATATAAAATCGATATTAGTAACCTTGTTCGTTAGGATGGCACATATTTCATCGGATAGGTTGATAGTGGATTTAAAGGCCGCACTCGATAGATTATCTGATATATCTGGTGCGATAGATAAATTGGAGCATATTAAAGGCAATTGTATTTCTGTTAATATTATGGCTGAAAGCGCCTTTGATATCAAAAACGATGTAGATACATCTTATAAAACGTGCATATTGGATGAGGACAACTCGGAATTATTAAATGAAGTTACAACATTAAGAATTGAAATAGATAGGTCTTTGTTAAACATTAAAATTATTAAGGCACAATTTGATAATATATCCACTGCTGAAAAATGCTTGACTGAAAATATTACTAGCATCGGCTCATGTACTAATATTCGTCTCCCTCGGATAGAAATGAAAAAATTTTCTGGAAAAATAGAACATTTCCAAGAGTTTATTCAATTTTTTAATAATTTAGTTCATGAAAATAATCAATTGCTACCGATCGAAAAGTTCTATTTTTTAATTGATGCGTTGGATTTTAAGTCTAGAGAACTCATTAGACATTTGCAAATTTCGAATAATAATTATATGCTAGCTTATTCAATTATTGTGGAGAGGTTTAATTCAAAACGTTTAATTGCAAACACGCATTGGAATGCTTTAGAATCGTCACCAAAAGCAAAATTTAATTCACATACAGATTTAAGAGAATTGCTTAATTGCTTTACGGAAAATATATCAAGCTTACGTCAAACTAAGATTGATTTGCTCGACTTCGTATTGTTTAATTTGTTATCAAAAAAGGTAGATACAAATCTGTTGAAAACATTTGAATTAGAAAATACATCAGACATTCCATCTTATGATCAATTAAAATTATTTCTAGAAAAACATTGCAAGGCATTAGAAATTAGCAATATGGTTGTTTCCGATACACCGTCCAAATTTAATACGTCCGTTAAACAAACCATATCATCTAGTGTACCTTCTAAACGTTCCTTTGAATATTCAAAACCCCAAGTTCGAAAGTCATTCGTAACAACTTCATTCGCTCAGAAATGCAGTCTTTGCAGTGGTACTCATAACTTATACCAATGTGAAATGTTTCTGAATAAATCGCCACAAGACCGTTATAACTTTGTTAAAGACAAACACTTATGCATTAATTGTCTTCGCAACTCTCATATGGTTACACGCTGCTCTTCCAAACTTGTTTGTAAAAAGTGTGCAAGGGTCATCATACTTTATTGCACTTTGAAAACCCTACAGTTGCACAGAAACCTGCAATCACTCAGGCAACAGATCAACTTCCCGAACCCACCTGCAACACTACTACAAGTACGTTGTTATCATCTAGATCGTCCAACACAATGACGTTATTAGGCACCGCAAGAATTTCAATTACAGATGGGTTTGGTAAAGTTCAGACAGTAAGAGCACTTGTAGATAGTGCATCAATGGAAAATTTCATGACTGATAAGTGTTGTCGACGCTTAGGTTTAAGAAAATCGAATATTTCAATGAAGGTTGAAGGCTTAGGTCTATCTGCTTCTCATGCGTATGGACAAGTATCGTGTAAAATTAGTCCTCAAGGTAAAACTGTTCCAGAGTACAGTATTGATTGTTTTGTTTTACCAGACATTTGTGGAACCCTTCCTTCATCAAGGATCTCACCAAATAGTTGGCCTCACATAGTTGGATTAGATTTAGCAGATTCGGACTTCGACAAACCTAGCCATATCGATTTATTGTTAGGTGCAGATTTGTTCGCGTGTTTTATTAAACGCAACTCGCATTGGGTCACTAGAAGAACCCGTGGCAATTCACACTACCTTTGGGTGGATATTAACAGGAAGGTTCTTTCTTCTGTTACATCTCGTATATCATTAGCTGCACTTGTAGAAGATGCTAACATTACTCGATTTTGGGAACTGGAAAATATTCCAGATTCTAACAAATTATCTCCTCATGCGGAAATTTGTGAAAGGCATTTTGTGGACACTCACAAGCAGGATGACACCGGTCGTTTTATTGTTTTGTTACCTTTCAATGGTCCTGAACCGCTATTTGCTGGCTCTCGGAAATAGCACTTCAAGATTTCTTTCACTAGAACGCCGTTTGAAATAAATCCTCAACTGTATAATTCGTACAGAGAATTTATGCAGAATTATATCGATAGTGGTCACATGTCTCGTATTGTATCGGATTCAACTCGATCGTCTACATTATCGCCGGTATATTACATACCACATCACGCCGTGTTCAAACCAGACAGTACAACTACAAAACTTCGTGTCGTATTTGATGCTTCAGCCAGCGCTCAAAGTGGAGGGTCTTTAAATGATCATTTACTCGCAGGCCCCTCTTCAAAAAGATATCATGGAGTTGTTATTACACTTTCGTTTACATTCTGTAGTTTTAACTGCGGACATTAAGCAAATGTATAGACAGATTCTTATTTCTACTAGCCATCGAGACTATCAACGTATAGTTTGGAGATTTAAGTTCTCGGAGTCTGTTATCGATTATCAGCTAAACACTGTTACATACGGCATCACATCATCACCATTTTAGCCATGCGTGTAATTCAAGAACTTGCAAAAGTCAATCGTTACGTTTTCCTATTGCTTCCAAGATTTTAGCATCGGATACGTACGTGGATGATTTGATTACAGGGTGTGATTCGATAGAGGATGGCAAACGACTCGTGTATGAATTAAACCAAATTTGCCAATCAGGTGGTTTTATGTTGCGAAAGTGGAATAGCAACGTGCCAAGTGTCATTGGCCATTTACCTGATTCCGTTCGGTATCAGCAAGCATTTTTGTTTGAAGAGGTAAACAATACTTCTCAAAAAATTTTAGGACTGCAATGGCAACCATTGAGTGATGTGTTGTTTTACAATCTTAATATCGTTGATCGGCCTTGTACCAAAAGGAATATGGTTTCGAAATTGCAAGGATCTTTGACCCTCTGGGGTTATTATCACCATTGGTCTTCTTCAAAACATTTGATTCAATCTGTATGGATATTAGGAATTGGCTGGGATGAACTTCCTCCCCAACAAATTGTTTTAAAATGGAATCTGTATCTTCAACAATTACCCGAGTTATTGAAAATTGAAATTCCTCGACGGATTCTTTGCGATAACCATCAAACTGTACAAATTCATGCATTTTGTGATGCATCGGAAGCTGGATATGCAGCAGCAGTTTATCTCCGCTGTGTCGATGAGAAAGGGAACATCCAAGTATCATTGGTCTGTGCCAAATCTAAGGTCGCACCAACCAATCGTATATCATTACCTCGATTAGAATTGTGTGGTGCAGTGTTGTTGTCGAACTTGGTCGAGTATGTGCAAAATACGTATAGAGATAATTTAGTATTGGACGATACATTTGCGTGGTCAGATTCCACAGTAGCATTAGCATGGATTCGATCTTCGTCGTATAATTGGAAGACCTTTATTAGCAATCGTGTCTCGCATATCCAAGAACGAGTGGCTCCATCATCGTGGCATCATATTAAATCACAGGATAATCCTGCTGACTGTGCATCAAGAGGATTATTAGCTGCTGAGCTTGTTAATCATCCTTTGTGGTGGACGGCTCCACCATGGTTACTATTACCTAAAGAGAATTGGCCTGCTCATATGGAACCAACTCTTACAGATCACACTCAGATGCACATTGAAAAAGAACTTTATCCCTTAATATACACGTTGCAGATCATTTCGTAGACTCGATGGTAAATCAATTTTCAGATTTGCGAAAAATATGCAGGATTCTGGTATATATTTGTCAGTTCATTCGTAACTTGAAAGTTCGTGCAAATTTGGATATTCGAAACTTAGAACAATTATTGGTCTCCCCGAACAGTATGCACTTCATTTATTAATAAAACGGGTTCAAGAACAAGTTTTCAGTCAGGACATTGATATCATTCGAAAGGAAAACTTAGTAATAAACAACTTCGACTCTCAGTCCTTTCCTTGACAGTGATGGGTTGTTAAGGGTGGGCGGCGGTTGCGAAATGCAGACGTATCTTATGATACAAAATTTCCATTGCTACTTCCTCGGTCACACCGGGTGACAGAGCTCATTATTCGAGATTGCCATACGAAATATTTACACCCTGGACTTAGAACTACTCATTTTTGTTAGTACAAAATTTTTGGATTCTGTCTGCAAAAGGGCTATTCAACAGTGCCTAAACTCTTGTATTCGATGTTTTCGTCAAAAACCTATTTCGCTATGCCCTCCTATGGGCGACTTGCCCCGCTAGACTTACTGCCGGTAAAGCGTTTCTACATACTGGGGTAGACTACGGTGGACCCTTTTCTATCACCATGAATCATATTAGAGGTGCCAAATCATTGAAAGCTTATGTTTGTTTATTTGTTTGTCTTAGTACAAAAGCGATACATCTGGAGTTGGCATCAAACCTATCTAAAGAAGCCTTTATTGCAGCTTTACGGCGGTTTGTAGCACGCAGAGGTAAATGCTTGCAAATTCATAGTGACTGTGGAACAAATTTTATCGGAGCATCTCGGAACTAATCGAATATATGAAGCAGTCATCTGAAACGGAAGGTATTCACTTTGTTTTAATCCTCCGTCGGCTCCTCACTTTGGGGAATGTGGGAAGCTGGGATAAAATCTGTAAAGTCCCATCTCAAGAAGGTGGTAGGCGAACAAATTCTCTCGTACGAAGAATTTAACACCATTCTTGCTCAAATTGAAGCCATATTAAACTCCAGACCTTTATGTCCAATGAGTAACGATCCCACTGATTTTTCATTCTTAAGTCCTGGTCATTTTCTGAACGTAGAACCAGTGTCTGTCATTCCCGACCCTAATGTCTTAGATCTGAAACTATCTTCTTTAAATCGTTGGCAACTGGTTCAACGTATTCAGCAATCATTTTGGAAACGGTGGCATTTGGAGTACCTGCACACTTCAACAGAAAACCAAATGGTTTTCTGCTAATTATTCGTTAATGGTGGGAACGTTGGTGTTGATTAAGGATACTCAGTGTCTCCATTACAGTGGAAAATGGGACGTATACATACGTTGCATTATGGAAAGGACAATGTTTGTCGTGTGGCTACCGTGGCAACATCCCAGGGACTATTTAAAAGGCCCGTGGTAAAATTGTGCCCTCTCCCCATTTCAGAGGCAACTTAGTATTATAGTTAGTATATTAGGGTAAGTTAACTTTTAAATTTACGATTATATATATATATATTTTTTTTTTTTGCTCGTTTAGACACACTTAGAAAATAAGTTCCTAATACTTATTTTGGTGGGCGGTATGTTAAGGCTTTATAAGTATTTTGGTTGTAGTGTAGTATGCCAATCACAATTAATTTAAGTCCTTAAACTATTCCCACCTAGAAACCCTCCATTATCCCTACCTTTAGTGCAACGACATAAAAGGGTTGGTAATGTACGAGTGGACGACAATTCAACTTCGTTCTCGCTTGGCTTTGGTTCGTGATTTAGTTCGGTGCATCGAGCATCAGTAATTAGCAACAATTAGTGAACATTATACATACAGTCCATAATTATCTGATAGCAGTGCAAGTACAATCAACCACTACAACCAGTGAAAGGTAGGTGATATATTCCTTTAAATTATCATTTCCTTTGTGTGATTGTAAATGCAAATTAACATTTTGATTAACAATTACCTCGATTTGTATAGGTGAATAAGCTTTTATCATTTTCATAAGAGTTTGTTTACATACAGATATATCTTATTTTTTATTTTGTTGTACACAAATTCCTTATTGTGGACTGCATCTAACACACATGCGCACACACACACACACACACACACACATATACATATATATATATACACAAATAAAATATATCAACTGTTTGAAATATTATTTTATTATAGTTTAGTCAACTTTTACACCTTTAATTATACTACATTAGTTTAAACAACTAAATGAGGTTATGCAAACGTCTGTCACTTTTGACATGTTTGTTTTTAATCTTTAATGAAGTAATGCCTAACTTCTATAGTTGTATGTATTTATAAACTCATATCAACGTAAGTAGTATTAAGTAGCAGCACACAATATTTATTTTCATAGGCATTTATTAGATTCCTGAAGAAGATAATAAATTTATCGAAAGCTCGAATGATTAAAAGAGTGTTTAATTAATTTGACAAGTTTGACTGCTTCTCCGATATCTATAGAAAATTATATATATATATATATATATATATATATATATATCCAAGAGAACAATTGTCATTATTACAGTGCACTCCGTAAGTTAAACATGTATTAGGGTAAGCATGTTGTTGACGTTAACATACAAAGAAAAGGTAAAAGTAACAAGTGCTCTAATATGAGCTTTGGATTAAATAAACGTGACTTGAAGCATAAGTACATAATGTGAGCGTAAATTGGTGAAGTGCAGTCTGTAATTTATTGGATACTCACGAGTAAGAAAACTATAAACAGCAAACGAAGTGTCTGTCTTTCACAATAGCAGCAAAAGTTAAAAAAGCAAATAACTGAACCTTGAACTATTGATATCTCTGGTACTATCTTTAAGAATTCTAAAATGTGGTCTGCATTTGTCTATAGGTTGGATGCTGGATGCCCCAATTTAAGAACGTACAATGCCATTATTTTTTTTCTCCATTATCAAGATCTTTTAAATCATTTTGTTTAATCAAACTATTTAGTATTTATATGTTTA
The DNA here is from genome assembly GCA_036346225.1 of Platerodrilus igneus. NCBI lineage: Eukaryota > Metazoa > Arthropoda > Insecta > Coleoptera > Lycidae > Platerodrilus > Platerodrilus igneus. The sequence goes on along the minus strand of JARFIW010000619.1, from coordinate 3,652,974 downwards.
CTATTTGTATATTTTTCTTCTGCTTCTCGAATAACAATATTAGGACTTTTCAATGTAATTTCTTCGACCTTATATTTATTACCAAATCTTTATTTACTTTTTCGTTCAATATACCTTTAATTTATAGTATCTTTACAAGTGATTATTATACCGTCCTTTTTATTGTTTTTAACTTCATCAATGTCGTTTTTTAGCTTACTGTGGTTAATTTTTCACTTAAATCTGCTCTTGTTTCATAATATTTTTACTCCCGCACTGACTTTTTCCATATTTAAGTGCATCAGCGTAAGCATCTTTATTACGTATTTCATCATTGTTTGAACCATATTTCCTATTATTGTAGCTAATGTTTTAATATTTTTTGTACATACATCACATGATAACCTCAAAGTTCTATTTTTTAAAGTCATACATCTAGTTTCTGATACTGTTAGTTTATAACATGTTGCATATTCATAGCACATATCACATTTATAGTATTCACTAGATCAGAAATAGTAAATAAGTGTCTGTATACTGTTTTCCTATTAGTTATACAATCAGTAGTTTGCACGTTAGGCTGCGTCATTTCTGGTGTGTTTGGCAAGTGTTTAGTTGGCCCTTTTAGCAGTGCTTGATTAATGTATTTATTATATTTTTCTCTTCTCCTATTCTTATTCGTATCAGTTGGACCATTATTCATTGATACATCTTTTTCACTTATTTGTAGTTCAGAGTTTGATGCACAGTCTTCATTTTGATCATTTGTCAAGGTTGACATATGTCTAATTTGACATATGTCCAATTTAAATTAAATTAATGCGAGTCCTTTTTCTCTAGTACCCTACCCCAATGGAACTTTTAACACAGTTGATGTAGTACACGTTTATACAGCTATAATCACAATAACTATTCTATATTTTCAACTAATACACAAAGTATAACTTGATAATTCGCAGAGCGCTTGACAGTACGTCGTAGCTGTTAGCCGTACGGTATCGAACTGCTTGGTAGACAGATATCATAGCATCGCGCTATGGAGGTGTTTGTATTTGTAAATTGGTTAGTAGTATACTTTCAATTACTTTTAATCACCCCGAATTACTTTCAATTTAGCGGACCAAACACGAAATACACCGAATTCTGACCAAATCACGGTCTATTGAAAATGCTCGGCTATCATCGTGAAGAAACGCCAAAATTAAAAATTTATGATTTTTGAAATAAATAGCCAGCGTATGTGGAAAAGCGACGTTTTCCTATAATTTAAAACAAGTAACGGTACTTCTAAATCATATTGGTTGAATTGTAATGGAAAATTCCAGAAATTTGAAAGGAAGTATGTTACCATAGATGTTGAAGGTACACGCTCGTACTTTTCCGTTGGTGATCGTTACCTGATTTGGCGTTTGTCGAATAAATTATACAATTTTTAATAAGTGTTTTAAGAAAAAACTGCAGTGGTAGCCCGCAAATGGTGAATTATTCAGTTTTTAGAATACGAATAGCGTTGTTTGGCATATATTAGAAATTTTTTAATGCCCAAATACGAATTTTACAAACCAACTCGATCTTAATTCTCTCTCGTACTAACGTCAACGGAACAGTTCCCGACCTCGTCGCACGACTGGTTCGGTTTTTAGATCGGAATTTTTAGAGGGATCCAAGCTTTTTTAACACGTTAACGAATACGTCGCTTCAAATTAATCTTTTCCCGGAAAATCCTTATTTCTCCGCAAGTTATCGGTTTTCCGCCATAAAAACAGGCCTATCCTAAGCACGCAAAAATTTTCCACCTAACCACCACCCGTCCGCGCCCCCAACTCCGAAACCCTCGGACGCAAATCCCAATAAGCGATCGATTTGCGCCTCTCAACTTTAACACAAAGACGGGCGTCCGAAATTTATAGTTATTAGATTGTTGTCATGTTCTACTTTTTTTTTAACATTTCATACAACTTTTATCCTTTTTACTCTATAATAATTTATTAATAACCCAGGAGCAGTACTGCACTGAATAAATTTGAATACAAATATCATGCAAGAATTAAACAATAACGATAAACATTTTGGTGTCAGCTGTAGCAAAGTCGCTCATAACTACTAATTGTTGATAAATAAGTACCAGTAACACTTAATTAATTTATGTTCTGTTTTTGTCCCAAATGAGGTCACAGAAGAAAATTTTACAGTATAGTAATTCACTGTGAGTTGTATCACCACACTAAGTTTCAAAATTTTAAGCACAGTATTTCTATACGAAAAGTTGCTTTTATGACAAAATATATTTGCAAATGTCAGGCTTCAACAATTTTTACAAGAGAAGCAAATTGAAGTGATCTATTTGATCAAAAGGGTTCTGAAAATCTAAATATATTGCATTAACTTGAAGTTTTTTATCAATGGAGTTAGCAACATACTGAGTAAAAACTGTTAGATTAGATAAAGTACTCTTTTTTTCTTTCTATAAAACCATGCTAAGTTGGCGAGATGGTATTTTTTATTTTCATGTAGACTTGTTTATAATCATTCAAATATTTTTACAAAATTACTAATCGAAATTGGCCTTTAGTTAGCTGTATTAGATTTAACACCACTCTTAACCCTTTTGCGTGAAGTATGAAACTTGTTACGTTTATGGTACTTTCCATATTGATTAAGTGAAATTTATCTTCCTCAGGGTCGATTAATCATGTAAAGTTCGGACGAAAAAGGGATTATGCCTACAAATTATGTTGCATAAGTAGGCACCGTCAGTAAAGTACACAAATTAATTCAAGCCAGAACTTACCGTGTTTTAACTAAAGCCACGGCTGCTACCTGGGGTCTTAGAGGTAGTCTTTTGGCTGGGTTTTTTTTATGCGGTACAACTGTCCTCGTCGACGAAGCCAAGATAATTTGTAGATATGCGGAAAACGGTACAGACATGAAAGGGAATCACTTGCCAAACTCGAAACTTTACGCGCATCCGTCCCTGTCAAATGTTGATAATAAAGTCCTCTCCTTTAATACGCTTAGTTCTCACCAACTATAGTTCTCCACCATTTTTTCGATGCTGCAATGGCTAAAACCGTTAAACACAGCTGCATTCTTATCACCTGAGAATGTAATGTTTGTAGGTAATCCACCGCAACTCATAGATTAATGTCCTGGAATTTGTGGGAACTAATAATCGTGGCACTTACATATAGAAACTTTAATTAAGGACGAGAAAGGAAACCTTTTTTATACTGGGTTAAAAATCCCATAAAAATTAAATAGTAGAATAATATAAAAAAGGCACAACAAACTGCAACACGTGTGTGCTGAATTAAGAACGTATAATTACTGACAGCATATATTTTATAATTATTTCTGGTTCATACATTTATGTTCCTAACAACTTGTCAAACTTCGATATTGAAAAAATGCAAACAAGTAATACAGTAAATAAAAATCAGTTGTGCTGGAATATTTTAAAACTTTTTCAATGTGTGAAATAGTTCAAAACAGAGTACCACACAAAGCCTTAAGTTAGTCAGGACAAAAATATCTACTGTCCTTTTTCGGTAAAGTTCCAAATGCATGTAAGGGTAGCACTATATGCTGTGTGCGTATTTTATTTTCCTTCAGGCACTGGAGGTATTAGTTGGGGTAAATGATGATCTAATAAATGAGGGGATATTTCCACAAGACAATCAAACTTTGTTTGATTTTTTGCCTGTGATATTTTGTAATTAGCTGCCTTGTAAGTTCCAGTTGGAAAGAATCTAATGACATATTTTGCCCTGTTTTTGCTCTAAACATTACATATGGGTTTTACTACTGATAAATCAACTACGTTAAAAAATAGCTTCTGATATCATTTCGGAGATTTTCTAATATATTCCATTGAACTAAGTAGCATAACTATTTTGTCTACAGAGTCCATATTTTGATTGTTATCTATAACACATTCTGGCTTTAGAACAACTTAACCACCATGTATAATTTTTCCAGTACACAGAATATTATTCGTATTTATTGTTAAAGGTATGTTCACAACCCGTTTATCTTTCCACTTCATAAATATTATATTTTTCGTATGTGCAGATGTTCTTTCAACTTTTCGCCTAGGTTCTTCGTTTTGACACTTCTATGTGCTTTTTTTTTAAGGATATCACAAAGGTTAGTTTTAAGTGCATGCAAATATTCAGCTATAATTGGACTTGTATAACCAATTGTCTGTGTGTAGCTTATGGTCTTTTTCTAAATATTGTTTTACAAGAGAACCACTCTAGCACATGTATTGCTTGAATAAAAGCTTACCCTTATATAAAATCAGGGACTCTTTAATACATAAGTTCTCAAATAGAATTCATCAAGTACCGTATACTATTTATACAACCTATTGTTTGGGTTCAGCTTCATCATTATTATAAAAAATGTAATAATCGCAGTAGTAGTAAATATCTATCCCTAGACATAATTTTCTGAAAAAGTGGTGTATTTATCAAGGAATCTTTCGATCAACACTGGTTCAACTTGTGTTTTTTGAAGCAGGCCTTGCCATCCCAATAGAAAAATATTTTTTTCCCCTCTGTTTCTATTCATTTATGGAGCCGCGAATGCAATTGCTTATTACTCTTTTTCGTAACAAGTTAAAATATCTGTTTGTTTCTGCAACTATTTTTTCCACTAGGTTATTGGAAAAATATATTTCAAAATAGTCAAGAATTGACAATTTGTGTGAATTGCAAAACTGTCTGCATGAAAATCTGAAATAGGGCTGGCAAAATTCGAAAAAAGTTGTATTCGATTAATCGAATTTTGGAGTATTTGCAAACCGATTAATCGATTTTCTATCGAATATTCGATTAATCGAATAATCGGTTAATTGAATATTCGAATAATCGGTTATTTGATTAACTGATTAATCGAATATTCGGTTAATCGAATATACTGTTAATCAAATATTCGAGTAATCGTCGATTACTCAAATATTCGATGAATAGATTCATCGATTATTCAATTGTTAACAAATTTTTTAGTTAACTAATTGGTTAGTCCTTTAATCGGTTAATCAATCAATCGTATGGTTGTCTAGTTAGTCTATTAATCGACTAACCGTTTAATCGCCTAATCAATTAATCAAACAAATTATTTCTAACCAAATAATCGTTTGCCTGATTAATTCACTATCGTGCGGGGTAGTCAATTACAAAATCAATTAAGTCGTGTTTCATTTCATTTTCAAGTATCCTCCATCCAATAGCAAGATCTTGTGCTGCACTTGTACTATGTATGGTTGTATTTTTTGTATTCTCTCACAGTATAGCCTGCAAATGCAAACATAGGACAAAGAGAACTTGGGCACTATATACGTAATACAAATAATACGGCTATAATTTATTTAGGTATTATAATTTCAAGTTAGAATTTAGGGATCGTTTAAAGAATTCTATTAATCAAAGCAATTTTGGGTTAGTCTTTAAAAACAACAACAAATGCAGTAAGAGTACGACTAGTATTTCTTATAGTATTCTTGATTAGAATTTGGGCACATTATATTTAATACAAATTACACACATGCACATATATTTTTTTATTGGCAAATTCAATAAAGTACAAATCTGTTATAATATAGATAGATAGATAGATAGATATATATTTGTACCCATATAAAATGGTAGTTACACTTATCCCTTTAAATAATACAGTAAAAACTTTAAAAATACAAAGTTACATCTAAAATAAATAACAAATTACACATTAAATAATTTAAAATAACATACTAAAAGTATTAGTCAAAGACATCCTCCAGAAATTCCTCTAAGGTATAATAACATCGTTCGCGTAACAAGGCTAAAAGCGCACTTTTAAAAGCAAAAAGATTATTTAGGTCTTTGATTGAGGCTGGGAGTTTGTTATATAAAGTAGGGGCCATATACCAGAACGATCGTTTAAATCGTGTTGAAGTAGGCCCAGGACAATGTATAGCGTTGGAATTTCGGTGTTGTAACCATGAACAGAATTTGTGATGGGAAAGTTAGATCGATACTTGTAAAATAATAGGAGGGTATCACAAATGAATGCTGAAGCATAAGTGAGAACGTTAAGTTTTTAAATAATGGTTTGCAATGAGTATACCTAGAGGTTTTGCAGACTATCCTAATTGCTTTCTTTTGCAGTTTAAATATTATTATAATGTTTTTGAGAGAGCTGTTGTCCCAAAAAGCTAGTCCATATCGCATTTTGAGTCAAATAGTGCATAGTATGCATTAAGAGTGCCAGTTTCCGTTGATACCCTGGACACAGATCTAATAGCGTAGCAAGCAGAAGCTAAGGAATTAGCAAGCTTGGTTACATGCTCATTCCAGGTAAGGTTGCAATCAACTGTCAGACCTAGAAATTTGGTAGAAGTGGAACAGTTTAAATTACTGAGCTGTTTCATTTCTTTAATGCAATTCCAACCCTTGAAGGTCATGGAACAGGTTTTTCGTCGTTTACGAAAGCTTATTTATCTTAAACCAATTATTGGCTGATGACATGTCTGAAGAGATGTGAGATTCAAGTGAAGTGATCAAGAAGATTCCCAACTTAAGCTAATATCGTCCGCAAACAAGGTGACACATGCGTATCTGATAGAAGTTACAAAGTCATTGATAAAAAATAAAAACAGTATAGGCCCCAATACAGAGCCTTGAGGCACACCTAGTTTTATTTCAAGTTTCAAGATACATTATAATTTCCATTTCGAACTGATTGCGTCGTTCACCAAGATATGATTGGAACCAATCATTGGGGATACCTTACTCCATAAAAATAAAGTTTTTTTAATAGTATCTCGTGATTTACAGAGTCAAAAGCTTTACTTATATCTACGAATACAGCAAAAGAAAAGGAATTTACAGTGTTTATACTTGAATAAACATTAGTGAAAAAATTATAAATAGCGTCCTTTGTTGATTTTTTCGCACAAAAACCAAATTGAGTTGAAGCGAAAAGATCAAATTTATTAACAAAACTTAAGAGCCTGGATTTGACTAATGTCTCGATAATCTTTGAAAAAACTGACAACAATGATATTGGGCGGAAGTTATTTACCACAAATAAACCTCCTTTGTGTAGAGGGATGACAATTGCGTGTTTAAGACAGTCTGGGAAAATCCCTAAAGAGAAAGAGTCGTTTATGAGATCAGAAAGATGAATTAGAATGTTCTCAGGAAGATCGAGAAGTATTTTGCAGGTATATTATCAGCACCAGAGCAACTTTTATTTTTAAACGAACTAATTACTTCCTTTACTTCTTGATAGCTTGTAGGACGGAGCATGAAATTATTAGGGTTAGATTGTTTATTTGTATACAAATAATCGCTTGAAGCGGCAATGGAAGCATGATTATTAGATACTAGGGAATAAGCTGCATTTACAAAATGTAAATTTAAGGTATCCGCTACCTTATCATCAAGACAGTTATTCAAAGATATGGCCTTTATAGCAGGATTAGTTCTTCCTGTTACCTCATTTATAATATGCCATAATTCTTTTTGTTTGTGTTTTGATACTAAGATTCGTTTAGTCATTGTAGTAATTTTGCTAATTTGATTACAGATTCAAATATTTTCTTATAATTTAAATAATAGTTCCTTATAAATAATGAGTTAGGATAATGCTTGTATAAATAGTGTAAATATTTTTATTTCTTGCAGAAATACGAATACCATTTGTCAACCAGGATTTATTATGCTTTTGTTTATATTCTTGAAGTGGAAATGACTTTTCAAAAGCTATTGAGAGGGCTGAAACTAGTGCTAAAAATTTTGATTTAAACTCGGTAATGTCTTAGAGGTATCGATCTGAGAGCATAGTATTGCAAATTTAGATTTAGTTTTGTGATTAAAACACGTCGTTTAATACCCTTTGAGCTATCCAGGTATAATGAAGTGCAAGAGAAATATAAGAATTCATGGTCAGACAAGTCATTACTTATAGGTTCAGAACATAGGATCGCAGAGGAATGAATATTTGAAATAATGTAGTCAATACAAGAAGCGGATTTTGAAGATAGGCGTGTATCGTAGTGAACCTCCATGGTCATATTATACAACAACAATAAACGCTTAAAATTAATTAAATTTCTATCAGAAGAATTATTATAATTTAAGTTAAAGTCACCAGTTAAGATGACTTTACTATGAACCGAAGTTGCATTAAGGATTGTATCCAGGGCATCAAGGAAGTAGTCAATGTTACGGTAGGTGATCGATATATGCAAAAGATATGAAGATTATTAAATTTAGAATAGACATGACTAACCTCAAAGGTGGATTCAACCTCAAGTGATCAAAGGTGGATTTGCTTTCACAATTAAAATTAACAGTACTATATATTGCCGTGCCTCCATGATGCAGAGAGTTTCTGCAAAAATATTAATAAGATTATAGTTGTCGATATGGATATATTCATTGGGATTTAACCAATGTTCCGTTATGCATAATATGAAAGGAAAATTTAAAGATTCTAATATAATTAATAAGCTATCAACCTTGTTACGCAAACTACGAATATTAAGTAATAGAAGTGAAAAGGGAATCTCTGGCGAATGCTTATTTAAAAAACGATTTGCTATTAAAATCACATGTACTAGGCGGAAAAGAGTTATTTTTGTCAGCAGTAGTGTTTAGTGAATCCTCATAAGTATTAATATAAGAATCTGGTAAGGATTCAATTGAATTGGTACAAGTATTATCAATACCAATTTTAATGCTCACCAGGCTGTTTTGGTAGCAAGAAAATTAGGAAAATACGAAGTGAATTTATTTGTACTTTGCACTACATGTTGAAGAAGAAAAACTTTCCGTTATATTTCATGTGAAGTCCATGACGGTGAAATGATCCACAGATAATATACTATTAATATCAAAGTAATTAAACACAGCATTCAAGATGTGAGAAAATCATATATTTCAAGGTTTAAGGAATGAATGATCTGATTCAACACTATACGGCCATTCCAGAGCAGTGCGGCAATCAAGTGAAGGTTTGTGCAATCTGCGATATTCTTTAATAAAGACAATGTTGCAAGAGGTACTTTAGAACCTTTCAAAGCATTGCCAATACCACCTAGTATAATAATAGAATCAAGTTTAGAGAAATCACTGAGTACTGCTGACACATTCTTTATAGACTGTTCTAATGTTGCACTGGGTTTACATTCTACATAAATTGTGTAGGAATCAGACCCTAATAGAGAATATAGGATTTCAGAAAATCGTCTAACATGGCTATCACCAAACACAGCAATTTTTCGTTTGTAGGTAGATGTTATTGTTCTGATATTACACTTAGGTACTTCATTTTCATTAACAAATGGAGCATTCTTAGTAGCTGCATTACAAAGTTCTTCATATAGCGAGACATTATAATTTTCTTTGCAAGAATTTGAACTAGGTACATAATGTAATTTAACACCTCGATTTGTGCCACGTGGATGGACATGTGCGGTATTTGATTTGTGGTCAACTGCTCATGGTCAATCTTTCCCAAATTTTCCTGCTCAGTTTGCAAAGCAACACTAACTGAACAGTTGTCATCCCCCCGTTTATACTCAGTTTGAGAGCATACGTTAACACAAATCTTTTCCTTATGCACATTCAGATAAGGATCAAGACCACTAGCAACAGGTGTTTGCGTAGCTTTATTAGTTAGTGCCAGATTTTCAATTTTTTTATTATCTTCTAGTTTCATTTTGAGAGTTAACAGTTCATTTTCAAGTATCTTAGCTTTATGGGAAAATTCTTTGATTTGTAGTTGATTTTCTTTATTTGTATTTGATAAGGAATCTTCCATATTAACACTCTCTTCAAGACAAGTATCTAGTTGAGCGGTGAGACGTTGAATATGACGTCCCAGACTGTCACATTCAATTTTCAGATTTTCATTCTCTGATTTTAGATTGCATATATCATCAGTTAATTTGTTATATGCATCCAGAGTAATGGTCATCTTTGAACTATTGCAACAGCTAACTTTAAAGTTTTCAATTTTGAGAATTTTTTATTTTCGATTCAAGACAGCTCTTGTGATATATAGCATTACAGTTTACACAGATATAGTTACTATGGAACTTAGTACGACAACAGTTAAATACAAATCGTTCAGACATGATAGAGTATAGGATACTTTGACGATGGACACAGAATTGAGAAGTGAGGAAAGGTAAGTGAATATAAACTTTTCACACTAGCGGGGTCCTTCGCAGTGTCTAACAAGTTCAAAGTAAAAACTGGACCACGGTAGGAATTACAGTAGAGTAACAAAGGTATATATGGGTACAATAGAAGGATGAATGATCTAACATAAGTTATAATAACAATTGAAGATTATATGGAATGCAATAATTCATAAAATAGATGATAACAGCCACAATAAAATAAACAAGAATTTATACAATTAAAAGGTCAATTATTGTATTCAAAATCATTCAAATATTAGGAAATTTTAGTAACATTAAACCTTATCAAGCTGTTTAAAAGACAATACATATGGACAGTATTTGATGAATTTCCAGGTGTAACATAAAATGAATTAATGAAGGTCAACTAGTTTCTATAAGAATTTATATATGCTTTAGTCTTTTATGAATAATCAATCAGCCTTAAGTACAAAGCTGATGAAACTATTTTCATAAAACAAAGCACCATAACTTCACAATGTGATAAACTTGACAAGTATTTAAAACTATTTTTTACCACACAAAACAAGTATAAAAGCTGGAGCACAATAAACACAACACTTGTTATTCACTTGTTAATCAAATTATTTACTTAGTAAGATTGTTGGACAAAAATATTAGAGCGCTTGCTACTTTTCCTGACAAACAATTTCGTTTAGTGTTGATTATATTTCCGGCGTTAGAAAACACTCTTTCAGCAGGTGTTGACGTTGTGGGAATTGCTAGATACCTTTGTGCTAGCGAAGCGAGTCTATAGTATTTTGTGCTGTTAACATGCCACCATGTTAAAAGTAAAAGATTTTTATTCAAAATTTGTTCGTGTTCATATTTATCCGTTTCTTTTGCCTTGTCTATGAGCATGTAATGTTGATCCGAAAAAAGTTTATCAAATGCCGTCGGGGCAGTATTTTCCGTTGTATTATTTGACATATCGAAGTTTTCTTGAAGCATTCTTTCAATGTGGTGTTTAACCTTTGCATTGAGTAGAAGTGCTCGTTCCGTATTTCTATATCTGGGATCTAAGTAGGTACAAATGTCTAAAATATGTACTGCAGTTTCTACACTTTTCCCTGTTAAACTTGTAGGATTAATTTTATATCTACTTCTTAAATCAGTTTCAACCGCTTGTTTGAAACTTTTAATTTCCATAGAGTCATCGACATTAATTTTGAAAAAATTGGTATTGATGCTTTGAACAATAGGTAGGACCACTGATATAGTCGTGTAACTTTCGGAAGACATCACTTTTGTGATTAAATCAAAAGGTTCTAAAGTTTTGGTAAGATTTTCAATAAAAATCCAATCCGTCTCGGAAATTTCCAGAAGGATAGCGGCTGCCCTTGAAGTTACCTTTCTGTCGTTTATAACATACGACACATCCATTCTTTCTTCAAGAAGCCTCTTTATCATGTGAAACGTTGAGTTCCATCTAGTTTTGATGAACTGAATTAATTTGTGTTTAGGAGCACCATGCTCTTTTTGAAAATCCAAAAGAGCTGCTGATGCAACAATACTGTGTTTAAAATGGGCAACGACGGCACTACATTTTTTTAGTATAGATTGAATGTAATTACCTGATAGACCTTTGTTCAGGCATAGTTGTAATGTGTGCGCAAAGCATGTGATGCTTTCTTCAACATGTGGACAAATTTTTACTGCATTGATTATATTAGCAGCGTTATCCGTTACGACCGTAAGAACTTTGTTGTGAAAGCTCCATTCCTCTATAGTTTTTTCAATGATTCATGAAATGTTGTCGGCAGTGTGGCGTTTATAAATAGCATTTCTGCTTAGGGTATAGTTAATTGGTTCCCAGTCACTATCTATTGCAAGAAGAGTTATTGTTATGTATTGATCGTTGTTTCGCGCTGTCCAGAGATCAGCAGTTAAAGAAACACTGGTCAATTTATTTATTACAACCTGAATCCTTTTTTTTTCTGTTTCATATAGCATTTAATAGTATTTCTGGAAGGTATTTTGATAAGAGGAAGGTTGGTTTGTATAAATTTTTGTAAACCTTTTCCATCCACAAAAAAAAGAGGTAACATGTCCTGGGCAATCATGTATGCAATAGACTCTGAAAACAACTCCTGCCTATTTCTGTTCATTTTATTCGTAAAAAAAACTTCTGTAATTTTTCTTTGTCGGGAAACTATGTCACTGAACGATGGATTTGACACTTGGTAATCAGAGTCCGACTCTGAGCGACCGCCAGCCATATTTTCTAGTGAAGCATTATCAGAAATTGTTGCAGGACTTCTGTAAACATTAAAAAACTGGAATTAATAAAAATCATCACTTGGTCGCAGTGCTTTTGAAGAACAGATTTTAATAATTTATTGTTTTCAGATGCTTCTGAACAACTTGTCTTATGAAAAAGATGCAAAATCAAAATTCTAGGGTGATATCGTACTGTATATATTTTGTAGCTTGTACTTGTATGATATATCTTTACTCACAAAACATTAAATATACAATCGGTTATTAATATGTAATGTATTATGTACCTGCTTCTAGATCGAGAGTGTGAGTAGGGAGGCCTTGAGGTATCAACGATGCACTCACTTGATTCTACACCCGATTCTACAACAGCACCCGAATTATGTGAATATGAAACAATATTATGCTGGTGCTTATTTTTGGTATGATTCCACATGTAGGATGTACTTCTGTAATATTTAAACTTTGTTTTACAAATGTTACATATCACCTATTTTCCATTGTCCGATTTAACGAAAAACTTCCAAATCTCGCTCATAATGAACTTTTCAATCACAGACTAAAATGGGAAACACACTCTACAACGTCTCAACTCAATCTTAACTCGACCTCAAGTAGCATTTGTTGCAATATACATTATGATGTGAAAGAAGTGAATGTGAAGTTGAAATACATAAGGAAGGGGAAACTAGTCGACCAACAGGTGGCGGGTTTTATGAGTAATGCGGTTGGAATTTCCAAACGATCTAGCTAACGAAGAGCCAAAGGGATTTGATTTAACCTCTTTCTAGAAAAATGTTATAAAATAATTTTAAAATTATGAGCTTGCAGTTTAATAAGCAACAACTAAATTGTAAACTATAATAGTGAACCAACTCTGGTAATCGGAAATCGAACAGCTATTAATACAGGCGTTTTCTTACTATATTATTGTATACTCACGTAGGTAGTTGATTTTAATCTACTAGGTAATCAAACTGAATTACATATACGTCACGGATCATGAAATTAACACAATAAAAAATTAATCTTCCAGTTGATTCAAGTCAATTAATCAAATAACAGTGATAGGTGTTGTTGGATGTATTTCCAATTTATATGACAAAAATATATCGTTTGTAATTTTGTATACAAGTCCGGTTCCTGTACATAGGTCAGAGCACCCTTAAGTTTAATAAGTTCTTGGAAGGTTTAGTTTAAAGTAGAATCGAGAGTCTTCTTGTATTATAAAACGGACGTTGCTCCTTTTAGGATAAATCTTTTACAACATGTTTGTCTTTGTATTGTTAGATTTTTAAATTTACTAGAACTTTCGTTCTGTAACGACTTGCCTCTTAGTAGAAATAAAAGCAAACTATTTTGCTTTTAACTGTATTTTATTTACCAATAATTTCTAATAGGTGTGTCTATTGGTCGACTAATCGATTATTCGAATAATAGATTTGTTAATTTTTAAAAACCGCGATTTTCGATTAATCGAATTTCATTGCCAGCACTAATCTGAAACTGAGTCATCAAACATATAAATTGAAGGTTTGAATTGTGCATCTATTGTCCATTTGAAGTTATAGGCCGGTTTATTTACAGGTGTCGAAGCAGCTACACGTGCATTATGTTCAACAAATAGTTCTTCATTCTAATCACTTGAATAGCAACTGTTTTCTATACCTTCTATATCTGAATCCCTAGAGTCTGCATTTGTTATTAGCTCTAGTAACTTCTCAGCTTCCTTATTAGTCAAACTGGCATACCTTCCATTTCAAGAATGTATACCTATGCACTATTTAGGAACGAAAATGACACTTGTGACACCATTGAGAATCGAAACATGACTAAACTTAAAACCAGAATTATCTTGTGATTTACAATCTTTAATCAAAAAATCCTCGTATTTTATTCATTCCAGCAGACATGTTTATTGAATGTATAGCATCATCATCCGAATTAGGTGTTAAGGTTATAGTTTCTATACCATTAACATCTACCAATTGGATATTGCTCTCATCTGATAATTTATAAACACTTGTGAAGTGTTCAGCAAATACATTTACAGTATCTCTGGGTTTATTAAATTCTTTATCATTGAATGTTTTAGTCATATAAAATGAAACTGCATGTCAAACAATAAGTTGTTTCTCTGCGTGCATTATTTTCGGTTGGTTATGTAGTGGGACTTTCGATTTTTTTTAATACACTTATTTTTGTTTAAATGTTGAAACATATAGTAAATGTGTAATAGTGACTAAACGTTTAAACGGCACAACCTTACCTACAATAATTTTCAAAATAATAAACGTATGCATTTAAATAGAAAACAGAAAATATATTTTGAAAACAAACCTAGATTAAGAATTGAAACGTAAATAAATTAGTACAAAACATTAAGTGGTTTTATTTTCATGGTGAAAGGAAGGAAATTATGCTCTAGCAAATTGTTATTAATGTGAATATTTTAGTCCAAGGCTCTCTTAGCCTCAACAATGTCCAATTCAATTACTATAAATAATAATACTAATGTGGAAATGGATTTTGAAGAAATCATACTTACAGACTACAGTATTACAGGTTGTTCTTCAAGTTGTCCACACGAACAGGTTTGTTGCTAACAACCTTATACAGTTTACATATTATAAAACTAATAATTACATAGGAGGTGCATGTATTAAAAGAAGAAATTTCAAATTTAAAGCGAGAACTTGCATCTGTTAAAAGGGAATTAGAAAATGTTAAAAGTAGTGTTAGTGATGTAAACTTCAGGACTTTTTCAACAGAAAACAAATTGAGAAATATAAAAAGGGCACGCAAAAAATTGAACTGACAAAGATATTTTAAAAGGATTTAAGCTATTTGCATTGAAAAAATAGGTATTTGTTATGTGTGTGTTACATAAAGCAATAAAATAATTTTTAGGTTATAATTATCTAAGAAGTACTGAATATCCTATCCCATGCTATAGCATCCTCAATAACAGAGCAAGAAACTTCAAAATAGATTTTGGAGTATTGGACAATGTTATTACAATCTAAATGAATGATATAGAAAAAAATGTGTGTAATACTGGTATATGAAATGGAAACATGGAGCACTGTGAACCATAACAAGAATAAACAATCATTTGTGGGCAACATTACATTGGGCAATATGCACAAATTGGAAAATCATCTATTAATAGTGTTGTTGTGAGGGATGAATTCCAAATGGAAGCAAATAGTAGCTGTTCATATTACTGGTCCATCAACTTTTTAGTAACAGCTTTTCATTAAGAGCTATACATTTTTTTTGTTGATTGTGAACGCACCTTTAGACTTTTTAGGTGAACTGTCAATGCCAGTTTGTTTGTTAAGGTTTACCATTTTATCATGATGCGTTATACGAATGAGCAACGTTTACAAATCATTAACACATATTACCAAAATTCGGAATCGGCCACTGCAAACTTTAATAGCACTCTCCAATTTTTTGTTGTAATCGGCCAACCCGTGTTGCGATTGTTAGTTTGGTTCAAAAATTTGAATCCCCATTTTCGTTACGCAATGTTCCCATGCCAGAGAGATAATGTTTTTCACGGAGTGCTGAAAATATTGCAGCCGTAAGTGCATCTGTCCAGAACAACCCAAAGCAATCGATTCTGCTTGTTTCGCAGGAATTAAGCATCACTCATACAACATTGTGGCACATTTTGCACTAGGATCTCAGCCTACACCCATATAAAATAAAGTTAACCCAAAAACTGGAGCCACGCGACTATTCAAAGCATTGTACGTTCTCAAAGTGAATTCTGGAAAAGTTTGATGCCAATTCCGATTTTCATCACAAAATCTTCTTTAGCGACTAAACGCATTTCTGGTTAAATGATTTTGTTAATAAACAAAACATGCACTATTGGACAGCTACAAACCCTCATGTGCTTGAATGAACGCCTCTTCAACCCAAAAATTGACTATTTGGTGTGGTTCTCATTCCGGCAGAATCATTGGACTGTACTTTTTCTTTTGTGATCAAGATGATCAATGCTGACATGTTATTATCAATGGCAACCATTGCAGGACCATGTTAAGTGATTTCTTCTTGCCCCAGTTGTGTGGACGTGACATTTGTGATATGTGGTTCCAGCAGGATGGCACTTCATGCCACACCACCAATGAGACCATAAACATATTGAACAATAAATACAGTAAGCATGTTATCTCCAGAAATGATTCAGTCAGTCGGCTGTTGTGATCTTGTGATTTAACGCGTTGTGACTTTTTTATTTGGGGATACATCAAGTCATTGGCCTGTGCAAACAAGCTAAGACATTGGAGGAGCTCCAAGTCAATATTGAACGTGAGATTGTTGCAATATTGATTGATACGTGCGGAAAAGTGGTTGAAAATTGGTTTCAACGAATCGGTCACTGCAAGCACAGCCATGGCGGACTTATGACCGAAGTTGAATTCTATTAGTAATGGTATGGGACGTACTTCGATGAGAAATAAAGATTTTTTCAATATCAACAATGGTTGACATTTTATTAAAAAAAAACTAAACAAAGTGTATAGCTCTTGGTGAAAAACCTATTAGTTTAATGCAAAGTTCAATAGCTGAAGTTAGTGCAGCATTACATTTGATTTTTTCATATGCTCCATATGGATTAGGAAGCGAGTTTTTTATCTGGAAATTTTGAACGTTGCTGAACCCCTTTAATATGTATGACGATATTCACACATGGGTCCTACGTTTTACCTCTGATCTGAACGAGAGTGTATTTTTGTGAAAAATCCTAGTCTAACATTTTTAAAGCGGTCCGTGATGGGAATTGAATCTGGGACATTGTGCTTAGCAGTCATACAGTTAGTGTAGCAGCTGCAACTACTGATTTAAAAATCAAAGCACTTGTATCTGACATGGAAGCTGCAAATAAGACTTTATCGTCTAATCTTGGCATAGGAGTAGCCAGAACTCTAAGGCAGTTACGATGTAGTTTAAATGATTATGATGAAAGTATATTCGTCCTAGTGGACGTTATTTAAACACTGGAGATTAGCATTTATAAATAATTCCATATTACTTACAAGAGCGCTTATTGATCAAGATTTAGTAACAAGCGTTGTATATGACTAATATGTGTCGGCTTCGTTTACTCCATCATTTAACTAGAAATTGCATTTTGCTATCTTATTTTGATTAAATGAATGTTGGACAGGCTGTAAGATATCTTTCTTTAAAAACTGCCACTGCATTGAAAATTGCTGTACGATCTATCTGTATTACTTAAGTTCTAACAACAGCATATTTTATTCGACAATTATGTCAGTAGTTTGAAATACCATCTTCAAGAAATAGTATGAAATTTATTACTGTATTAAATCGAGAACAAAAGTTTAAATATTTATTAAAATTTGTTGAAATCGTTCAAACTACAACTATTGGTAATGGCTGGAAACCTTTGAACATAAGAACCATTTTAAGTACCTTGTCATTCATAGTGAACTTCAAAATTTTGTTTCGTCAGAGGTTATAAAATTATCTTGGGTTGTAGATTATCTCGAGATGCATTAGAAAATGTTCTTCATAAATCTGCAAGAAAACTAGCAGTACTCCATCAGCATATGTCGTACTACGGGCTACTATGGGCAATTAAGTTAAATTTCGATTTCCCAATTCATATTGAAAATTCAAAGTTCGAACTACTTTGAAGACAGTGACATGGCATTATTAAACTTTTCAGGTAAGTTTTATTTTTAAATTATCCCGTGAACTGAAATTATTAATTACAGATGTTTTATCACTAAAGTATTTGTTATCAACTCCTGGCCTCAGTAACGACATCAGTGAGGAAGTTTGAATTTGAATATCTACCATTTAGATGGTATATGTAGCAGGACATTTCAGAGTTCACAATATTGGACCACAATGCAACTCTTCTTTGCACCAGACGTGTACATTATTTATTTATGCAGTCTTCCAATATTATAAAATTCCTGGATGGGAAAATTTTACAAATTAATTATTATTAACTAGTAACTAATGTAAATACATTTAGTAATTCTCTGCTTTCTCTAACAATATTAATAACTTGTACGACTTTTTTTTAAAACTATTTTGTCGCACTCCACTCCCACTTGGATTCTTGGATCATTCTAAATGTTTAATCAAGTATTTGTTTACTGTAGTGCAGCTCCAGCGTTCGTAACATTTTCCTCTGGTTTGACAATATTCTTAGTCAACTTACCAACATCTATCTTACCGATGTCTAAAACTGTTAGATTTACTGTGTCTTTTGTAGATCCCTGTAGCTTTGCACAATAGCTTTCCTCACTTGCCTGTTTTTTCTACGAATCGTTTCTAATACTGTGTTTTGGCCAACAACCACGAGGATTGCTGTTGCTAACAATTAAACTATATCACATACTTCAATGAATTTAACACGGTAAAACCATTATGTCGAGTTATGTTTAACAAATATTCTTTAATCAAGTGCTTCCAATTGTTGGGAGGAATACCAAGAGGGTTCTATTTTTGTGATTTAAAATATTAAATTTTGTAATGCATTAATATTCACGAGATGTATATATATATATATATATATATATATATATATATATATTTAATATGAAGATGAAATTAATGTGTTGGGATGTTTTTGGTCATAAATAAAACAACTGTCAAATAATCATTCGTTTTGAACTTGACGTTTCGATCTATTATTCAGATCTTAATCATAAGCTAAAAGTTAGGTAATTAGAAACTAAACAATACATATATCAAAACTTACATAAAACTTGATTATTCTTAAATTTAGGGCTAGTGTAAAATAATTTTAAATGACATAAAGCAAAACTTGAGTGACAGAATTAAAATTGTTTTGTGTATGCAATTTTGATGTTACAAAAACCAAGCTTATTTAAGTCTTGTTTGTTGTTGATGCACTTTTTTTCTTTTTGTATATGAAATGATTCAAGTAATAACCGTTTTTTGTAATTTTGTTCTATTTCTAAAAGAAAAAAAGTGCATCAACAACAAACAAGACTTAAATAACTTAAGTGTTGTTTACTCCGATCTGTATAAACATTAATTGTAGTGCTGTTATTTAATGGACAATATTTATACATTCTTTTTATTTTTATAATATTTATATCCAAAATCATTGTCTAAAAGAATCTTATTTCAAATTTGATAAAGACATATACGCACAAATTTTTGGAACTGCAATGGGATCTCCCATTTCATCCACTATTGCAAATTTAATATTAGAAGAACTGGAACACCATGCAATAAACTACCTAAAATACAAACCAGCATTTTATAAAAGATATGTTGATGACTGTATAATCTGCATACCCGATGATAAATTTGACGAAACATTGAAAACCTTTAACAGTTTTCATAAACGTCTACAATTCACGTATGAAAAAGAAGTGAACAAAACCATCCGTTCCTAGATACACTCATCACTCTACGAAGGTAAAATTTCAACAGACTGGTACCGAAAAGATACATGGAGTGGTAGATATTTAAATTTTAATTCAAATGTGCCAAAACAATACAAAATAAACGTTGTGGAAAACCTAACTGATAGAGCAATAAAATTAACACATAATAAACACAGAAAGAGAAACATAAAACTCATTAAAACTACGCTTAAAAATAACGATTATCCTGAATCTTTTTATAAACCAATTATTAAAGAAAACATCCACAAAATCTATAACAACGGAACTAATAATAAAAACCAACTAATGGAACACAAGATAACAATCACGTATACCCCAGGACTTTCTGAAAAAATAAAAAAGTGCTTACATAAATACAACATTAAAATTGTACACAAACCTAACAATGCATTAAGTTATATGTTTACTAAGCTTCAGCCACCAATAGAACATAAAAATAGGACCCACACAATATATAAAATTAATTGCACTGAATGCCCTGGCGTATACATTGGAAATACAAAACAATATATCCACAAGCGAATTTATGAACATAAATACACAATAAAAACGAACAATAAAAAAAGCACAGCACTTGCAACACACGCAATAGATAACCTCCACCAATTTGATTTTAATAATGTTAATATTTTAGGAACAGAGCAGAATGATAATAAAAGAAACATAATAGAAACTTTACACATACACAAACACACAAATGCCATCAATTCAAAAACCGATCAAGACGACTTCATTAATATTTACCACAACCTTATTGCTTAAATATCCAAATATCACAATTAATGCTAGAATGATTGTAAATATACATGTTATATGTATGAATATTAGTTATCTAACCTTCATGGTCACTCCCACTTTACACTGTGATCACACTTACTATACTAGTTTCAAGCAATTTATTTATTAACTTATTAATAGTGTACACTTGACAACATTTGACCTATGGTCAAACTTATATTTAAACAAGTATGTATAATATCATACTAAAATTTATTATAATACTCATTTCAAAAAAGAAGTTTTGGTTTGTATAAATGTTTTATTAGTATTTTTAATTAACTTATTTTGTACATTACAGACAATTTTAATTGAAAATGGTCGCTGACTGAAACATGTATTAACAAAAAAAAAACTGATGTAATTTATTCCATATTTTTATTAACTATTTTATTATACTGACAAAAGATATTGTACCTATAAATTACATATTATTTTGATGACCAAAATCCAGGAACTGCTGATTATTATCGTACTACAGATGGTCAAGAAATTATCAACAATTTATATATATATATATATATATATATATATATATATATACAGTGCTTCCCAAAAGTAACGGATATATTCGATTAAATGATTATTGACAATTTCTGGGTAAAAAGCTCTGACACGTCGATTTTTATTTTTAAATTGTCATTTAATTATATAATTTTTAACCCCCCACCCTTCAACCCCTAAGCGCTAGCATTCCCTACTTAAAAAATTTAAATGGCAATGTACCCCTTGTGATACCTCAATTAATAGCATTTTTTTTGCAGAAATAAAATTTTACAAAAAATTCTAAATCGGTTGATAAATAACTGTTTTATTAAATAAATACTTATTCGCTTAAAGTGCCAATTATCGGGTATGCCTTTACAAACAAAATGTTTGTGAAGTGTCAAATAAGTTTAGTGAAAGTACGTTAGTTAAGTACGTATTGCTTGTTTAATAATAAGTCAGCAAAAATGAGACTTAACGAAGCCGAAAGGATTGAAATTTTAATGATAATTGGCGTTGGAGATAGATTTCGAACGCACAAAGAAGTTCCAATTTTATGCAATGAAATTCATCCCGACCTCCCCCCAATCTTGCAATCAACGATAAGCCGAATTGAAAATAAATTTCGGAATATTGGACACTTACGAGATAAATCTAAAGATGGACGTCCATCCGCTTTAGATGAAGATTCAGAATTGGATGACTTGCTATTTGTGCAGGAAAATCCACATTCAAGAGTTGCGGGAGTTGTTTCACAGTTAAATGCATCAAAAAGGTGCAGTCATAGATTTCTCCTTAAGCAAAAGTTTCACCCTTACAAAGTGCAAAAGTTATCAGATGATGATTTTGATAGGCGAGCGCAATTTTGTGAGACAATGATGGATCTTTGCAATGAAAATCCAGGATTGGAAGGAAATATTATGTTTTTTGATGAGACAACATTTTATTTAAATGGTACCGTTAATAAGCAGAAGCTGATGAAAATCCGCATTGGATGATGGAAGCAAATACACAATTTCCACAAAAGATCAATGTTTGGGCGGGAATAGTGGGTAATAAAGTTATTGGACCGTACTTTTTTGAGAGAACACTCAATAGAGAACAGTATCTAAATTTTCTGCAATCTGAATTAATTCGGGCTTTAGCGGTACTACATCCGAATGCAGAAGATCCTGATTCACCTCATCCCAGTATTTGGCTAGAGCAAGATGGTGCGCCTTCCCCACTATGCACGTCCAGTACGGGAATATTTCGACCAAGTATTTCCTATGAGGTGGATTGGTAGACAAGGACAAATTGAATGGACCGCTAGGTCTCCCGACTTAACCCCTTTTGGATTATTTCCTCTGGGGTTATTTAAAATCTAAAGTGTATCTGAATAGGCCTCAAAACGTAAACGAGTTAAAGCAGAGAATTCGGAATGAAATTCGCTTAATTTCCCATCAAATAGTAAACAAAGTTCAACAAGAGTTTGTCTCTAGATTAGGATACTGCCTATCAACTAACGGACAGCAGTTTGAACATTTAATTTAAATTGGGTTTGTTTTTGTTTTTATTCAAGTTTTTTTTATTCAATAAAACTGACTTATTATTAAACAATCAACACGTACTTAACTAACATACTTTCACTAAACTTATTTGACACTTTACAAACATTTTGTTTGTAAAGGCATACTCGATAATTGGCACTTTAAGCGAATAAGTTTTTATTGAATAAAACAGTTATTTATCAACCGATTTAGAATTTTTTTGTAAAATTTTATTTCTGCATGAAAAATGCTATTAATTGAGGTATCACAAGGGGTACATTGCCATTTAAAATTTTTAAGTAGTGGATGCTAGCGCTTAGGGGATGAAGTTAAAAATTATATAATTAAATGACAATTTAAAAATAAAAATCGACGTGTCAGAGCTTTTTACCCAGAAATTATCAATAATCATTTAATCGAATATATCCGTTACTTTTGGGAAGCACTATATATATATATATATATATATATATATATATATATATATATATATGAGATAAGTACGTTTAATGAGTTTTAAATTAATACAAAGAAAAGAGAATTAATGGTAAGTGACCCAAAGGATGCCCTCATGGCTGAATTTGAGTCACTTGCCATTAATTTTCTTTATATATATATATATATATATATATATATATATATATTTATTTATATAAAGAAAATTCAAGCAAAATCTCAAATCTTTGTTTCAAAAATTCTTCATCTCTTTTTGATTACAATGCCCACGCTTCACATCCTTTTTCTTGAGATATTCTGGATCACTCTTTTTTTTTTTCATTAAGTGCTGTTCTTCAATTCGTTGTAGTTCAAATCTATGGTGGCATTTTGATGAAGATTTTAACCTTACGGAAGGACTGGCCGAGTTGGTAGATTTTCTACAGTTGTTTTTACCACACTCTGCTTTTCAAATCATTGTAGTTGGTGGGTTTAATGCAAGCAATTTCACTACTAGAATCGATGAAGACGGTTTGTACCATACTAGTAGTACAACTAGCCTTACATGTATCACATTTCCAATCCCAATTGGCAATAGTGCCATCTGCATTCACACATTGATAATGATACCACAAACAAATCACATAAGTTACATTGAGCCATCATGTTTGTATCACATTCATGCTCAAGGAGCATGATGATGTATTTCTTTTTTGATTTAACGTAACTTTAGTAGAAGTATACTTATGTTCAAAGTTTTGGGCCATAATATAAATCTGTGTTTACTTAATGTTGTCATATCTTTGAGGAAAAAAATTTTATAACTTTTGATAATAGCAGGACTGTTCAGAGTTCAAAATATGGTCAACAACACAACTCTTGCGTGTATAATATTTATTTGTGTAATGTTCCAATATTATAAAATTCTTAAAAGAGGAAATTTGACAAATCGATTATTATTAACTAATAACTAATATAAATACATTTAGTAATTGTCAGCTTTCTCTAAGTACATAAAAACTATTTTGTTATATGCCCACTTCGATTCTTGGATCACATAAATGTTTAATTTAATGTTTGTTTATTGCAGTGTAGCATTTGTAGCACGAGGTAATGAAAAAAAATTAATTTGTGACAGTTGTGTTTCATTTTTACATACTGATGGTAGTGTTATAGAATCGCATACATATTTAACAGTACAGTCTGACATGGACAGTTCAAACTTTGCTGCACAAACTGTTGTCACTATGTTCATATTTACAGAATATTCTATTCAGAGACTACACTGGAATGAGCAAGTGATGTCCTTATGCTGCAAGTTGTCATCGGCCTGTTTTGCTCTGAAAACTCTGTCAAAAGATTTGCCTCTAGATAACTTCCTTTTGGAGAAACTCTTCTTTAGAAAATTGTGCTGCAATCTTTAAACTTCAGAAATGGCTGTTAATATTCTTAGCCATTTGGCAAGGGGCACTTATTATACACCGTTATTTATGAAATTAAATGTTCTTACATTCTCCTCATTATATATTTATGACACATTAATTCAGTTTTTCATAAGCAAACACCATTTCTTTAGTCATAGCTCTTGCCATCTGTATTACACTAGATTTGCTGATGCCATCCTTAAACGAAAACCTACTTCAACCTTTATATTATCTGCCCTATGTTTTATAACAAACTACTACCTAACAGTATAAAATCATTGAAAAAATTTTCAAAATCAAATACTTAACTACATTTACTGAGGGAGTACTGCTATTACACGGTGGATTGAAGATATCAAACAATTTAAAGTATAATATCAATATATCTTTTAATTATTACACTGCACTCTAAATTACTTTTATTATATGTTTTTTAATTATCTGAAACATTGTTGACCATAATATTTTTTTATCTGTAATTTTTGTTTTTGTAAAATTTTATGTGTATTGTATTACTATAGTTATTTTATAGATACAAATAGAATACATACATACATACAGTTAAAAAAGGACGATTTATTGCTGTAGAAGCGTAGTTTTAATTGTATGTGATAGTGTTGTACATAGATTTGACTCAAGTTTTCCAAAATGTTGCGAATTATTAGTAGGTTTAATTGAATATTATATAAACATTAGAGTTTATTCTATAATAAACCATCAAACTTGTACAAACAAGACATTTTAAATATTGTGCTTAACTACATGTTTGGAGTTTGCATGTGATCCATGTGTTTGTGTGGCTTTGTGGATATTGTGATATTTCTCATGCACATACACAAAACTGAAAGCTAAAATTGTGCACAGTGGTAAATTCAATAGTGCTTAAATGTTTGGTAGTATTTGTATAAACAAATCAAAGTTAGTAAATGACTATTGAACAATAATTAACTAAATCTTTAATTTATAAGCCTTATCAGGCCAACTTTGACCTATCATAACAATTACCTGTAAGTGATACAAGTTATTCTTATCTACAGAATATATAAATATAAACTGGACTGGTTTGGTAAATAAAAGAAACTTCTGATAAGATATACTACAGAACTTCTAACATATTGAACAATACAAACAGGTGTGTATACAACTTATCAACTTTAAAATGAATTATTTTAAATGTTGCAAAGATAAACCTGCCAATAACTATATCTGTATAAATTGCCATGGCATATATCATAAAAGCTGTTTTGAAAGGAACCACAACAAGAATATCATTATTCAAGGTAATCAAATAAAATGCTGTACCTCTGTATTACCTCAAGTGAAGAGTAATATCATCAATGAAAAGAAGATTAATATACTGGAAACAAAAATTAAAGAACTGCAACTGGAAATTATATCATTACAAAAATCCATAGATGAGAAAAACCATGAAATTCAGATACTTACTAAAAAATCCCAACATCAGACAGATTCAAAATTTCAATTTATAGAAAAGAATCTTGAATTTTCAGCCACAGAAATGACCACCCAAGAAGTCAACAAGCAGAAAGGGCATAATGTAATAAGAAGTGATAAACACCTGACCCAAGAGATAAGCCAGCTTGTAACTCAAAAGCAGCTAAAGCATTCATCTACATTGTCTGATATATATTTTGAGATCCTATCACAAGCCCTACAATCGATGCAAACAATAAATCAACTGTAGCTATAAATAGATCTAGGTGTAACAAAAATTCTTTTCTAAAAAACAATTCTCTATCAAAAATCTTAATATTAGGTGATAGTCATGTAAGAAATTTAAATAAATTGGTTGATCAGCACTTAGAAAACAATATACAATCCCACTTCAAGCCTAATGCCACAATACGTCAGATTACTGAAGGGTTAAGTAAATCAATAGAAAGCTTTTCATATAAGGACTTTATAATCTTTATTGGTGGGTCAAATGACATAATGCAGAATCGCACGAGAGGTGAAATTATGGAATCATTTAAGTATATAATAAATTTATGCAAAATACTAATTTAATATTATTGACAATACCGTACATGTTTGGTGTGACTTCGTACTATAATACAACAATTAATAAAATAAATGACTCCTTAATTACACTGAGCAAGAAAAATTTTAATTTTAAGTTGTACAATGTGAATGTTTACTTAAATCAAATGCACTATTCAAATAACGGGTTGCATTTAAACGCGATAGGGAAACGGGTATTGATAAGATACTTAATTAATATTATCAAATTAAGTAATTTGAAGTGTAATGTAATTCATGTAATAGTTAACAATAGAAATAAAAATTTTGGTAAAAATGACTGTGAAGGAAATCCTTTTGTATACAACTTAATCACTATAACTAATTTTTACAAGAAAACAATCTGATAGAGAGCATAGTAAGCAACCCGTAGAGTCTCTTAATTTTAAGCTATATGTTTACTATCAAAATATTCAATCAGTTACAAATAAAACTAATGAACTAGAAGCTTATTTGGAAGACAAAACTATGATATAATCTGCATTGTAGAGCACTGGCTAAATGAAATCGAGGCATCAATGTTTAGTCTAAATGCTTACTTTACATCATCCTATTTTGCAAGGACAGATAAGTTACATGGTGGAAGTATGATTCTACTACATAATAAATTTAAAAATAGATATCAAACGTTAATTAAGGTGAATAAGTTGTCTGTTGAAGTACATTGTGAAATCTCAGCAATCCTTTTAAATCAACTGAATACAGTTATTATAAATATATATAGATCCCCTTTAGGAGATTTCAATATATTTATCGACACCTTAAATAAAGCTCTAGATCAAATAGATCTATCGAAAGAGGTTATATTGTGTGGTGACTTTAATGTTAAATTTAATACAAAGGAGAAAGATGCGATAGAGCTAACTGACTTATGTCAATCATTTAAATTAGAAAAAACTGTACTCTTTAACACAAGACTTAATAACTGCATAGATAATATTTTTACTAACATAACACTCTTTAACACAGAAAAACAGAATAATATAATATCAGATCATTTTGGTATAAAGTTTAAAGCACATGTAAAAATTTCAAAAGATATTGGGTTAGACATGAAAGTTCGTCATTGGTCTGCAAAGAACAAATACACATTTTACAAACGCCTTGAGGAGATAAATTGGAATTTTTCAATTAAAGATGATGCAGAACAGAATTTTGAAACCTTCCACTCAACTCTGATTGCTACATTTGAAGAATCATTTCCTTACGAAAAATATCAGGTACTGCAAAGAATGCACATGTGTCGTGGTTTAATGAAAACCTAAGAAATATGCGCAATATTTTACAACTATTGAATGAATTATACTTAAAATTCCCAACGGCTGAAAATAGATGTAGACGTAACAATTACAGATCAAAATATCGCTGTTCAATAAAAAGCATTAAAATCAAGCATAATTCTAATATTATTAAAAAATCAAGTAACTGTATTAAATCTATGTGGGAGGTGATAAACTCCAAAAGATTAAACACAAAAGAAAATATAAACTCTACATTAACAGCAAATGATTTCAACAGTTATTTCACTACTGTAGCCCAAACCATAATTGCATTAATTGAAAAAAGGAGTAATACTGTGAATAACGTCAATGCCAATATAAATGATCAAGATAAATACAATTATTGTTTCTCTTTTAAATTGGTAACATTCAATGAAGTCAGAGACATAATCAATTCATTAAAATGTAAGACTTACACTGATTATTATGGATTAAATACAAATATAATTAAATGTTGTAAAACTTATTGATCGCTCCAATCACAAAAATTATCAATGCATGCATTAGTTGCAATATTTATCCAAATGCACTAAAGGTAGCTAAAGTTATCCCGATATACAAAAAAGGTGATCCTAATAGTCCAACGAACTACCGTCCCATATCCCTGTTACCAATCATATCAAAAATCTTTGAAAAGGCCCTTAATAATCAAATTGTAAAGTATTTTGAAACAAACTATATCTTCTCCCCTAATCAGTATGGTTTCAGAGCTAACAAGTCAACTATCGGAGCAATATTACAACTAATTAGTGAAATTACTACTTCTTTTGAACATGGAGAATTTTGCATGACTTCCTTTATCGATCTTAGTAAAGCTTTTGACTGTGTATCTCATGAAATTCTGTTAAATAAGCTGAATTCTTATAAGTTCAGTAAAAACAGTTGTTCGTTAATCGAATCGTACTTAAACAACAGAAGTCAACAAGTTATTTATAAGGGTATTAAATCGGATATAAGCGTAATAAAACATGGCATACCGCAAGGTTCTATTTTAGGTCCGACCCTATTTTTAATCTATATAAATGACCTATCGTCTCACCTACAACTGGCAAATTCAATCTTTTTTGCAGACGATACAACTCTTATAAACAAGTCATCATCCTGTATAGACCTAATAAACAAAAGTGTAGTAACACATCATTCTGCAAATCAATGGTTTCTATCGCATAAATTAAACTTAAACTCTGATAAGTCTCAACACATGCTATTCTCCTTAACAAACATAGTTTTGTAAATCAAACTGCTATAAAATTCTTAGGGGTTTATATAGACCCTAAACTAAAATGGAATGAGCATATCAATGCAACAGCATTAAAACTAAATACATCAATTTACTGCATTCGTTCCTTAAAAAATTATGTTACTGATGATGTAATTCTTGTTGCATATTTCGCACTATTCCACAGTCTGACATGGATCAGTATGCAATACTTTGCCTGGGGACAAACTGTTGTCACCTATGTTCATATTTAGCAGAATTATTTTCATTACAGAGGACTACACTGGAATGAGCAAGTGATGTCCTTATGCTGCAAGTTGTCATCGGCCTGTTTTGCTCTGAAAACTCTGTCAAGAATATTTTGCCTCTAGATAACTTCCTTTTGGAGAAGACTCTTCTTTAGAAAATTGTGCCCTGCAATCTTTATATACTTCAGAAATTGGCTGATTAATATTCTTAGCCATTTGGCAAGGCACTTATTATACATTATTTATGAAATTAAATGTTCTTAGATTCTCCTCATTATATATTTATGACACATTAATTCAGTTTCATAACGCAAACAACCAATTTCACTTAGTCATAGCTCTTGCCATCTGTATTACACTAGATTTGCTGAGTGCCATCCTTAAACGAAAACCTACTTCAACCTTTATATTATCTGCCCTATGTTTTATAACAATTACTACCTAACTGTCTAAAATCATTGAAATAATTTTCAAAATCAAATACTTAACTAGCATTTACTGAGAGTACTGCTATTACAGGTGGATTGAAGATATCAAAGCAATTTAAAGTATAATATCAATATATCTTTTAATTATTACTACTGCACTCTGAAGATTACTTATTATTATAGTGTTTTTAATTTCTCTTAAGCCATTGTTGACCATAATATTTTTTATCTGTAATTTTAGTTTTGTAAATATTTTATGTATTGTATTACTATAGTTATTTTATAGATACAAATAGAATACATACACTACATACAGTTAATTAAGAGCGATATACTGCTGTAGAAGCGTAGTTTTAATTGTATGTGATAGTGTTGTACATAGATTTGACTCAAGTTTTCCAATAATGTTGATTATTAGTAGCGTTTAATTGAATATTATATAAACATTAGAGTTTATTCTAGCAATAAATCTATCTAATCTTGTACTAATCTAGACATTTTAAATATTGTGCTTAACAACTAAGCAATTTTATTGTAGTTTTTGGAACAAATTGTGTATTATTATTCTGTATTAGTATTAGTCAGTGGATAGGTAGGCATCGTCACTGTGCAGATCCTCGCTGACTGGTATGAAAGCACTCGACATTCTGAACGAACCTGCAGCAATAATAGGCAGCAGTAATATGTTATAGCAAGTAAAATAATAATAAAAATAAAAAAAAGGAGATTTTCAAACCTTCCACAACGCCATCACAGATTATCCACCTCTTACAGATGCGAAGGCTAGCGTTTCCTGCTTAATTGTTTTTCTTTGCGTGTACTCCAAATAAGTGGTTTTCTAATCGACCTGAAATTTTCTTTTGATTAACCTAACTTTTTATTTCGTTTACTTTTTATTCGTATTGTTTTGTTTTTTAGCATTTAACATTGAATATGGCCAGAAAAATTTAAAAATGGCACATTTTGTGCTTTTAAAGGGGGTTTCACAAAATCTGCAAACAATACCTCTATGTTCCGATTTCCAATAATTGATCGAGTAAGGTGAATACCTACACTGATTTACCATTAATATAAGATAATCTGTGCTTATAGCATAGCTTGTCTTGGATAATCTGTGCTTTTAGTTGCTCATTGCAGTATTTCTACTTCCATAGATGTGAGGAATGGTTAGCAGCATATAATCAGAACGATTTACTGGCAATGGATTCAGACAAGCTGTATAAAAATTATAAACTGTGTGGGAAACCTTTTCTAGAAAAATATTTTTCGAAAACCACTAAAGTTTGCAAAAGACTATTAAGGTAATTCGTACAGTTTTTGATAAACAAGTACGGGATCAATTTGAACATGAACCACAAAAAATAGTAATTCTATCTGGTAACAACTAACATGTTCTTTGTTTTTACCTCTAACTTATTATGTTATATTTCAGATATTACAATTAATACTATAGAAGATTCCAAAATGATATTTCCAAAGAAAGCTACTCCTTTTATGCGGTTATATCTGTATCGTCAACATTAAGTAATACGATTTTAATGATAGTGCTATTTTTTCATAATTCTTATTTTCAACTTACATACATTACAAATTTTCATAGTCCCAGATAATTTCAACCTAATTGGATTAATGACAAAAAAGTTAAAGTAATTTAAAAATATCAATTTTGTCTTTTATTAGTTAATTTCTTTAAAATGCACAATCTACAATTTATGGCACCTTTAACTTGCCATACTTTTGTGATTATTAATCTGATTAGATTGAAATCTTCTGGGTATAGAAGATCTTTATGTTCCTTCCATTAAGGCAATCATTTGTTTTCGAATCACACTAGTTAAATAGTTGAAAATTAATCCATTTTATCCATATGAGATATACACAACTACAACAGTTTCTTATTTTTAGATAAGGGTTCCTTCTTTTATTGAGTCACGAACATCAGCAACATTATCATCGGATACACCAAGTAAACAAAACATTAAGGCGAAAATAAAAGACTTAAGAACAAAATGTCATTCAAGCTCTTGTTAGAGCAGGTTTCTTTAAAATGATAGACCTAGATCAGACTATTGCATACAGATAGGGAATTTCAGCCAAATGTGAAGGTTAGTTTAGAATAGGAAACAACGAAGATACGTGTCTAACCAGTTCTAGGACTGAAAACCTAATGATGATGATGTATAGATATTATCGATATATTTCTGAATTTTCTTTGTAAAATTATGTTTAGTTTACCTTTTTGTAATTGTTTGTGTTAATTAGGAAGAAGTTCAAACATGTTTTATTATTATGAGAATCTACATTATACATTAATATGTATGATTTCAGGTAATACATGTTCGACGAACTTCAAAAGTTCGTCCAGGAATTCAATGTACGTGTGTGAATCTTTGAAATTTTAAAATTCTGAGTTGAGATTGCTATTAATTATAAAAAATTAAACAAAAAGTGTATTACGAAAAATGTGTGCCTCTTACGAAAATGTTATGGGGGATTTAAAGTTTCTATTTGTCAAAATATTTACAGAACACTATTGTCGTTTTCTTCCCAAAGTGGGGTGAATTAATATATATTTATCGATGTAAATTCTAAGCTTCCCCACAAATTTTTATTTCAAACGACCTATGTTTTGTTACACTCATTCTTAGCAACATTTACCACTTTTATTTATTGTGTCAATTTGGCATACATAATGAGTAAAACTTGAAAATATTACTGGTATACGTAACAAAATAGATGTTTGAAATAAAAATTTGTTGAGAAACTTACATTTTCGTTAAACAATATACGTAATTTAAAACAAATACAACAGAAAATAGTATAGAGAAGTGTATCATAAATCTCTAAAGGACGACCTAACGGAACCGCAACAGAAGTTAAAAAGTCAGGTATAGTATAAAAAGCATTTTCTAACAAAAAATTTTTTAAATTCATTTTAAAATGAAGAAAGAGCAAATCTTTTATGCAGCATCAAGCAAAAGGTACAACAAAAATAGCTATTTAGCACCATTTCAATTCTGTGTAGGTATACATAGGTATCTTAGAAAATTTTATTATAGACTTCGACACAGACTATCCACTCGTTGATAATCTGTGATTTCGATTCAGTATAAAAATAAACAAAATAGTGTGTATGTATTGGTATAAAAAGTTATGAGGGCGAATACTGCACTAATAAAATTGATAATTCACAGATCTTGAGCGTGTATTTCGATGGTGTGCCTAAAAATGTTGAGGATAAGTTACTGTTAGAAATTATTTACTGCTGACAAAAGTGTTAGTTTGTGTGTATTCTGGTATGCGAGAATAGTATTGAGGTTAGGTTACTGTTAAAAACTAGAGATGTGTCGTTATTTTAATAATGTTATTTTGGAACATTAATTCTTGGTAACGTTACGTTACCTTTCACATCTTAAAAATAACGAGTTACTTTTGGAACGGTCGATACTCAATAGATTACCAATTACATCAAGCATACTTGACGTTTTGTGGATGAAAGAAACACACGTTACTTTACTGTACATGTTATTTATAAGAACACTACTGTTGGAATTGATAAATGTGTACTTAAATACGATGAGTCGTTATTTCAATAACGTTATTTTGAAACAGTATTTCTTTACAACGTTATGATACGACTACGACCTATTTATTACCATTGAATCATAACAATTAAAATGTCTATGGTTAAGTTCCTAATATAAAAAAACAAACATAATTATAATAATTATTATTAATTGATAATTACTAACTAAAAATGTACAGAAGCAATATTACATTATCTATACATGTATAATTAACTTAAAAACTCGTACGTACAACATGAAAACAAAATACATAGAACACTCGCTTCACTTTTTTTGTTTCTGTATTTCTTTATTATAGTTTAAAAACAATAACTGGTTTACTTTATTTGAACTTAAGGTACCTTTAGTGCTATGGAGATTTGGCGATTTGGATATTTGGGAAATTAGATATTTTCACTTTTAATCATCTAGGGTATTTTCTGCTGCGGGTATTTGGAGAAGTTTGACAGATGATATTTATTCTTGTTTTGGATTACTGGATGTTAAGTTTTCAATGTTTGTTACTAAGCTATGAGTATCTAAAGAAACTATTCATTTCCAATATGTTTAATAGGCAAAACGCAAAATATATAACGGCGAACTACATGTAAAGGTAAGGTTATAACAAAACAAACAAATCACGTGCGTTTCTGATCAAACACGCATGCTCCGATCTCTAAATAGCTAGAAAAGTTAAACTTGAACCAACTTTTGGGAGATCGGCGATTCGGTGATTTTGACGTTTCTCGGCGGTGTCACGTGATCACTTTAACCAATAGGATCATTCCCCAAATCGCTCAATCTCCATAGCACTAAAGGTACCTTTAGGGTACCTTTAGTGCTATGGATATTTGGGGAATTAGATATTTTCGCTTTTAATCATCTAGGGTATTTTCTGCTTCGGGTATTTGGAGAAGTTTAACAGATGATATTTGTTATTGTTTTGGTTTACTGGATGTTAAGTTTTCAATGTTTGTTACTAAGCTATGAGTATCTAAAGAAATAACAGAATTCCTATTCATTTCCAATATTTTTAATAGGCAAAACGCTAACTATATAACGTCGAACGAAAAAGTAAGGTTAAGTTGTAACAAAACAAACAAATCACGTGCTTTTCTGAACAAACACGCATGCTCCGATATCAAAATTGCCAGAAAAGTTGAACTTGAACCAACTTTTGGGAGATTGGAGATTCGGTGATTTTGACGTTTCTCGGCGGTGTCACGTGATCAGTTTAACCAATAGGATCATTCTCCAAATATCCAAATCGCCAAATCTCCATAGCACAAAAGGTACCCTTAGTCTACTACGACGATCAGACAAAATCTGTCCAGATTTAGAAAACCTTTCACATGGGACTGATGTGGCAACACCTATAAAATTGTCTAACACTAATTTGCTCAGATGAGAATAGTTGTAAGAATTATTTTTCCACCAAAGTAATGGGTTATTTTTTCTTGCAATTGGTAGTTATTCAAGATATCGCTGTACTTCAATTATCGCCTTTGATTGAGCCGTACCTGTACTTTGAAATGTTGCAACTTTTTTTATCAAAACTTCCCCATATATACTATCTTTATCGTCATTATTTTTCATATTATCAGAGCCTGAGGGTTCTAATACTTCTAATGCACTTGAACTTTGTTTATCTGGACACTGTTTATTTATATGTGAAGTGATTTTTGAAATTGCAGCGGTTTTTGCTCTGTGCAGTTTGTTCACTAGCAAAACCTACATTTTTAAATCGGGGATCTAAAAATGTTGTTAAAATAAAAGAGTTGCTGTTCTCCAAACTTCCTAGTCTTGAGGTGATTCCTTTTAAAATGTCATTTATGATAGATCTTGATATTGAAAAGTATACATGTTCATCTTTTTTAAAATTAGAATAAATTTCAATTAGACCATTAGTTAAAATAATAACATACGGTCCTGTCACGTAATTTTGTCCACTTATGACATTTGTTACACTTTCTAGCGGTTTTAAAATTTTTGTCAATTCTTTTAGAATTGCCCATTTTTCCATGGTTACAATGGGCAGTTCTTTATTTATTAAAGCCATTGTGGTTCGAATTGGTTCCTCTAATTCTAAAAATCGATCAACCATGTAAAATGTGGAATTCTAGCGCGTACTTATATCATGCATTAATTTTTTTGGCTGCCTTGCAAGTTGTTTTTGGTGTTCCATTAACTTAGCCATATTTGATGTGCTTTTTTTAACAAACCTAACAATGTTTCTAATTTTTTCAATTGTCGTATTCGCATGTTTAAAAGCGTCGCTGGAAATTAAATTGATTGTATGTGCATAACAACCAAAATGCTTTAGATGTAACATATCTTTGATTTCTTTACAAATATTATTTGCATTGTCACTCACGATCATCAAAATCTTATTTTCAAGATTCCATTCCCTTATAATACTTTGTAGACTGTCGGCTAAATTAGCACTTGTATGTGAATCATCAAATCAGGCACATTCTAACAAGAGACTTTTTAATTCATAGTTTTTATTTATGTAATGTGCCGTCACTGCCAACAAGTTTTCGTTATTGCGCGATGTTCTGCAATCTGTCGTCAATGTGACGGAAGTCGCTTCTTCAAATAATTTATCTTTGGTATTATTGTATATCTTTTCGAAAGCAGCAGACAATAAACAATTTGTTATTGTTTTTCTATTTGGCAACTAATAAGACGGATTTAAAGCTTCCAGGAATGTTTTAAAACCGTAATTTTCTAGAGTAAAAAATGGTTGATAATCATGCGTAAAAAGAAACAGCAATGAATCGTCAAGTTTCTTTCTTGTACCAGAGCCCATTTTTTCCTTTAAAATGAAGTTACGTCGGTTTGTTGTAGTGGTGTAGGATTTTTATTATTACTTGCGGATGCATATGCTTGTTCTAGCTGTATTATGGATGTGGATGAAGAAGCAGCAGTATCACCATCGGGGTTCTGGTTTTGATTTAATGTCGTTGCACTTTTACTTTCCGTCGGTAGGTTGTCTGCTCGATTAAAATTAATAAGAGGATGTTTTCTGCTCATATGCTTTTTCAAATTAGATGATGTTGATTTAAAGTTAAGTTCTTGCTTACATATGTTGCAAATAGTAATACCTTCCGATTTTGATTTTTCGCGAAAAAAGTTCCAGATTTCCGAATATTTGGTAGACTTTTTACGCGTAGTCATTGCTAATTTTTGCACAGCAAGACCTCACACTAAAATTACTATATATATATATATATATATATATATATATATATATATATATATATATACACTTAAACTAGAACGTATAAAATATTATTATAAATTACTTATTTAGGAATAAATCGTTACAGCATGAAAATTGAAAACCAATAACTTATGGGAATAACTTTATAGTTCCAATTTCACAATAAAATACCCGTTCGAAGCGATACGAAGGGTAAGGGGAATTCGTAGGTGACGGTGTTAATCAACTTTCTTGTACAATTTCATTACGTTTGTGAATCCACTATACCAATAAAATATGGTCCCGTTCTTTACCTGAATTTTATCAACACTCGTACTGGAATTTATGAAAAAGAATAATGTGAAATTTTAATACATCTTATACGTACTTAAGTATGGTCAACGATTGTATATTCACTTAATGCTCAGAATATCAGAACCAACCATGTTTCAAAGAATTCGCTAATTACATGACATTTATGAAAAGTCATTATATAGTGCAATTTAGGAAAATGAAGAATGTGCATATAATTAAATACCATTTAGTTTGTTCTTATTTTTGTACTTTGAACGGTAAACAGTTCGTACTTAGAAACAAATATTGTTTCGCTGAATAATGATCTGTGTTATAGGTTATGGAAAAAGAATTCGGGGACTAAGTGGATTGAAAGAAAAACATACGTCCCAAAAATAACGTTATTTTAGAACGTTATATTTTGGTAACGTTACATAAAATACCGTTACTGGTTCGGAACCGTTATTCTCATCACAATTGAAAACAGTAGAATTTATTATTCACATTCAAATTTCCCGCAAAAAAATCTCCTGTAATGGCGGATTGCGTTCAAGGTTATAGAATTTTGCCTTACAAACTTCAAACGATCCAACAAAGCCTTCGCATCTGTAAGAGGTGGATAATCTGTGACGCCATCAACAGTGTATCCTGATCACGACACCAAATCTATAGTGTAACCTACCTGCGCATGAGTGTACATCCTATCTTAACAATATCACGAGCGTCTCGCGGCAGTAATGCTGTGGCTGCCATGATAGGTTAGGTTACTGTTAGAAATAGATAAAACTAAAACTATTGCAGACTGTTTTGATATGCGTATTAAGTGATTTGTGTTTTATGTTTTTTAATAATAATCTCTAATTTGTGTTTTTTAATAATAATATCTATATCTAACTGTAACCTAACCTGTCATTGCAGCCACGGCATTACTACCGTGAGACACTCGTCAAATATATACAGTGAGATGGTGTTAGAGGGTTTGAAATAAAATTACAGTATTTAACGACCCTACTTATATAATGCAATACGATAACCTTTAAATTGGGTTACCGGCAATTAGACATTGATAACATATAGAGCATACAGTGTCGGATTCAGCCTTGGTTGACTTTGGGGAAAGAGTACAGCAGAGGAACCTCTAACAACCCCCTCTACGGATATGGTTGGGAGCAAGCACCCTGCGTACTTTTAATATTACGAGATACCAAAGTTCAATCACAAGCGCGTGCATTTAAGCTTAACAGTTCTCAGCCAGCATCACCAACATGGTTCACAATGACTAATCTGTCTTCTATCATTTGCATAAACACCACTACAAATACATTGACAAACCAAATATGAAGTTAAAACATGTACTTATGCTATGATGGTACCAAAACAAAGGTACTTTAAATTGAATCGATTATCTTCAATATAGTCATAATGCAAACACGTAATTAACGGGTTCATAGCAGAGGTTCCTAATAATTATATCGAAACAAGAATAATTAAATTTCAATATTAGTCACCGATAGAATCGTAAGCTAGGAATACCAGGTCACAATCAAACTAACTTAAGGTTAGGTGTCAAATCGAGACTTGAACTGTGCAGTTATAAACGCACAACTATAAGCTAAAATAAAACAATTACATAATCATAACGGGTTATTAGAACCTAGAAAACAAATATAAAATATGCTTG
The DNA here is from genome assembly GCA_036346225.1 of Platerodrilus igneus. Classification (NCBI taxonomy): domain Eukaryota; kingdom Metazoa; phylum Arthropoda; class Insecta; order Coleoptera; family Lycidae; genus Platerodrilus; species Platerodrilus igneus. Next base: position 3,614,532 of record JARFIW010000619.1, on the reverse strand, counting down.
TAACAAATACATACCATATTCTACAGAATACAAACCCATAGTACAAGCTCTAAATTTACAAAAGGGCTTGTTCATAAAATACATTTAATTTGGTTAGCAAACGTTAAAAATATTTATTATAGTGGATGATTGCATCGGCTACATAAATGTGCATTTAAAAATTAAACACACATTAAGAGGATTAAATACAATTAAAAACATTACCAGCGTTGGGCGATTATGAATGATATAATCGAAATATATCGATTATGGCTAAATAATCGACTATTCGATTATGCTTTCTAGATATCATTCGTTAAAAATCATTCGAATAATTTTACACATCAAACATTCGCTACATACAGTTGTATTCGTAATCGATCCTTCACACTCATATGTCACTCTCACTGATCCGCTACGACACTCCTCTCTATTCATGATCACTCATGTATCAAGTTCTCGCCCTATATAAACTACCACTTTCGCTACTTTCACCAGTTACTTCGACACAAGACACCTTTTGACTTTGAATGGGTTAGTGAGTCTGCTAGTTCAGGAGTAACTCTTCTCTTTACACTTTAATTTGTCTACTTAATATTATCATTCTTATCTTTATTGTTTTTATCTTTTTATTTTATTATTTATTTCTTGTCCTGATGAAGCCTCTTACAAAAGTGGGCGAAACGTCGACCTTAATTTATAAAATTACACGGTCCCAACTCGGAACCATAAATAATTATAATGACTCTAGCCGTGAAAGCCTCCGACAATATTTGAAATGTTTAATTCCGTTAAAATGTTTTATAAAAGCAAATCGCAGTCATTATGAAGTTAAACTGGAGTTCTAATTTTTATTTCTAGCTTAAGGGCGCATATCTCGTGCTCGTTTGCCGAACCCCCCGAAGATTTAAAAACCTGGCGCCACTGTCATGACTATAGAATGTATTTTATTCTAATTCTATTCTGTCTGTCAGTATTTAACTTTCTTGTAAATACGGCCAGTTTCTCACATACCTCCAGATTCGTACGAGTGTGTATTCTAATAGAAATGAAGATTTGAAATTGTCTCGAGGAAAACCTTCAGCGGTGTGGGATTAGTCTCACTAAAGAGCATACATATGTAGTGTGTAGTTTGTGTATTTACAATTTTAGTATGTATGTGCAAATTGGTCTGGTAGCGTTAGCGATGCACGAGTTCTGAGGTTAAGTGAATCATACAATAGGATGGAAGCAGGTTGGAGGCCTTTTACAGGTGAAGTTTTACTGGGAGACTCTATTTATTCTTTAAAATCTTGGTTCATTCCACCAGTAATTTAAAATATTAATAATCCAACTCAACAGAAATTTGCGAAATTTCATAAGAAAACTCGGAGAATTATTGTGTGTGTCATTGGGCAATTAAAAGAAAAATTTCCTATTCTGAGTGACTGTGTGCGCCTGAATCCCACATTTGTTTGTGAAATCATCAATACCTGCGTAGTGTTGTGTAATCTTTCGAGGAGTGACCTGAAATACAGGTTGAAGACTTACCAGAGAATGCTATTATGGACGAAGATGAATTGTCTGCAGTCCAGGTTCAAGAAAAACTGCATTTTTAAACTACCACTTTGTAGTGTAACCGACCTGAAGGCTGACCCAAACGCCCTCTATAAACGGCACACCGGGCTCCATGATCTAACATCCAGTGGCAGTGGCTCGACGATGCCTACGTTGTGTTGTTATAATGTAACCCAAATTCACACTGGGAAGATGGCGTTAAGGCGGGAAGGTTTGAAATAAAACTACAGCATTTACATAACTTGATCTTTAATCAAAAGAATAACGACTAAATATGTAATTCGCATGAAAGCATAGAAAAATGACATTCAAAGCAAACAGTGCCGTACTCAATCTGGGCGATTGGGGAAAGAGCACGGCAGAGAAAACCCCAAACTGCCCTCACACTTTCAACTATATTAGGCACATCTCGACAAGGATAGGTGACGTACAAGCACCCCAGATCACAAACATTGAATTTGACGGGATGTCAACTGCTACCCAGACATGACAACTGAAGAAACGTTAGTGTAAACCAGCCAGTATTTTCTAGTAGGTACTGAGGTAGACTAGACCGGCTAAAGTTGAAGAGGGGGAACACCAGGAAGAAAACCAGCACCTTGACTACCAATGTTCCTCTCCGCACGGACATAAAATGTTAGTAATATTTAACAAGGCTTGAACACTCGCGCCCACATACATACATTAACAGTTTCCAGCTCCTGTTACTAAATATTTCACAAAGGGTAGCCGACTTCATATTATTCGCAAGATTACAGCTACAAGTACATTGGCAAGACGACATGAATCGTTGAAATGAACTTATCGTATGATTGCGCATAGTTAAAAAGGCCTTGTTATTGAATAGACTATCTCCGACATATTCATAAATGCAAACGCGAAAGGCACGAGATGGTTGACCATACCAAAGGTTCAATTTAATTACATCACCACAGTTATCACAAACGTTAAATACTAGTTAATTATATAGGGACATCGACTAGGTAATAGGATAAACAAAACAACAACAATATAATTAAGTTTAAACCGAGATATGAGCGGTGCAGTTGTAAATGTGATTAATATGCTGAAATAAAACAATTACACGTAAATAAAATGTCAAATGAATGACAGATATCAAACAAATACAAAATATGTTGGTAGCAAATACATATCCAAAATTCTACAGCATAGAAACAAACCCAGATTCAGGCGCGAAATCTTTATATAAGTGCATGTCAGTCAAATACATTAAATCTAGTAAGCAAATGTTAAAAATTAATCATTATGATTGCATCGGTTAAAACGTACTTTTAAAAATTAAACACATCGTGTCATTACAAGTTACAAACAAAAAAAAGGACCCAACTTTGTGGTTAATTCAATAAAACCCAAAACAAATATAACATAGAAATATAATAGTGTTTATGTTCAAGCTTGCCCAATAATTTGATTTAAAATGTTGTCAATACTTTTCTTATCATAAAATTACAGTAATGGTACATCTGCTATTGATTCTGCAATAAGTGCAACAAAATTGTAGTTCCAATTCTGCATTAAATACAAAATCAACATTATTTCAAATAAATAAATATTGGTTTTACTTTTATTTAGATATTAAATAAACAATTTAAATAAATACATATTAGTTTTCGGTTGTTAAACCAAACAACACCTGTATACATAAAACATTTAATAACATAGTAAATTCACCTAAAATTACATATATTAAACAATCCACATCAAATGCTAGGTCAAAAGCAACAGGTGACACATAAATATTTCCTTCATGATTAAATAACTAACGTTTTTACAATAAGAACCAACATCACATTCAAAACAACGCTCTGATTACAAGATGTAATCAAATTACTTTAAATAACCTTTACATTATAAACTTAAAAACATTACCTTTAATAAAAAACCGCTAAGTGAAATGTTTCAACTATCCATCTTAAAATCTAAAAGCAATGTCCTTTAACCCTTGTCGACTAGATCGATCGTCCCTTACACATGCGTCCCTTATAACATAAATTCTGACATAACGAAATGCATTCAAAAACCTACAAGTGGTTACTGAGCTATTCTAACAAATTCCTTTAAATATCGAAATGTACACTATAATATTTTCAATAATTATCAACCAATGAGAAATCGACTTAGAAACATTACGGATCACTTCAATGTTAATCGTTAAAAGTGAAAGTATGTACTTTAGCCTAATCTTAAACATGCATTTACATATTTTGTGATGAAACAGTGTTTGCTTAAGTGTCTATTCAATATAAGTATTAAATAAAATGTTACTGTACAGTTGAATCATCTCGATCTAACATTACAATGTTCCCTTCGTTAGTTACTAAACAGTTATCACTATTAATAAATACAACATCACTCATATCTGGTTGTTCTCCATCTTCTTGTTATACAATATGACTAATAAGGGGTGAATGCTGCACATTAGGGATTGCTCCTTTTCCCATACTTTAAGTTCTAGCTTACGTACTTGAAGCTTAAGTCTTCTCTTCTTCAGAGATTCAAACATAAGAGTATCTTAACCACGGCGTACAAGTATTTTTTGTGAATCCTATACACGTAAAATTGATACATCAACTTCGCTACTACTATCTATAATTTTAATTACTCTAATAACTAACATTCACATCAGTTTTTGATTACTATTACTAAATCAAAAAATAATTCGGGGGGTTAGTGACTTTATTCTCTTGCGTGGCCAATTGTTTCTTACATATTCCATTATTTACATTATCATTACAAGTATGCACTAAACTATCGTCAGGTTAAATATGCTTTTGAACAACAGCTGCCGTAGACACTCCAAACGAATCATGTACTCCACAACCACGAAATACTGGTGATTCATTTCCATTGATTTTAAGGCTCAACAAGTCAGTGTCATCTAATTTTGCAACCCATCCGCCTCCGCTTTCAGTTTTAGCAGCATTGTCAATTTTTGCCTGTAAAAAGACAATCAGTTATTATGTACAGGTACTTCTATATTTACCCACATCAATAGCAGTTTCTCTACTTTAACAAACTGCTAAAGTATCTCCTTTAGTGTATTATTGGTAATACTTTCTAATTCTCAAGTTCGACTGAGTTGCATCACGAATATATTGTAGCGGGCTACTATTAACGCGTTTCACTAAATTAAAACAAGTAGTAATAAAAGTCTTTATTACTTACTATTCATAAGTCCAATTAACAGCATATGCCTTATTTATAAATGTTTTCAGTCCAATTAACAATGAAGCACTATCACACTAATGCTATTTACAAGCACTAATATCTTCTTAAACTAAATTGTTAACCATAGGTCTATTAACAACACTAAACACTACTATAATTTATTTTTTACGCTTTTGTCTATTTATGTATTCTATAAGCTGGCGGTACAATATACACTTCACATAACACAAATTTATTTTTACTGTTGGACTTTCAAAAGCGTATAACTAACTAACTTTACACGTTATAATTTATATTCGACATTTAGATATAGACAGCGGTCTTATATATACCCTGAATTAAATGGGTGATTCATACCCTGGTATATGCTAGAAAGTTCGAGGCCCCTGTAGTATATACATTGCTTACGGTGCTTGTGTGTTTGACGGGTTGCCTAATAGTAGCTCGTAACAATATGTAAATTGTTTATCACTTGAAATCATGCCTATTGCCACTGCATAGTTTCTCACATCGATCCAGGCCTGCTTTTTGTGTCTTTGGTTACTACAGGAGAATAAAGCCCCAAACAACTGATTTTTAATTCAAGGATTTTACACAAAAAATTTTGCTTTTTTACATTATTTTCACTTCTTTTTGAACCTGGCATTTTAACTTAGTTTCTAAAACTTTCACTTGTACAAGGTTATTTCAATGTAAAATACACAATGCAGGGAAAAAAACAATACATAATGTGTGAAAGCTAACCTCTTTTGTCAACTGACTAATAATATTAGTGTGTGATATTATTAGTGCTGCATTCTCTTTTATGAAACATATTTTATGCTACTATTAAAATTTTATATTAGTTTAATTAACTAATTTTATTAACGACTTTTATGAAACCGGTTCCAATCCATTATAATTATAATGTATATACATAAAAATTAAAATAATCTTAAGATGCAAATTGTTTTGTCCCAAACGATGGCTGCTTAATCACAAAACTGAATTCATTCATCAAATTGTTTTTAAATATGTTCCTTTCTCATTCAATTCACCGGTTGTAGCATGTAGGGTTATAAATGTTCTATGGTTGTAGCTTAACCTCATTTCAAATTACTTGTTTAATGACATTTGATAAATAAACCTTATAAATGGAAGTTAAGTCTTAAATGAAATCACAAATGATTTTAATACATTTCTAAGTAAAGTAACCATTGATAACTCTTAAATTTTTGATTAGTCGAAGCAGAATTTGTGTAATTTTTAGAACGTCTACTGATTTAAGATTTTAAGAAATTTTCATAAAATAGGATTACTATGAAAGGCCTAGCTCCAATCATATCTCGTGGTGAGTATTAATTATTTTAAAGTTTAGTAACATTTACTACCTTTTATTCAGAAAAAGAAAAGAAAAGAAAAAAATTTTGGAACGAGTTTTTTAAGAAGTTTATACGTAGATCAGTAGACTCTTCCGGTCTTATGGAAAATGCAGAGTGCATATCTGTTAAGAAATTTTCGCCTAGTAAGTCCAATATTAAGAAAAAGAAATCAAACGCCGTACAGTCACCTGCTAACTCTTCAAAAAATCAACAAACATATAGTATTACACGTAGAAGGTCACCCATTGAAAATAAATCAAAATTTGGAAGAACACTTATTAAAAATCAGAAATATTTTGATGATGACAACAGAAGTAAGACTAACTCAAGTCGAAACCTGACAGCTCAGAATTCTCATACTACAACAAATTTGCAGAAAGGTCTATCAAGTAAAAAAACAAACCAGAAAAATTCTAATACATCAACCCTTGGTAAGAAATTTAATGTGTTTGAAAGCTTGATGTGGCAGGAAGGAAAATGAGCACCTGTTATTTACCTAATACACTTTCTATGCTTGTTATAAAAGTATTAACATTAGTAAGCAAGATAGAGTTTTAGTTCATCCTTGTATCTTAACCAATACTTTTATGCTTTCTATTAGAATGGTATCAATAAAAGCTGAATAGTGGTATAACTTCATTACAACCAATATAGGACAACCAACCCACTAATAATAACTTACATAATAATAATTAACCACACCTATAGTCTTTGGTTGTCATTTTTGAAAACGTGATTTAGATTTTCCACTTGATAAAACACTCCTGCCCTCTAGAATTGAAAACCTGCATGTAGTTTCTGAAATGCGTGTGAGGCTGCGTAACACGTACAGGATGTCGGAGAATCCATCAGTATCCCAAGTCCTTCTGGTTTGGGGATTCCTTAATTTTGCACTAGCTTTTAAGGGTTCCAAGCCCGGTTCGTGAAGCGGGTTCCATTAGGATATAGTCCAATTCTGACATCGGTGCTTTTGCTCTCAAGTGGTCTGTATGACGTTTGAGTATTTTTTGATCAGCAGTGACCGATTCATAACTCACCTGACCCGTTAGTTTTATCATTGCGGAAGGAACCCACTTTTGTCCTGGTACATAGGATCTGGCAAATACATCTTCGCCCACTCAGAATGTCGGATGGCTTGTGGTCTTATTTGAGACTTTCGTTTATTGATCATATCTCTTGCAAAAATTCGAAAATACCTTATCAAGCATTGTATAAAGTTTTCACTTTTTCAGTATTTCCACTAGTGATTTCCCTGTGATGCTATGAGATATCTCGTGTTGATTTAGTAGAAATCGTGTTAATTTTAAAGGGAGGTCAATCCTTGTCGTTTTTTTCATAGTCTGATTAAAATTCAACATCGTGAGTTCTGCCTGTCCATTACTGTTTGGAGGGTACCGCACCACAAGAACGTGTCGAATACCATTCTGACCAGGAATCTCATGAAATTCACTTGATGTGAATGTTTTTCCATTATCACAAACGTCTGGTGCACCGTGTGTAGCAAACAATTCTCTTAAAACTTTGACTGCCGCTGCAGCAGAGTTAACATAAACCTACTTAACCTCAAATCGCAATGAGGAAGCAACTTCTTTCCGTTACTTCTACAGAATTCAGATGCAATCGAGCAAACAGAACTCGTGCCCATTCTAAGGATAGGGGCCTTATTCGGCATATTTTGTGACTTCTGGCACTCTGCACAGTTGTTCACCACTTCTTAAATTTGATTGTCTAAATTTGGCCAGACATACGAGCGGGCTAATTTCGTCATCTTCACAATACCCAGATACAAGTGGTGCAAGCTATCCAGCATTCTTTTCCTCTCTCCAAACAGGATTATTATCCACGTGAAACATAGAAGGTAGGCATGCCTTATATAATATCTTAGACAACACTGGGCCCTTTCGTGTTTCAATGCGATTACTTTAACCCTAAGAATCTTTTTAGTAACATTTTCTAACAGCAATCATCTGAAGCTAGTGCGTCTAGATCAGAGCCCTTACGAGGTAATCTGTTGAAGACGTTTGCAGTCGTGATCAATTTCTCTGGAATATACTGTAACTTGTAATCGTAAGCATATAATAAAATAATCCAATGCAGCATGCGAGATGAAAGTACTTCTGGAATTGCTTTTTTGGTCTGTTCGGGTTACGCCTTCCATATACATAGTCGTGAAATTTCTTTACTCTTGTAACTTGTAGCGTTCCCCTTTGTTTAATATTTGTTTGTTTTATTAGTATTGGTGACAAATAAAACACATAAAACGGGTACCTACAGTTTCAATATAAAAATAAGCTCTTGAGCCTATTTTTTACTCTTTCTTTTATAACAATCCTGCAACAGAGTATTTCTAAAAGATAATCATTATCCCTTATTAAACACGGTAGGGGATACTTCTAACACCTTAAATTTTTTTGGAATTTCAATTTTTTAAAAAGCTTTACCCTGACTTCCAGTACTTGTTCGTGAGCCACTTACAAGCTTTTACCTAACTGTATGCAACCTTATTTAAATAAAAAATAAGTCTTTACAAGCAACTTCTTTACTAGGATGTAAAAACAAAATACACCACGGATTTATTTTTACGCATACCTAATTCCCTAACTAAATACTCTTAACCTAGTTATTTTGTATACTACAGACACGTATGTCATAAATCGCCTTAAGGTTCAATTTAACATTAAAATTACTTACATTACATGCGCTGCTTTTTTCCACCAGCGTTGCGTATACGATCAGGTGCAAATTCCACAGCCTGGGTCAGCGTCCTGGTTGACATGTGTCGCCGTTGTTGGTAATATACTCGCGGTATTTGGGTAGTTTATTGTCTTTGCACGAAACACTTTCACTTTCTATTCTAATAATGTATATAGTGGCTATACCAACAATTACCTGCTAAAGGATGCAACACAGGGTTGCTTTGTCGGACTAACGGTATTTAGTTGAGTTTATAAATACCTTCACTTTCGTATATTGAAAGTGAAAAGGCCGGGGCACCTAGATGTTTTACAATCCGTGCCCGCTGTCCGATCTAATTTAGTGAAATCAGTTTATGTGGACCGCTAATCGCACCCACAATTTATTTAATCAGTTACACTTGGAATGATAAATCACTTAAAAATGGAAATGAACCGCTCTCAATGCGGCCAATGAGATATTAATCACACTGTGTATTTACTCGAGGCTTCCCTCGAGATAATCCTTTCTAATATTGTAGTAATCAACGATTACTAGCGAATGGTTTCGCACTACCCTATCTGAGACTCAAAAATAATAATAATAATCCTAAACTGAATACGCTGGTATTTATCAATTTCCAATTTTTTGTTAGGCTTTCTGGAGCTTTAGCGTGTTCATAAAGAACTTCGGGGTACTCTTAACCTATCAATTTCCTTTCGAATGTACCCTTATTGATGGGTTAAGGTCCAGTTTCCTACATAATATCCTACCATTACTTCCTTATTTACAAACTACGTTTAAACTTGACCTACTTAAACATGCTGGCAATAAATTTATGCAAATATTTATTACTATTAACTAACGTAATTTAACTTCCCCTCACGCGGTCTTGTTATCAAATTACTCTATAAATCGTGATTTACAAAACTTCCTGAATAGAATTTTGATGAGTTATTTAATTAAGCGGTAAAACTCCCATGTTTTGATAAAAAGTTGGCGGGTATTCCAATCTGGTGATGCCTCAGCATATTTATTGAGGGTGACTATAAATCATAAGCACCACATTGCTGTGCGGTGCCGTGTGGTCAGCCCACATTTCCTTATATTAGCTACTTTTAATTTAAATTAAAAGGAGATGTTACAAACTACAGCCAGGACTTCCCGATCTATGTGAGCAAAATTTCTTTCAGAAAAAGGAACTGTTCATGAGTGAAATGTCACCAGAATTTCTGTCACTTTGTCATTTGGTTTGCTGAAGTACATATCCCACTCTATAAGGACTCGCATTACATGTGAATATTACTTAGTTACCTTTTCTTATATTGTTCAAGAATAGGGTCTCTCTTGAAATAATCTTTTTACTTTTTCAAAAGAGATATTTTGTTCTGCACACCATTTGAAAACAATACCTTTGTGTAAAAGTTCATATAATGGCTTGGACAATGAAGCCTTGTCTTTGAGAAAACATGTAAAAGTTAATTAAACTTACAAACGCTTGTAATTTTGTTTTATTTGTCGGTGCTGGTACATCAGGGATCATTCTCACCTTACTAATTGTTAGACTTATGCCTTGGGGACTAATTTCAAATCCCAAAATGGTTATTTTTTCTGCATAAAAATATGCATTCTTTGGCATGTGTAACCTTTCCTCCCAGAACCGTGAACAAACTAAGCGTACCTTAACGTCCAGATCATTCTTAGAACATCCAACTAGTAAAATGTCATCATAAAGAGCAAAACTTCTGGAATTCCTGTTAGTCTCATGTCAATGAAATGCTGAAATATCTGGAGCTACTGAAATACCGAATTACAGGTTTTTGTCGCTAAACGCTCCTTTATGGGTAATGATCAGTATCTTGGACCTTGGACGTAAATTACTAAATACTTTATCATCTGCATGCAATTTAGATGCCTTTTATTGTTGGAGTCTTCTTTTTTAGTTATGTTAATTTCCTTAGTTCATGATTGAACCAAGGAAAAGAACTATTTCTTACTTTTATTTTAGGTACAAACAAGTTAACAACCTTAGCTACTGCCACATAAAATAAATTAACAGTGGATCATGAGCGTGTTTTATATTTGTTTATATTTATAATATCTCGCATGTGAGTCCAGTATAGTGCCGAATGTATAGACAATCCCGCGCAAGTGTTGGGAACATGTGGTGTTATCAGTGTAACACAAGATTCGAGTCTCAACCGAACCCACGCAAGGTGAACTAACTTTACCTTATGTTACATTGTTGTTGTACAACTGTGCTCTTGGAATTCTGCATTTCCAGACCACACACACAGCTTTTCTATGTTGACCATGTCAACATATACATGCACATCGAAATTAGTTGGAAACATACACGTACGTACCAATATTGGATGTCATTATTTAAACTTACAATATAAATCGTATTTGCGTTATCTATTCTGTCCTACACCGAACTAGTATTAAGACCACATATATCAAGGGCCTTCATCTCAATCCTACCCCAAACATCTGATTCCTTATCGCAGATCAGAGCCGGTTTTATGGAATATTACAGTCATTCATATGCTTAAAACTAGTTTGGCTACAATTTGTATCCGTGATTACATATGGTGAATTTGATAACGTAAACTTTCATTTATTGTAATTTGAATTTTAAGTATTTCCCAGCAAATAATCGCCATTAATTTTAATATGAAATTAATCATATTTGCTAACACGTTTGTTACAATATTTGATAAGAATTACTTGTAGTAATTGAGCAATAACGGGTCACTAATTCAATTAAAACAGGTCGCTTTTGTTTTGTTTATTTATGAACATTCCAGTATCGAATTAATTTATTGTTTACAAACAATCACCATTCCATTTTTATAGTTTAAAGCCTTTAATAATGCCTTTAAAAACGGAACGATTAATATTAGCTAATGCTTTAAACAAGGCGAGATTAGAAGTAACTTTAGATTCTGGTAAGCATTCTATCAATGATGCGTCGCTTCACTCCCTTTTCAAAATATCGACGTGATAAGGGGTCACGAGAGGTCCTTGAAACCCAAATTATACAAATAAATCATACCAAAATCTAATATAATCTGGAAAAAAAAATTCTGTAAATTCATGATTATACCCTGTACAATACAAGCGAACTTTTATTCATTGAGGTACAAGAGCAAAATCAAATTCTCCGTGTATAAATAGTCATTCTGTATGATATAAGCATATTTTAAATACATAGCAAGTAACGTAAGTTGTATATGTAAAAATAATTAATTGTAGGATACCGTAAAGCGCATTCAATGCGAATGCAAATTGATCATTTTAAGATAAATACAAGGCTATTTATTTTCACTCATTAATTATCAATACATTTTTGATAAAAATACTTTTCATTTGCTGTAAATAGCATAGAATAGTACTAGCTTTACGCATTTAATTTAAGAAACTACAATCAATTTTGTGTACTGAAACACGAAAGCAAATATTTTCTATAAAATATAACCACGTTTGCATTAAAAAGCAATTAAAGCTTAAATTAATTACCCCGTGGATTACAGAAACTCATTTTAAATAAAGAATTTTCTAGAATATTAGGAATATAAAGAAATGAGTCATCGGTATTTAGAACTACGTAAATATGTAATTAATGAATGAAACATTTTACTCCAAGAAGCGACCCGATCATTGAAAAACCTGTAAAACTGATGAAAAATTATTTATTATCTTTCGCATTCACTGTTAGAAAGAAGCGATGTGATACATTAACCTTGGGTGTTAAACAAGAACAAACAGCGCGCGTCACGAATAACTGGAACCAGATAACAAGGTAATAAAACGCCGCGATTTTAGATGCTAATGAATTTTCCTGAGAAACGTTGCATTATAATGTTGCATACTATTCTAGTAACTTCTGGATATATATAATTTGAATAACTGAGGAAGCGTTTATTAAAAATGAGGATTCATTCATTAGATTGATTCGATTCATAAATTCGATCGTGAAATGTTATTTTGAGAGAAGTCGCGAGCTGTTGGTTTACGAAGATAATACTTGAAGTATGCTGTAAACATACCTTAATTTGATAATTGCATTGTTGCAATGAATATAGAAATGTTTTAAATGTAAATTATACAAACAAAAAATGGAATTTATTATTTACAATAAAGAGGGAAAATTCTTCAAGATAACGCTATTTAAAAAATTTTATTAAATAATCGAAAGAAAATTTTAACCAAAAATGTACTTTGGTAACTACTGTTTGAAACGAGGATTTTAAATATGGAAAAATCTTGTAAACTGATTTGGACATCAATTTAAAATAGGAAGATATTTAATTATGAGGAACGTTTTTGAGGCTTCTGCAAGTATTACTTTAAGATTTAATTTTAACTGATATTGGAGTATTTGTATCTAATTTAAGGTAGAATAATAAGTGTTAATCACATAATAATTTTTTGTAAGGGATTTTTATTAAGAAAATTTGTGATCGGAGTTCGATGCAGTCTGACCTTTAAATACATTATATCTGTCAAGGATTTCTGGCCAAACAAATCTTACAAGCGCGGCAATAAACGTAACCAGGTAAAGCATTCATAAAACAAGAAATTTAGTTCTGTATAATTTAAAATAAGGTAAGGAATTATTTTTTTATAACAAGTACTTCTTAAAAATTATTTTATGTTTGAAAGAAACCATGTTGTAAGTGCTTTTGTATGAGAGAAAATTTCGTCAATTCTGTTAATAACTAGGCAAAGTTAGAAAGGAAGGTAAGTGGACAATTTCAAGTTTTACAAATTGCTCTCTTTTAGTGGCGCCTCAACGCCAGGCTATTTTCATATCACTCTTTTAATGATGCTCCAACACGGGCTTTACCACAGCACTTTTAGTGCCGCCCAATGTGGCCCCTTTTTCATATCACCCTTTTAGCAGCGCATCACAAAGCGCGGCGTTGTCACAGCACCCTTTTAGTGACGCTCCCAATGTGAGGCCATTTTCATATCACTCTTTCAGCGACGCACAACGCGAGCCTTACCACAGCAATATATAATGACAATATTGATTGCTTTAATTTGAAGTAGCGCGACATATATTTCAAAAAATATGAAATTTAATTGATCGCAACAATTTGAAACCAAAGCCTTTTAATGCCAAAATTTAGTATTCGATGTCAATTATAAAATTATGCACATGCCTTTTATGATACCACTAGAAAATTGGAGCCTTACTTGTAATGAATTTGAGTGATATAGCAAAGTATTAACCCTTTAACGCCCAAGTTATTTTTTTGTAATTGAAATTTAGTAACACTTATAATTTAAGTCAGTATTGATATTATATTACTAAAAAGAAAATAATAAAAAAATAGGATGAGTCATTGCTGAAATATGACCCATGATCATATGAACACGCTAAGCATTAATAAGTACAAAAGCTTAATATAAGAAAATATTCAACTAATTTGAATGGAATGACTTAAAACAAGATAAACAAAGACCAACATTACACTTGCTGTAACTAGATCTTACGGTACTGCTACAATTAGGTCCTCTACAACGACGCCTATTGCTAGGTTCTACAAGATGACCATGGCCGTCAAGCCTAATGTCATCACTTACATCCGTATGGATAGCACTTTTTGAAGTTTGTGGTCGACCTCCGCCAGATAGTAAAACTCCATATGTTTTCAAATATGTGCACACTACGTTTCTTCTAAATTCTAACTGTGATAAGTCCGATCCTGAATACTTTGATAGCAACCATGCATTATTCATAGCAGCTTCTAACATTCAAGTGAATAGTGACCAGTACCATTTCTTTCCACGAAAGCCTATTCGATAATAAGCAATATTTTCGTTCATTCTGTCTGTGCCACCCATAAATTTGTTATATTGCCCTATTACTTTAGGTTGTGAAACACTAATTTTCTTTTTTTCTGCTTTCGAGTACCTATTTGCTTTTGCAACTGGATACACACCATGGCACGTAGAAGCTACTGTGACAGTATTGTTGTCTACCCATCTTACTAGTATAATATTATCTTCAACGCTAGTTTGGAAATCGAAACTTCCTCTTTCCATTTTTTTCATCGCGTTTGTGGTAGTTAGCGGGCAATCTTTTGGAACACGATTTTGCCTAATTGTTCCAGTTGCATGCTAACCTTTAGATTTTAGATGTGCAAGTAGTGGTATTCCGGTAAATAAGTTATCAAAGTATAGTTGAAATGGCAAAGCGGCTACATTTTCTTGAAAACCATCAAGCATCTGTACCAATGGAGCAGCTGCTTTTCCACAATCAATTTCATTGATACACATCAAAATTGACCAAGTATCCAGTTGGTGTGTTCAGACACATGCACTACTTACAGCTGTGGCGTCCAAAATATGCCACTATACATTCATCAAAATCCAAGTGTTCTATCGGTTGAAAATTGTCACTGCACCTTTGTTGCAGCAGCGTGATCAATGGACGTAGTTTCCACATTTTGTCTTTTTTATCAATTTTATTTCTGTCAGCAAAATGTATAAACCAATTTATTTCTAGAAACCTAGACCTCCTCATTGCATTTACCACCAATTCATTACGCAAATCTTGGAATGTTTCCCAGTACGACCTCTTAGATGGACCAACATTATATCCTGATAAATATAAAATTGCTATAAATACTTTCATTTCTTGGAAAGTTATTTGTGGGTCCTTACAATTATTGTAACCTGCATATTTGGATGATTCACTAATGAGTAAATTCAATACTTCTTCATCTATAAATAGTTCAAATAAGTCAATTGGCGAAAGTCCTCCATATTTAGAATAATTAGCTTCAGGAAATATAATATTACGGCTTACTGATAAATCTTTGTGTTCCTATGAATAAATTTGTTTTGCTTTCTTACGCCTTTTTTGATTGTTTTCTTGTACACACTCATCTAATGTATCAATGCGGTTATTGTTTCTAGTACTATTTAGCTGCACATCGTAACTGATTCCCAGATAGGTTATCAACCAGACCACCACCATCTTCATCAGCAGAGTCCTCATCGGAATTGATATGTTCTTCCGGCGGTCCAATAAAAATATTTTCAGCATCTATTTCTTCCTCGTCTAACAAGTCCAAAGCTTGGAGTGTTATTCCACTGTAAGTAACAAAAAATAATGTTAGAACACAGAAATGGCTAAGTAATAATTTTGTCATCATACATGCTTTGCATGTTCATATGATCACACCCCAATATTATGTGGCGTACTGTCATAAATCTTTATTATAAAATTAAATATCACTCATACTGTTTAAATCTGAGGTATTTACTTATTGGAATTTAAATTAATTATAACATAATTACAAAAGTAGTAGTTTACTTACACAAACTTGATTTCCTCTGCACATACGTGGTCAATTTCACGGCTACTACCTGCTTCCATATTTCGTAAAACCTTAAAAGTTTAAAACTGGATCGAACATACAGCTGGAAGTTTTAATACTGATTGTATTTAGAAGTTTGCAGTTGGTAGCTGCTTCCATACGTAGCAGTAGTAGTGGTGGGGAGAGAAACTATAAACCCCTGTTTGGTGTGATCGTATGATCACGCTAAGCGTTAAAGGGTTAAATAATCTTGGTGTGTGTTATAGAATAAGCAATGATAAAGTTGATTCGTATGTCTAACAATTAAACATTGTTGACATTGATATTCTTTGATTTTAAATTCTAGTAATTATAAATAAAATTATGTGTAATATTTGTAAACCAGTTCCAATTATGAAAACTCCTGTATCAAAGATTAATTAATCAAGAACCTTATCACTTCCATCTTTTCACACTTATTGTATTCAACTTTATGATCCACTATTATATAAATTATATGTTGACATGGCTTTTTTAAATTTCTCCTTAGTATAGCAAACTTTATTTACAAGTAAGATAGTCTTGCTTTTATTTGCTTTGTTTCATCTTTTCGCTGTCTTTAACTTATAATAGATGCTTAAGTAACATAGCAGTTAAAATATTACTATAGTGTGTGTGCTGCCACAAATTATGGAATGTTAATAATTTGTTTTATTTATAAATTGTATATTTATTTTTAGCAAATGTCAACCAAAATGAAAATCGTTTAGAGTATCTCTTCCGTCAGCGTTATCAGTCTGTGGTGACACATCAGGTCTCTTCTTTTAAATTCTGGGATCATGCTGTTGATAAGGAATTACTTAAACTCAATCAAGAACTGTCATGGGCCAAAATAAAACATTTGGTGTTACAAATAGCGAAGAAGTTTCAGCATGAACAAAGTTATTCGTCGTAGCTATATTACTTTTATCTTTACATTTTAACTTAAAATCTTGTTATTGAATTGCTTTTGCACGTTTTAGTATTTTATTTTGCGGAAGAACTAAATGATGAGTTTTTAAAAGAATGACATCCTTAGAACTCGTCATCTTCTTGTGTATTGTTTTTATTAGTTTAGAAAAGTAATATATATTTAATTAATTTTATATAAGCGCTTTTAAATTTTAAACCAACCCAGTTGTTACATGACTATTGTTGCCTGAATCATAAGCAAATTGCAGTTAAATATTTTCACCATGTCTGCTTCCTTATTCACTTAAAACCTACTTCAGATAGAATCACATGATTATCCTTCTTTATTGTACATTAGATTTGGCAACAGTATGTGAATGTTGCAATTATTATCTTTTCATGTAATTATCACTTGTGTTACTAGTTACCAATCAATTCAAGAATAAATACTTAGTTTTGGGGTCTATATTATTAAAGTCAACAATATATACTGATACAAAACAAGAGCTGAAACAATTTCATATCGCCACCTCAGTACAACAACTAGATATTTCTAAATTCGTAGTTATGAAATAAATAGTTGGGTTTGTATATTTTAAGGCGATTATTTAGGTTTATTAAAAGTGAGCTTGAACATTAATTTGGAATTTTTTCCTAAGCTAATAAAACGCAAATATGTTCTTTATATACATACAGAGTTAAAGAAAAAATAATTCTTATAGTTGCAAAAAAACAATATTGCCAAATGCTGAATTACCTACATTTAACAATATTAAATTAACTACTGTATAGCAATAAAATAAAGAACTAAGAAATACAAATTCAAAACATCATAACGGTACAAAAATTTAAATCGTAAATTTTTAATCTGTAGTTTCCTTGCCACTACCAAACAGTATCCTGAATTTTTCCATTATAAATGAAGATTAAAGTAGAATGGCTTGTAGGTTGTAACATATAAATTTTCATGCAAATTTATTCGTTGACTTTACAGCGGTGCATCTATTATTTTAATCATTATTTAACAACGTTTATATTATTGTTTCATTCGATATTGCATATTTAATAACCAATAAACTTCAAGGCACACTTCAATTTAATTAGCATTACAATCTACTACATATCACATCGTCCTTACTGATAACATATTTATACAAACCTATTAGTGTGTTCCTACGTCTTGTAGTATCTAAGATTTTCAAGTTGTTCCGACCATTCGTAATCGATTGTCACTTTTCGTTTCTTGGTTAAACTGAAAGGTCGCTTGGTGTGTTTAAAAAACACTCAAGATGTTCAGGGAAATCAAGTTTTCCTGGCAGAGACGCCGTAATAAAGGCACAGTATTCTAAAAGTTGTCTGTGACAACTTAAGTAAAAGTGTAGTGTACAACTCTTCTTGGCGACGGTTTGTTTAAATGTGTAATCATATTAAAATTAATTATACAATTTATTACAGTGCAACTTCGATAACTCTGAAAATCTAGATAACTCCGTTATCATTTTGATGTAATTCCACGTAATTTCGATGTAAGCTTAGATCATCTGGAACATTTTATTTGGTTTGGTTCAATTAAATTTTATGGAACTCGTTTAAAATATGAATGAGTAAGCAATTTTGTTCGATACATGGCCGACTTCGTTATGCAGCTGCACCTGGCGTGTTTAGTTGATGTACATGTCATTTGAAGGTTTGAGGTCATTGCTGCTATGGGTAAGAATGTATTAGTTTCTAACATAAGGCTGCCGTAGCAAAGTTCATTACGTAATTTTTGCATGTAATGAATTCCTTTTTGAAGCTTGTAACGACCTCAGGTTACTGTATACAGTTCATAATGGCTCGTACGAATAATTTTGTTAATTAATTTACTAAAAGCTCATTCTGTTAAAGTACAATGAGTACAACAAATGTTTTTGTAATTAATAGTGTGTTCAACTTTAGAAATTATACTTCACCGGTTGTACATATGCTGACATACAATCATGATCTTTATCTTGATTACCATAATTTGAAATACCAACATGCTAATTTATAGGGCCTAAGTCCTGTATAATGAAATTTGAACTTAGATTAATTAATCAACTGATAATATTTGCCAAAAGTTAGGTAAATTCTGTAAAAAACTGTAAAGTCGAAGTAGCGCTACCCCAGACTTTTATTATGAAAATGATGTCCAAAGTTATATATCTGATTCAAGAAGCTACATTTATAAGAATTTAATTTTTTATTAAGTACACTTATAATTTATAATGTTCATTACCTGTCTTAAAAGAGAATATAGAGTTATTTTGACTCAGTTCTTTACTCGGTAATCATTAAATTTCTCCAAATTTTGTTAGGTATTTAAAAGGTTAAACTTACCCGAATGTGTACCCCGATATAGTGGAAACTAATTGAAGCTAAATCAAAGATTACATACTCATACTGGTCCATAAGATATATAGGGTATCTATGTTGGTAGTAATTATGTTTCAGAGTCGCCCTACTCATCGTTAGATCATTCAAGAAGACGACCAGATGTAAGTATTATATTTGTGGCAATCAAACTTTGTATTTAAAGTGGTTAGTGATAACATAGGTTTTCAAATTTTTCTTTTAAGCAAATCGATTTAGTCCTTTGTTTTATAAAAAATTTAGGTGGCGTCCATTATCTTATTTTCTTTCAACTTTAATATACCCACTGACCCAATCTCATGCGACCGTGGGTCAAAAACTCAGTTAGCTAAAAGTATTAAGAGTTTTCTTTTACTAAAAGCCAATTTCCATCTTAACCTTACCCTGGGCTTGTTACAGTTACATAAGAATTCTCGATAGGTAACATAAAATCTACCACGATTTATTTTATTGTGGATTAGATTTAATAAAATATATTACAAGGTGTCTGCTAGCACTGGAGGATTCGTTGCAAATAGTGACTTCAAATTTTGATATTTTGCTTCTGATATTGGTATTGGGGTGGTGTACAAAATTTTTAAAGTAGTTGGTTTGGAATTGAAAATGAGTTTTTGTTTGTTAAAATTAATACTTTTAAATTCACCCCAAACCGTTTAAATTTGCTAAAACGCAACAGGCACATTGTAAAATGCTGGATCATAAGGCCACACGAAATCTCTATGGCGATTATTTCTCCTCCTTTTTGTATGTCGCCGGTTCCCATTTTGTTGTAATGGATCGTGGATCTGCTTTATGTTTGATCCCTGAAATTTACTTGAAGGATGATTATTAGGACTGTACCATAATCAAACCTTGCAATATAAACTTAATCTAATAGTATGAATGTTTATTAGACATATTTACATATTTTTAAATTACAATTACATGCATGAGCAGCACACATGTGCATGCTTCGACTCATGGCTCGCGACTTTCGGTAGCTGAGGTAAGGAACCAAGAAATTCAACTTGAACCAAAAAGTGCGGAAATAACTCCGCTTGGTCTATATAACATGAATATCAAACTAGTAAATCAAATTACAGGATATGGAACACACATTTTTTGCCATTTACTGCTGCACCACTCTCGTCAGTTTTTCTTATAAACATGTTTTATCAACACATTTTGTTTACTCATATATTTCATTAATACCAATTTCATGAACTACATAGGATATGTCACCTCACCATTTCGCACTACGCGCAATATTCTTCCAGTCTACTGGTCACGGTGCCTTTGCAACTTTTTTCAATTCCCAGCTTATGGCTGCATGGATCGAATCGCACTGCATTTCATTGTGGCCAACAACTAAGAATTTTAAAGTTTATCATTTCAATATTTTCAATATCTTGAACTGCTAGTGTTCACATGACTGCCATAAATCTAAGTTTTGACCACCACATCTATCACTAAAAAAGGTCACTTGCTTGGTAGATACTGGCAAAGACTTTAAGTATTTATGAACGCAACCAGCAATTTCTAACCGCCCTCTTCTCTTGCCCTTTCTAGTTGCCACATTGTACTCTGTAAAGTTGTAGGTTGTACGCCTTCATTTATAAAAAAGTGCATTATTTGTGAGATCTGTCAGAACAATACTTGAAGATCAAAATTAGCCTAAACACATTTTCCATTTGAATTGGTTGTCTTGGTCTTGTTTTTTTTTCAGTCTAGCTAGTTCTTTTGCTTGAATATGAGAATTGTAAGCACTTTCGAGAACCTTTTCATTATGCATGGATGCATTATGATAGGACATACATAATCAGCATTGGGCCTTTGTTGCACGATGAAACCTTAAATTGTACTGTTCGTTGAAAACTTTTCTATAAATTGCTTCAGATGCCTTTGTTTCCCATTTCTCTTTATATTGTTTGCAATATTGTAACAGTTCAAATTTTTCTGTTACCAATACTATTGATTAGGCAATGTATTCTACTTATTGTGATAGATAGACAACCATACATACATACAGACCTCATAGGAACGAGTTGGGTCGAAAACAACATTTTAGAAAACATCTGTGCTTAGGAGGGATATTATCTACTTGGTTAGATACGTGAATTTTGTCTTCCTTTTTGATTTAAGTACTGCACGAAAACGGGTCTTCCTAATTGTGCAGTTGAGCTTGACCTGAAAAGCATCAAGTATTTAGGTGCTTCCAAGTTAGTTGGTTCACCTTGTAATAATGTGCAAAGCCGAAAGTGGGTAAGTGTACTTCGCTTATATTAATTTGAAATTGTTAAATCTAATGAGGGTTATTCACTTAGCGTTTAGTTACGGATTCACTAAAGTGGCATTTAATTACGGGTTCACGTGACATTAAGTTATTGTGAGAAGCACGCAATACTAAATTTCCCGGAAGCACGTGGAAATAATTTTGATCCTGTCTTATTCACTCTGGAATCAGAAACACATAATCTTTAAATAGAAATCGCACATGGTTCTAACCCCTGAGTTTGGAACAACCCAAACCATTCTGAACGCACCGTGCAATGCCACCACCATTTCTGAAGAGTATTGTTAGCAGTTGTCAGTATACCACATCTACAGTTTAATAGGTTATTTCGCCTGGAATCCACAAAAATACGTTTTGGTGATGGAATCGTAAATTATGGAAAGCCATTAATCGAGCATGCTGTCCAATTGTGTTTTTGACGCTTTTATCTGCACAGGTGTTGTCCTTGGTCGATCATAATAGAAAGTTCTGGTTGAGGCCCGTTAGGTAACATCAATATCAACGTCGTATATCAGGTGACAACAACTATCTACATACCAAACACGCAAACAGGTATTTCCAATTTTATTCCTTTTATAATAGTAAATTTTAATTCGCTGAATAGTTAAAACTGCACTGTAACATTTTTTAAAGCAGCGCATGACATTTCATTAACCTAAATTTTTTTGCTTGAATCAGTTAGTAATCTAGGGACCTACTATATGTTCTCTATGTCTAGGGACCTCAATTTTGTACAAGTCTGAAGTAATTAAAACGAGCTCGATTTAAATACTAGACGACTTCATTCAATTTTAAAATATTTAACAAATTTTTTATGCTGTTTGCATTGCAGTAATTTTTTTATTTTATTTTTATTTTTCAAGTGGCAACATTTCCCTACTGTAAATATTGTAAAAACATTTATAAAAAAATGCAAATTTTTGGTTGTACATATCATTGGTTTATAGAATTATTTATAATATATTCTTTACTCACTAAATTAGTGGATTGAATCAAGTGTATGGCTTTACTAGTAGGAATAACAATTCAAAGAACCCACTGCAGGCTTTGAGATAAGAGTGCAGTTCGTGTCTATTTTAGCAAGAAAATTTTAACCTCGTTAATTTTTTTAGAAAGATAAATAATTAGAAAGGTTACAATATAAGGAGTTCATTATTATAATGTTTAAGGACGGGAAAAGGTATGGTTTGTACCAGATCTAAAATAGTGAGATGATACAGGAGGGATGCTTTCTATGTGCTTTTTTATATTCTCCATGACAGTTTGAGGAGTAACCCTTTTAATATACTTTTCTGTTATGTCTGCAGTAGTTGTATTTTCTAAGATATGCTTAGTCATAGCTATATCGACTCCTTTCTTTAGTCTTGAAGTGTTTAAAAACTTTGTTTTGCAAACTTTTAAATTTTTTAACGTTGCTGTCCGAGAAAAACGTGACGGACAGTTCTTTTGGAGTGCTCACCTTAGTTTTCACATGTCTTTTCCTTACTTGTGTTGCTCTAAATAAAATCTCGCTATCGTGAATAGTTTCCTAAACCTCAGTATGTTTCTAGACTCATACCCTGTGTCTTTTCATGGACTTTTGTAAAACATGTTTTTCTACAAGTCTGAGGGCATAATTCTGTTTCTTGACGAAATACATTCCTTTCCCTGAGATCTTTTATTTGGATATATTTCTTTTCCATTCTCTTGGTTCTTGTAATCGTTTTCTTAGTTCCATTGAAACAGCTGAGAATGCTCGTGTACCTTCTAGATTATTTTCTGGGGTTGCACGACCTCTTGGGACACACATGTAGATTGTCGCTATCGGAAAATTCAGACAAGTCATGAGGAATGTTTTCAATATGATCCGAGGGCAATGGCAGTTGTGGACTGGTGGCAATTGTTCTGCTAAACTATGTTTAGAATTTACTACTGGTAATGTGGTTAGCTCGTATTCGTTGTTAGGTAATGGTGGCAAATAGATCGATCAACAAGTTGACCTGTAACAAAGAGAAACCATAAATTTTGCTTAAGAGTATTCTGTACAGCAATCACTTGCATTTAAAAAGATTCAGTGATTATTAAAACTGTTTATCACTTATCTGTATAATGTGACAAAGAACTAGTATTTGGTACTTCTTCCTCCAAACAAGAGGGTAATTGCAAGCTAGCAATTGCTTCATTGGAAGTTGGCTCGTATATAGAAGATTCTGTGATATTATCGTATGGTATAATTCTGTCAGTGTTAATATCATTTACATGTTTTTCATTTTGGTCTTTTACTTAAAAAACAAAAGACCTATATCAAAATTTCGACAAAATGCAACCAATATTTGTTGGATTAGGAATACTTGCCTAATCACACTTTTATATTAGTGTTAGAATTAATTTTATTTAATAAAAGGTACTTACATTTTTACAACATTCAAGCATATATAGAGTTTGTTCATTCATCTTGAACAATCACTAAGTCTTCTTATCACACAAATATTTCGCAATAAAGAGCCACCCCACCAAATGCGTAACTGACGGGTCAATAAATAACTATCCTGCTAAAATATATACAACTGAACAGCTGGATATCTCTACTTTAAATATAAAGTAATGGTGATTATACAGCGTGTATCTGAAATAAGAGTTGAGCTCTTAACAAGCAATTCCTCACGTTAAATCAAATAACCTTGTTCTTAGAAGTTTTTCAGAAAAGTATCTCATTTGTGAGTTATTCGCTATAGAGTCCGGTTCTGACGTTTCCCTATGTTAAAAGAGCTGCTTTGCTTTCATCGGCATTTTCTGATTAAATACCTTCTATAATCATAACTGATTTACATTACGTGTATTTCAGTGAAGCTAACCACATTAGTTGATACATATTGTTTGCCACTGTTATTTGGTCTTTGATTTTAATCTGCTGCAGTTAGTCATTAAGAATGTATAATAATGCAGAATACTTTGCTATGGTATTGATGGACGACCGGGAGTCTAGGGACAATGTGGATGCCACTCGGGAGGTTATGGTCGGAAGGTTTTCCTGCTCGATTATTACCCTCTAGAAATTGTATTTTACAGTGTGTACAAAGAGTTTGGTATTCAGAAACTGTGAGGCCATCGTATGAAGGTCGAGGAAGAGAACGACTGCATCATGTTCAAGAAGCAGATGAACAAATTTTGCAACTCGTAGACAATGAGCCCCAAACCAATACTCATGAGATAAGCCGAATTATTTCTCATTCCTCAGTGGATAGGACCATCGCTGGATGGGGCTACTTAAAACTCCCTATGGATAATGCGGAGGAGTTAATTGAATGCATAATGGCCGCAGCAAACAACATATGGCACAACGAAAAATGCTTTAGGAGAGTGCAAAATTACTTATTAAGATGCATCGAAGCTGGAATACTTGCACACCGCGGTCATATCGAACATTTATTATAGTGTTTTCTAATTGATTAAAATGTAACTAGACCTTTTACTTTAGAGACAGATTGCAAAGATACTAAAAGTGAATCAGAAACGGAAGCAATTCGCATAGCATTTACAACTTATATCTACATATTGCAATTTTATTAAAATACCTAAAATATGTATTGAGATATCAAAGACCGATTGCCATGTTGTGCTGTTTTAACTGTAAATTTGAGTATTTGCGAAACTCTATAACCTAAAATGTGTATGATTTTCTTATATTATTAATTTTCATTTTTCAAAGTTATACGAAAATCAGGGTCAGAATGATACAACAGTCATGAAAATAATTGTTGACCTAGTTTTATGACACTATAAATCAAACCACAAATGTAGAACACTTATAGCATATTATAACCACAAAATGCATTCTACGGTTCAATGCTCGCTGTTTAATTTTGTTTTAGAACTATCTCAGGACAGTGCAAGCTATTTAATTAAACTTGTCTTTTTGCATTATTACATTGCCCACAATCTATTGTATGTGCAATTTATATTTGCAAAGTTAAACCTTTGTGTAAATCAAAACTGAATTATATGAGAGTAGGAAGCCAAATAATGCAAGATGGGAAGAGCATAAAAAAATATAAAACAAAGATTAGCACAAGGTCATGCTACATTTAACAAGAAAAAGCAACTACTGTGTTCAAAAACAAACATAGAAACAAGGCAAAGATTGTTTAAAACATGTGTGGAGCACAGAACTACAGCTGTGAAACCTGGAGAAGCGGACAGGAAAAAAGTAGAAGCCTTTGAAATGTAGTGCTACAGATGTATGATGAAGATATCATCGACAGACAAAATTAAGAACAAAGAGGTACTAGAAATGATAGAAGAAAAAATATGTGGAAAACAGTAAAAAATAGAAAAGATAGGATGATAGGCCACATACTAAGGCATGAGGGAATATATTAGAAGCAGAGGACAGGAAAAAAGAGAGGTAGAGGTAAACCTAGGCTAGACTATTGCACACATAGTAGAGGTTGTAGGCTGTGGGAATTTGAGGGAAATGTGCAGAATAGAAATCAATAGAGGTACACGTCCAACCACTTCCAAAATGGAAAACCTAATGATGAAAAAATAATTGTACTTCAACCTGATGATTATTATAAGCAACTACAGGTACTGATTTTTCAATATTCTCAACTAATTTTAATTGTGTGAAAGGATTTACTGGAAACTATTAATTCAGCAATGTCTAGGTGTTGGGGATTCTTGATAACCACATTACATGTGATTTTCCAATGCTCCACCCGAAGGTACTACATTGGCCAGGAAGCGAGTTTTTTTTACCTGGAGAATTTTGAATTTTGCCGAACCCTTGCTGTTCCAAGCAAGGTAGGGATCTTTAACGTGCGTGACAACACTCACACACGGGGCCTCCATTTTACCTCTCATCCGAACGAGGGTGTATTTTTGTGAAAAATGCTCGCCTAACATTTTTCAAGCGGACCGTGTTGGGATTCGAACCCGGGACCTTGGACGTATCTTGATAACCACAGGCAGCTTAACCCCCTTCACATACCACTGAATCTCGGTGAAATAGGGCTTATAATTAAGAAACAACGGAAGGGGAACCGGGCTGTGAGAATTTCAGGGAACTGTAGGCTAGCTCAGAATAGAAATAACCAACAATTTCAAGATGGAAAACCTGACGAAAAAGTAATTGCACTTAAATTATTATAAAAAACTACAGTTGTTGGTTTGGAAATATTTCCAACTAATGTTAATTGTGTGAAAGGATATATTGGAAACTATTAATTCAGAAAATGTTAAAGTGCTGGGGGATGTTGGCAACCAGAGGCTGCTTAACCCCATTCACATGTGATTTTCCAATACTCCACCCGAAGATACTACATTGACCAGGAAGCGAGTTTTTTTTACCTGAAAAATTTTGCCGAATCCTTCCTGTTCCAAGAAAGGTAGAGATCTTGAACGTACATGACAACATTCACACACGGGACCTCCATGTTACCTCTCATCCGAACGAGGGTGTATTTTTGTGAAAAATGCTCGCCTACCATTTTTCAAGCGGACCGTGTTGGGATTCGAACCCGGGACCTTGGACGTATCTTGATAACCACAGGCAGCTTAACCCCCTTCACATACCACTGAATCTCGGTGAAATAGGGCTTATAATTAAGAAACAACGGAAGGGGAACCGGGCTGTGAGAATTTCAGGGAACTGTAGGCTAGCTCAGAATAGAAATAACCAACAATTTCAAGATGGAAAACCTGACGAAAAAGTAATTGCACTTAAATTATTATAAAAAACTACAGTTGTTGGTTTGGAAATATTTCCAACTAATGTTAATTGTGTGAAAGGATATATTGGAAACTATTAATTCAGAAAATGTTAAAGTGCTGGGGGATGTTGGCAACCACAGGCTGCTTAACCCCATTCACATGTGATTTTCCAATACTCCACCCGAAGATACTACATTGACCAGGAAGCGAGTTTTTTTTACCTGAAAAATTTTGCCGAATCCTTCCTGTTCCAAGAAAGGTAGAGATCTTGAACGTACATGACAACATTCACACACGGGACCTCCATGTTACCTCTCATCCGAACGAGGGTGTATTTTTGTGAAAAATGCTCGCCTACCATTTTTCAAGCGGACCGTGTTGGGATTCGAACCCGGGACCTTGGGCGTAGTAGTCACATGCATATCAACTATGCCACGAAGCCGCTCCCCCTTCACATCCCATTGAATATCTGGGAAATGGGTTATACATTTGTAAACAATAAAAGGAGAACCAAACTGCATCTAACAAGAAAGAGCAATGACTATGTTTGAAGACAACAAACATAGAACTAACAAGAAAATTGTTGAAAGCGTATATATGGAGCACACCACAGTACGTCTATGAAATAGGGGCAGTCTGAGAAGGACAGAAAAACCGTAGAAGCCTTTTGGAATGGCATGCTTAAGTTGTATTAGGATGATAGCATGAACTGACAAAGTTAATAACAAATGTTAGAGAAATAGTAGGGGAATAAAGATATATGTAGAAAACAAAAAAATAGGAGAAATAGAAGGGCAGGATACGTTCTAAGGCATTTTTGGAGAATAGTGTGGGATGTATTACAATCAGAGATAGGAAAAAAAGAGGTAGATGTTCCACATAAGTAGATGCAGACTGTGGAAATTTCAGGGAAATGTGTAGGTTAGCTCAGAATAAGAAACAATGAGGGTACTTGTCTAACTAGTTCCAGGACTGAAGACCTAATGATGATGATAAATGTCAATAACATGTTGGAGTAAGTAATGAATATTGTAATATTAATTATCAATATTTTATATATAATGTTTGGTCCTTGTAACAATTTTAAAATTAGAATATGAATTTTTGTTTCTAGTGTTAGTAAATTATAATACTGCAATAAACTTTGTAGTATTGTTTTGGAGAGATTGTGCAACTTTTTTTGAAAACATGTTAGAATTATTTATTTTCCTTATCTCCATGGATAGTAAGTTGTAAAGTTTTGGGCCACAGCAGGTAATAAATTTGTGTCATAGTTTTTTTGCAGCTAACTGTACGCTATGTTCTTGTTGTATAGTTCCGATATTGTAATCGTTATGGGCTCTCATAGTATTGGATTTTTATATAAGAAACATTGTCATGCTTTAATATATTTTTAGTTTTTATGTTTAACATGTTACTTTCTTTATATAACTAGTTGGTAGAATAGTACTTATTTTTGCTAAAATTATTTTCTGGATTAATCTGTGTGTAATTTTAACTTGTTTGTGATTTTCACAAGCACCATCACAGTTCACAATACAGTAATTTATCAATGAGTTAACTAAAGTATAATGAAGTGTTTCAAATAAGTGTAAGCTAAGAAAATAAAAATGTAAAAAGTTTTACGTAACCTTTTATTTGTTGAATGTGTTCTTTCCATTTTAAACACCCGTCCTATATTCTGTTATTTAAGGTTTTCCTCTTTTTGCTAATTACAGCAATGTCTATTTAAAATGATGTCATATTGCATGGAATTTATGTAACAACTTCTGAAGCTCATTTAAGGTGCATTGTAATGAATTTCTCAACTCTGAAAGCTTTTTAAAAAGAGCATATTAAATAGAATCGGTTTATTTACATTCCTGTGGTTTTAGAGTAATTTGGAATAAAAATATGAATTTAATTACCAAACTTGATTTGTAAACACTAAAATGAAATAAAGAATCTACAGGGTATTCTCATATCAAATTAGCTTATTCACAATTAAATATTTGTTTCCGATCTAATTGATCTTTCATAACGCATCACGTTACGAATTGTTCCATCAGACTTCAACTTTGGAAGACACGCTTGAACAGGCTTGAACAGAACTAGTACCACTCACTAAAACCAGTACTGAAGCAATTGTAACCTATTCCTCTATGTTTAATGGGCGAGGGTGCATTTTTTTTGTTGACATAATTCATCATAACTTAAAAAAGATTTGTGCATATCAAATCTTCATCCACTTCCACATACATATTTACTAATAATATATCTTCTAATATTTGTTCAAAAACGGTAGCGTCAATATCTTTATTGAAAGCGAAAAATAAACAAATCAATATCAGTGCCACGTTGTTGGCCTGATTATAACTAATACATTTCTTTACAATATTATACAGAATTTGTAATCTACCAAAACACTTTTCATGTTTAATTTTGTTAGACCACTCATGAATGCAAGCATAAACTTAAATCTATTAATGACGATGTGTAATTGAATACTAATAAACACAAGCAAACTTTTCTTAAAGCAAACAAGCTAAAATAAAATGGAATGCCACTAATTATACAAGCAATGCACCAATAAACTTTCAAAAACATATAAAACTGTAGGATTTCAATTTAATTCAAATTCAACCATTATCAATAAATAATAACAAATACTCCCTGTATGTTTGTTGTAGGCGGCTCCGTGGCGTAGTGGTATGTGTGTGACTACTACGCCCTAGGTCCCGGGTTCGAATCCCGACACGGTCCGCTTGAAAAATGTTAGGCGAGCATTTTTCGCAAAAATACACCCTCGTTCGGATGAGAGGTAAAATGGAGGTCCCGTGTGTGAGTGTTGTCACGCACGTTAAAGATCCATACCTTGCTTGGAACAGCAAGGATTCGGCAAAATTCAAAATTTTCCAGGTAAAAAAAACTCGCTTCCTGGCCAATGTAGTACCTTCGGGTGGAGCATTGGAAAATCAAATGTAATGTATGTTTGTTGTGGTTTGTTTAGCAATCTTCTTAATCTTCGTTGGGAATTAAATTAAGAACAATAACAAAGATAATGTTGGAATTGATTCGTTAGACATTGTTTAATTTTACCACACTGTAGTGAAATACAAACTGCGATAAAACTAATAAAAAATCCTGGCTTCAAAGAATCAAAAATATGTTGAAAATACTTTCGCATTCTGGATTTAACAGACTCAAGTAAATTGAATAAGTATAACTGTATAAGGGTGTGTGCTATTTTGTGATGACACCCAACAAAAAAACTTACCAATTGTTGTATCCAGATGAATCCTTACTAATAGCATACAATTACAATATCTACAAGAGCATTCAACAGGTGAATTGATATATGTTGATTCACGTGAAATGGAAGTTTTACGTTCAACAAACTGCTTAAAAGCACATAAAAATAAAGCAATAAAAACGAACAAGAAATCTTTTTCATTTATATACATCAAATTAAAATGCAAAAAGAATAAAGTTTAGTTCATAATGGGCATTATACATAAAAATTTAAGAATTAGAAAGGAACGTAAGCCACAAAAACGGTCTGCAAATTTGCAATAAATAATGTTTTTTTAAAATAACTTAAAATTATTCATTGCAGTAATAAGTTGCTGCTACTTATTATTTTGGTACATGTCGCAAATTACTTTCCTATTTTCTTACGAAGGATCAATATCGACAACTGGTTTCGAACAGTTCTTTTTTCACTTAGGACTCCGGCAATTCTCTTTGATTGACTTTACTTACAATATTGTGCACTGTGGTCAAATTTCTATTTAACACTTCCTTGATACATTAATAAAATACAGATATATTTTATTAACACCTTAAAAGGCATACTTAATAAGAAAATACAAATGTTAATTTAGTAACAACAATAATAAATGTATTCTAATCAATACAATATGGAATTACTTACATCTTGGGCAGCACCTAAGAAAAGTAATGGCCCCCACTAATATGTTCCATTAAGTGCTGATACCATTTTTTAGAATATTTGTTTAAAGCCTTGGACATATTGTTCAACATTAATCCGAAATAATAATACAAAAAGCTAAATTTCTTTTAAAGCACACAGTTTTAATATAAAATAAACAAGAAACATTCGTACAATTGCTAAAAAGAATTTGCAAATGACGCAACAAATGCAAAATGAAATGCAATGTAGCAAAGTGCTAATGGCAACAGAGCAAAGTGGTGCCAACTCATAGCATTTACTTTCCCAAATGTTGCATATATACACTTTTGGATTACATTTGACTGCAAAAATTAATGTCTGTGACGTCGCTACCCAGATTCGTGAAATGAACTATATCTGCATTTTAACATCAAAAACCATATAAGAATCAAATATATTAATAAACTCGCCACATAATAATTATATATTAATTAAGAAACATATACTTAATATAAAAATACAATCTAACTACAAATATCATTACTGAAGGAGTCAACAGAGAAGCATCGGCATGTGCATGGAGTTACAGGGCATTCAGAGTGTTCCCTAAATAAAGAAAAATATTAATATTATAATTGTTAACAAAATAGTCAGACTATAAATATTCAATTTAACAGAATATTAGTAATGATTTTACCCACAGCAATTAGAATTTGTAAAATGTGTGCTCATATCGAAAATCAAACTTAATTGAATATTTGTATTTAAATGTCAAGACCTTTTTTTATATTGAACCTTACACATCCATATAATGAATGTAAGCTAAGTCAGAATTTCATCTGATCCCAAAGTAACTCTTCAACAGAGTAAAAGCCATGTTAAAATTGTTTTTGTCCTTTTTGAATTTCAAATGCTATGATATCCTATCCCAAATACAGTAATGGTGCTAATTTTTGTGTCAGATTTACATTGCTAAACTGTACTTCTCATTCAAATTTAAGTGCGACATTTGAAATGTCTTAGTTTACTCTTCTTTTTGCTTGACATTAATTATCGTCGTGGAGCGCCCAAAATCTTACATGTGCAATTTAGCAGTTTTACAGGAATACTAGTGAACAATCATGTGGATAAAATGTAACCAATGTTATACCTTTCTGCCACGATAACGATTTCATATTTGATCTATAATATTTATTGGAAAGCAAACAGTGTCAAATAAATCAAAACTGATAAAATATACCCTATTACCACATAACGAATTTTGATTTCTTAAAAATGTTCATATAGCAGACTTTAATATCATTTCTAGAATGGCGAAAAACTTAAGTAGTAAAGAAAAATCACAGTTTGAATATTTTTATTTATAATCCATCTCGCATTAAATTATATGATAACATAATGTTAAGCAGTATAATATTTAAGCGTCCGTAAAAAGGGCAGTGGTCTTTATGCTTGGAGTTTTAAGAATTTTGCAGGGCATAAAATTTAAATTTTTCAATTTTTAGAGGTCATTTATACAGCTGCTTGGAATTTGTGTTAATTTCATCCTCTCTCCTGCATTGAGGTAGCTTTGACCAAATTCGCGAATGCCTTAATTTATGGGAAATGTCTTCTTTTGTGTATAAAAGCACCCAACTATCTGCTAGAGTTGGATCGCCAACCTTCTTACTACTAACAAAATGTTAGTAGGAAGGCTTTCAAAATCTTTAAAAAGGGTACAGTCCAAATGATTTACAATGTAAAGATGAGTTTTTCTTGCTTGTCACATCCAACTAATATATTCAGATGACATGTATATTGGAGGTTTGAATTGCTTTTTTAATGTGGAGTAAACTAAATCCACATCCATCATAGCATGTCCCTTCTCAAGAATAATTTGTTTGATATCAATATTTTTGTGTTTTACGGTCAAATCGGCAAGTGCACTAGCCAGCACCTTCTTTTATGCGTACAGTCAAAAATGTTAACATTCTGTCAAAATCTTGATTTTTATCAACGAAATCCATAAAGCAGCTAGTAAATTCATTGGCTGTTACCATACTATCACCTTCATTTCATGCATAACAACGTAATCTTGTTGTTATTGACATAGGAAGTAAAATTATTAATCTGAAGCTGCTGCTTATAATACTGCTTTGAAACCAATAATTTCAGGCAAAGGATTATGCTCTGTACATACATTGTAATGACAAAAATATAATCAGAGCATAAAACTGTAGCAGTTAACTTAGCAGCCCTGGCGTCGTCCTTGTTTTGCACATGAATATTGTATTCTGTCTACATGATTTCCCACCTTAAAAGCAACACATTGAGGTTACGCTGATCTTTTCTGGGACTGAATCAGTGTTTATAACATTATTTTATCATATTGATGCTGCACATTTGTTACGTGCCAAAAATTTCAGCACTAGACATTTTTAATTAAGTTTTAATATGTGAGGATTTCGCGCCATAAATTTAAAAGGACATGCGCGTATTTCTGTCACTTCAGAAGTGCGTTGCGCGAGATTCGCGTCGACGCGTGTGGACGAAAGGAGAGTGGGAAATTTCCGGGAGACGCGTTAGGACTTGCCTCCGAAATGCAAAGAAGAGTGGTTGTGTGGTGTCTTACCGTATCTTTCTGTTATGTAGGTCCCTTTTTGCCTTCTTTAGATTATCGTTCCTCATACCCTTTCCCGTCGTTACCTCTACATAGGGAGAAGACAAAGCGAATTTGGATACAACCTGGCTTAGGAGTTCCCACACCCGAGAAATATTAGCGAAGCCACGGGCGGCTATCATGGAGTAATCCTGAAGGAAGTCGCCTGCCATCATGGAGTAATCCTGAAGGAAGCTCTACCTGTTCACGTAAGTACCCCTTGGGGGTTCTCTAAAATTTGTATACTTGAAAATGTGTTCCCATAATTTGCATATTGTGGGACGTCATTTAAAATTTGCGCGTCAATTCTTACATTATGTAATATCGCTACCAACTGTCTTTTGTGGCGCATGTACCGCGTTTACGGGACTATAATACATTCTGATGTGGCATCAGTGGTGCTTGTCTCAACAGGATAATTTAAAGCAATTATCTGTTTTCCTATTCCTTCATGGTTCGGAAAAGGTTCTTCGACAACATTAAGAAAATGTTACAACTGCTCACTGGCTAATGTTGCCGTCTGCTGATCCTTTGACAAAATTTTTGAAGCCATTATTATCACTGCAAGACCATGACAAGTAGTACCTTTTAAAAAAAATAAGAAGAAAATGTAGATTTTATCACCGTGTAGCTTAGCTGGCCAGATGGCAGCTGTTTCAAGTCTGCTCTTTTATATTTGTGTAATTAACAGTGCACTTAAATCGGTTATGGTTATTTAGGTAAGTTTAAGCTAATTGATAACATACGAAATGGTCTATACCTATTAAACTTGAGACACCGGTTTATTATTGTATAATGTATTATACCGGGTGGAAAGCATCAATCTCCCAAACATACGAAAATTGTTTTGACACCTACATATATGGAGATTACTGCTCCCCATTTGAAGGTATGAAAATGGTTATTGTATCAAAATAAAGAGAAAACATCCCCTAATATTATACTAAAATCTTTTAGCATAGTTAAATTATTCATTAATAAAAACTAATTTTTAAGTTTGGCTATTAACAAATCTAGAATACTTGATTTGTCAAATTAATATTGTGAACGTACTAGTTAACAAAATTTAAATTTAACAAATCAGGTATCCTACTTTCGCCTATATCCCAACTTAGATGTCATTATTATTAATAAAAAATTAACTATGGGAAAGAACTTTAGTATCACAAAGGCCATAAATTTCTCTTTATTTTGACACTACCAATGCATCAATGCAACTTTGATATGTTCAGGTTTGATACTTTCCACCCCATATAATCATAATTGTTATGAGAACTTATTTTCACAACTAATATAATGCAGTAAATAGCATTTAAGGAAGTTCATTTCATATACCATTTTTCATGTCTGACAAGGGTTTTTTAATAAAAAGATATTAAAACGACAAAGTGCTCCTGTATTATGTAAAACCCAACCGCATAGTAATATGCACTTTGTTAAATAATAATAATAGTCTTTATTGGTAAATAATTAATTAAAGCATTCAATACAATTATAATAACGAGAGAGAAAAAAAGTCTATCAAGGGGCAAAGTTCAGCATGGAGGTGAAGAACCATCCACTGTTCTTCCAGTTAACCCTAAAACTCCGTGTGTTTAATTTTTTGTAGTGATTCAATTAATACATATTAGCATACTAACAACGGCATAAGTAGACATAAATTACAAATTAAATTAAAAGTGCAATCAATATTACGTCTTTGTAGCTTGCTTTATTTAACTTGATCAAATTGTTAATTACTTATCTCATCCAGAAAATACCAAAATTAATTAAACATTAAACAATAATAATACAGTAACCTTATTTAAAAAAACAAACAATGCACACTATTCAGTATGAGTCATTATGTCTGTGATGCATTTAGAAGTGGTAAAATGCATTATGTCAAAGAGTATCCACACAGCGTTTCTTAAGCATGGTAATATAATTACTTTATAATTCAGTAAAATCCGCGATGTGAATGGATTCCACATAGCATTTTTCAGTGGTACTAAACAGTTTGATTTTTCTTTTTTGCTTATAAATAAATTACTCCATTATTTTACACAGCGGGTGTTCGAAGACGTGTTAAGTGGTGAGGGAATTCATAATTCACATTTACAGTAAATTTAACAAAAACTGCACATGCCGGATTTTGGACACGCTACTACGTTATACAATTAAATAAAAACGAATTTTGAAACACAATTCAGTAAAACTTGTATATTTTACTACTTTTAAATGTAACAAAATAAACTGATACATGTGGTATGGGTACAAATAAATCGTATGCTTTATCGAATGTACAGGGTGATTCACGGTATATGGTTCGGAACACTGTAGATGAACTAATAAATATTTTAAGAATTTTCTTTCACGTATGGATAAACGTATATTAGAGGTGCATTTTAAAATTATTTTGAAATTATACAGGGTGTTCAAAACACTAAATAAATAACAAAGTGTAACGGGCATTTTTTTTATAGCGTAACATTTTAAGCTCCCTTTCTGTTAGCGTACTTAAAAATACATCGTTTCTTTGGGATCGCTGTTTGTATAAAGGAAATACTGCAGAATAATTCAGATTTGTATGCAATTTAACTCGTGGGTATTACTTTAAAAGTAGATAATTTGAAGATTGATTTTCATTAATAAATAAATTGCAAAGGAATGAAGTGTAAATTGGATTATTCGTAAATTACTTTCCAACTTATCGAAAATGATAAACAACTGTAATTAGTTATTAGATATGATGGTGCATTCACGTTTTGGATGTTCCTTATGTGGATATACAAGTCTAGATAAGAGACGATAAGCGGTTATAATAACGACGAATTGATATAAACAGACGAGGAGTGGAGTTCTGTTCTGTGTTCCGATATATTAAGTACGTTGAAAAGACTGCTACTTTCTGCTTTTGACAATAGTGAGAATTAATGCGGGATTAATTTTCGTATTGTTCATGAACAATTCACGGCATGTTTTTTGTTGCTTTTCTGTTGGAAATAAAAGTAGTAGAACGTGTTTTACTCGACCGCACGTGCGTGTTTTACGGGACATTGACTTAAGTGATACGCGTTGCTTTACTAATTATTTTTAGTTGTTTTTCTTGTGAGATAAATGTTGTAAGGTCTTTTGACGGACGGTTTTATTGCTTACGCGTGCCTGACTAATTGTTTTTAGTTGTTTTTCTTGTGAGATAAATGTTTTAAGGAACATTTGACGGACTTACTTTAGTGATACGCGTACTTTACTAATTTGTGGTTTTAGTTGTTTGTCTTGTGAAATAATAGTCGTAGAACTTGCTAAACTGACCGATTCTTTCTTTAGGATTAATGTGTGTGCGATCTAGTCTAGTGTCCCTTTGTTTTATCAGATTAGTGCATACTTTGGATTATTTAAATACTGTAGTTTCTGCACTTTTCTAACACCCAAGAATCTAAAATAGATCATTGCTAGCGCGAATTTCGTTATTTGCGAAATACAACAGATTACCGGTTTACAAAGGTATTGGTTAAAGTTTCTCACTGCTTTTTGGAGGTTTATGAAAATAATATACATTTGATCCCAGTTGAAATTAAACTAGTGCTACAAAAGATTTCGAAATTATTGTCTCAGGAAATTAACAAGAAATTTATCAATGCTACATAGTTCCGTCGCGTGATGGTGTCTGCTGCTAACCCCAGTGAAATGCGTAGGTGTGATTAGTGTGACGTGTGATAAGTTCCATCAACACCCTCACAGTCCAGGGTGAAGTGCTTCGTTAGCGTAGGACATCGTGAATCTCACACTTCCGTTGCAAGGAAGCGTTGCTGAAGGACTTTTGTAAGTTGAACTATTTCCTACTTGTTATTACTTTAAATATCTATCCGTTGCTTTACAATATCTTTGTCGTTCTGATACCTTTTACAAAAGACTTGCATGATATTTTAAAACATAAGAAAAAAAAAAGAAAGAAAGAAAGATCAATACTACTGAATTACTCATATCAATTGTGTCTTACCTATTTTTTTTTTTTAACATTTTGTCTGATTTATGTTTAATTGGTGTGTGAGGAAACGTTTCTGCTACTCCCCAATATTACCTCACTTTGTACTAAACATTTTTCTGTATTGCTTTTACCGTTGTTATATTATATAGTTTATCTAAACAGTTTCTTTTATTTACATTCTACAAAGTACTGAATAACTTACACTTTTCATTGCTGCTATGCTTATTCCTTTTTTTTCAGGTTTGCTTAACTAATTTTCTTGCAGGTATTGTTACTAACTCTTTACCGCCGCATACCTTATATGTCAGTCTGCTTTCTACAACCCCCCCCCCCCTTCTCACCGATTGAGCCCGGTCATTCCGTGATATCTTTGTGTTATGCACGGCCACGATTAACGTAACAAAAGTTATGTTTTTTAAATGAAAGCCCCTGTATATTATTACATTTTTGGATTCCCCGGTTCAAATAAAGGTTTTTTTTATTCAGGTTTGTTATACCCAAACCTTAAGGTTTTTGAAGTAATTTAATTCTTTTCAAAAACAACCTAATTTTAAAACGTTAAATACAAAACAAATATTATACCTATGTAAGCGAAATTTCTAGTGGTGTGAGAATTGATCAAATTTTAAACTCCCATTATAAAAACTTTCGCACACGGATAGTGATAGATGCAGACTGTGCAAATTTCAGGGAAATGTGTAGGTTGGTTCAGACTCGGAAACATTAAGGGTACGCGTCCAACCAGTTCTAGACCCGAAGATCTAATGATGATGATGATGATGATGATGATATAAAAACTTAGATATCTTATACAGAGTGTTCAAAAATCTAATTTAATCTTTTACGAAGTTCAAGTTGCTATAAGTTGATTAGCATAAGTACAACCCTGTATTTTTTAATACGTTTCCAAATGCAGAATTTAATTCCCTATTGAATGGTATATGGATGTCCTATATCTATAATCCTATATCTAAAATTCTTCTTCTTCTTAAAAATGCAATACGCGAATTTAACAATTAATATAAAAAAACCTGTCAAACTTATGAATTAAGTATGACTAGTTCGAAAATTTATTCAACAAAGGTTCAAAATGATGATCATTATTCTGTAAACACCTAAGAATTCTTTGCTGAAAATTAGTCTTAACTTTGGATAACATTTGGAGTTACAGTTCGAAAAGCTTCTGTTAGTCGTTGCCTCATATCTTCTTGTGTAGTTGAAGTTGTACAGTAAACAACTAATTGTATGTAGCCCCACAAAAAGAAATTGGGTGAAGTTAAGTCTGGTGACCTAGCGGGCCAATTTACATAACCGTCCCTTCCAAGTCATCTATTTGGAAATATGCTATTCAAAAATTACAAACCTCACGATGATAATGAGGCAGGAGTTCATCTAATTGTAACCACATGGTTCTTCTTTTCTCTAAAGGCACTTCCTCCAACAACACTGGTAACTGATTTTGTAGAAAATTCAGAAACATCAAACCATTTTACGAATCATTAAAAAAATAAGGGTCAATTAAATATAGGTACATTATTCCACCCCACACATCCACTGACCATTTATGCCTATTAATTATTATTCTGTATTGATGGGGGGTTTGAATCTGAATAATAATAGAAATTATGCCTGTTTACATGTCCGTTGTTATGAAAAGTGCATTCATCACTAAATAAAAAATTGTCAAACAAATTTTCATTTTCTGCTTCTTCCTCTAATACCTACATGCAAAATTCAATTCTTTTCTGGAAGTCATTTTATAAGGATAATATTAGGTTTTGTTAAGTATTCTTGAAATATTCCATTGGCTAATATTTTTTTAGATATCTAATTTTGACTCACATCGGGATTTTCCATAACAGCCAATTACCATAAAATTTTATCCTCATTATCAGTTGCAGGTTTACTTGTAACAATTTTTTTTTTATTTGACATTTCCAGTTTCCTTAAACTCTTTTAAAACGTTAAAACTGTTAGTTTGGGATGACTTCTTTCCGGGTATCTTTGAACATATCCTCAAGAGACCAATAAACAATTTTCATGACATTTACCCAATACCAGTATCATATCAATGCGCTCTTCTTGTTGGTAAATCTTCATAGTATTAATTTTAGTATGTAAAACAATAACAGCCCACACGATAAATTCAAATAATAACGACTAAAGCAATTAACAATGTCGAAATGTCAAAATAATTTTACCCTTCAAAATTACATAGATAACTAGATAAATCATTACTTTTATTCAAAATTTAACTGCAGTATGCAAGTAATTGGCAAATTCTGTGAAAACGAGAAGAGTTAGTTAGATGTAGGACATCCTTATACGACTCGATAGGGAATTAAATTCTGCATTTAGTAACATATTAAAAAATACAGGGTTGTTTTAAGTTAATTAACTTATAGCAACTTGAACTTCGTAAAAGATTAAATTCCGCCAAATGTTGAAATTTTGGATGTGTCAAGATAGCTTTTGTTTGAAGGCCAAAGAATATAAATATTTACACATTGGGAGATTGGTGTTCTAGATATTTTTAACCTTATAATAGGGGAACTAAACTGTGAGTTTTGAATGTAAACATGGTTGATATTTTATGGCATAAGACATTAATTGAACATAAAAGCGATTATTTTATTGAACAATAATTTACAGATGAAACGAGTGTCAATTACATTTAAACATAATGTTATCAGTTTAAAATATTAAGTATATAAATATTGATTTTACATTAATTTGGAATTGACAATGAAATGATACATCGAAAAAGTGGGGATTTAACTGTTTGTGTGTTCGTTATTAACATTTCGAAAGAAACTGAGATTTATAAATGTCATGTAACTGAATATTAAAAACAGGAAAAATATGGAGTGATAGCATTGTTGATGGATTAGATTTAGGGTTTTTTTACATTTAGCAATAGCTGGCCAGAATTGAGGATAAAAAATTGTTTTTTTAAGAAAAGTATTTTATTTGAATTTATTTAAGAACTAGGTAAACAGAAATTTGCAAAGGATATCCATCTACCCTAGTGATGGAGTCTTATTTGAAAGAGGCATTTTTATTTTGAAAAATTTCTTTAATTATGATAGAATTAGTGACTGTTTTGGTATTTTCGAGAAAAGTAGTATATAAAGTATTAAATTTAAGATACGGAAGGAAGCAAGAGATTTATTCGGAATAATTGTCTTTCATGTAGAAAAATATCAAAAGGAGTTGTTGTGATCATGACAAGTAGAAAAGACTTTCAGGATAAGTGATTAGAATAATGTAGGTTTTTAACTATCAGTCATTTAATTAATTTTTATTCTTTGGTATTTTCATTTCGAATTTTCTATCTTCTTTTATAATTTTTCCATATAAACCCACTCTGCACCACTGCAGTTAGTCGACGCACCCTTATATTGATACGAGGTTGCCGCCCCTTTAGAGCAAATTAACCCTAAAAAATTTCTGATCCTACTTCACTTATCATCTTTAGAAATAGTTGATCATACAGGTTGAAATTATCTGAATGCACAGGCTTCAATATATAAAATAATGACCATTGACAGTGCTATAAATGCAATAATAAGAATCCTTATACATACTTAAACCAATGTATCATATGAGAAGCATGGCCACCATGTCGACATGACTGACACCAAGTAAACCAATGTGAAAATTCAGCTAGTCTATTATCTCCATCATCAATGCCAAAACTACTGGAATTGTGAACTCCAGTTGTGGTACCCATGTGCATTAAACATATGGCACATCTAGGTAGTGGTTTACGACAATTTGGACATGAAGACATCTACAAACAAACAATTACAACAAACAGAATTACAATACGTGGAACAACCTTTAATTTGTTTGCAGTACTACCCATCCTAGAAAAAGACCCTCTACCTCTATTCAAGCCTTGCATATATGCAGATATACTTTTTCCACAAAAATTGCAAGAAATATACACTTGTTGAGGTGGTTTATCTGTAGGTCTATATGAGTTGAGCATTATATCAAACAATGCCCTCTGGTTCCACAATTGCCATGTGTCAAGAATGTTTCGGTAACTTAAAAATTTTTTTAATTATGGTATACGAAGACATGTATATTTACATACCCCATTATCCACTCCTTAACGGAATTGCTAAATATATCCCCAGGAAATGCTTTTACACCAATTATAGCAGTAGATTGAATGTCACCAGTTGCATCAAGGTATCGTTGTAATAGTTTTAGACCATCACTACTGTTACCTACAAATAGAATAAGAATTTTACTTTCAAACAGCAAATGTAATAGACAACATGCTATCTATGTGTGTGCCAAATCCATAGATAACTTTGATTGAAATGTTTACCTTAGATTTTTTTTTAATTAATACATCAGTATCTATTAGATGTAGTTGAAATTCTTGCCCATAACTAAACTAAAAGGCACTGGTGTATGAGAAACGGGTTTTATCACCAACAAGGGTTAATAAGGGATAAAGTATAAGAAGTTTACAAAAAGGTATACATCCTGGTAACAATCAATATTAATAAACCAATTCAATATAACTATTTGATATCTAATTAAATGTCAGATCAAATACCAGAATGTTCTACTATTTTAGCAAGAACTGTTGAGTAAGCATATGTATGCTATAGTGGTCTCTAATTTTATTCATATCGAAAGAAGTACAAACTGAATAATAGTAGGAAATAACAAAAGACCTATTACTCACCATAACATTAGCGGACCTTCTAAGAACACTACACCTAATGTTACTGGGGATCTAGGTCAACAGAAGTTAATGTGGTTCTAGCTTAATGGTGACAAATAATTTTGTCTGGAGATGAGTAGTTCAAGTACAGTGAACGAAAATTAGTTTGTTGGTTATTTTACAAAGAGAAAACCAATTACTGGTTTCTCTGTGGTTGCAACTCATGATACTGGCAAATTTCTCATCTCTAGACAAAATTATATATGTT
The DNA here is from genome assembly GCA_036346225.1 of Platerodrilus igneus. Lineage (NCBI taxonomy): Eukaryota > Metazoa > Arthropoda > Insecta > Coleoptera > Lycidae > Platerodrilus > Platerodrilus igneus. The sequence continues at coordinate 3,571,697 of JARFIW010000619.1, read as the reverse complement.
ATCATGTATAAGTGTTTTGTATATTAAACTGAAGATGAAAAGGGTGCACTTTAATCGATGTAGTTTTCAAGAAATTGCAAATAGTAAGTCCCTTCATTGCTAATTATCAGCAGCTGGAAAGATAAGTGAATACAATCACCTTGACCAAAATATTCATTTACATACTTTATCTACATAATTATACTAAATAGTGTTTAATTACTTGAAATAAAGTGTTTAAAATACAAATCTACTGTTGTTGATGAGGGGCGGCTCCATGGCATAGTTGGTATGCATGTGACTACTATGCCATAGGTCCCAGCTTCACACCACATCATGGTCCACTTGAAAAATGTTAGCAAGCATTTTTCACAAAAATACGCCCTTGTGTGTATGTGTGTGTGTGCATATGTGCATGCATGCATGCACGTGCATGCGTGCATGTGTGTGTGTGTTGTTTTCTTTCACTTCTCGCCCCGTACTCGACCCCATGTGGGTCCGGATTAGAATAGCCCCACGGTTTGTATTCGAGGAAATATTCATTAATAATATCAAAACACGTTACACTTATGCAAAATTTATCATGGTCGAGGTATTAGACAAGTATGCTCTTTATCTGGTCCTCTTTTTGCTCTATGTTGTTTTTGACATCAAATGAGCATGACTTTGAATGACTAGAAAGTGCATATAAAATTTATGCGAAACAAAGCGGTTCGACAATTAATACCAACACATCAGTTGGACCTTGGGCGGGTGCATGGGAACACCGCACTGACAGCCCTTTATGCTTTTTATGGAATAGCGTACCAGTTAAGGTCTTTATTACTCAGTCAACAATCCACTACCTATGTTTATTGCGCATAGGGTCTTATAAATTTATATATCGACTTACCTCCGCGGTGTTTTGTTGTTCTAAACTGCAGTTCCTATTCCTCCAACCAAGTAGACTGTATGCGAAATTGAGTCTGTATTACGTTGCACTTGCACTGTGTTTTTTAGGGGTTTAACAAATAAAGTCCGTGGCACTTGACTAACTTACGGTACCGAAGGAAAAAACGACGACTGTTCTGCTTCGATATCCATAAGAAAGTGTTTGTTCATTGCTACCCTTAGTCCCACTTATTCACACATGCACCAGGAATTTTTACGACAGGATATAAGGGAACAAAGGATGACAGTTTTACTATTAGATTTACGACTACAAATTTACGACTTAACATTAAACACGCAAATGTGCGACAAAGAGACCGAACAACCTACAGTACCTAATATGTGTATGTGTATACACAAATTCATATTAACTTACTATCTAGCGATAGTTATTATATTTAAATACTTTTGTATTTTGGTCAGCATGAGTGGGAATTGAAAATCAGCATTGCTGAATTCCCTTTCCATTGAACAAATTTATTATTCTCCAATAAATGTTATTTGATTTGTGATAGTTATCTGGTGACATCAATGAGTTACCAATGCAGTAGAAGTAGATAAACGTAATATAAATAAAATGTTTTTTGTATTTCAAATATTGAAATTTCATACAAGATACATTTCTATCTAGCAACAGCAATATTCGAATAACATAAATAAAATTACGAATAATGGTTCATCCACTAGTAGGGGTTTCTAGATATTTATATGTTTCAGTGAACATTAGCAATTTAAAAGACATACTAATGGTTTAAAGCAATAATGATTACAATACTAACCTGTAAGTAAAATTCCATCCAAATTTCCTTCTTCAACTAATTGTGTGCTAAGTTTTTTCAAATATTCCTGTAATTTGTTGTCCGAAAGAAAAAGACTTGCAAATGCTACACGATCATCTATAAACATTCCTTCTTCGTTCTAATACAGTAAACAAAATGTAAGATATATCATACCAAAATTAGCTACCTACTAATACATTATCGTAATTATAATTTTCGGCAGTTAAAAAAGCAAACATTGCTCTTAAATATGGATCTGTTAATTGTGATCGTGTAGTAGAACACAGTTGTCTCCACATACTGTTCTTATCATCAGAAAATCCTGCTAGAGCCATTGCTACAACATTTAGATTAGTACCTTGAAAGTTATTATCTGAGGCTTTGATAAGTATATCTGTAGCTAATTTCAATCGCAAATTAAAAACCGAAACGGCTGCAGCTCTTGAATAAGCTCGTTCCCTTTGCAGTCTCTCTAAAAACTTGGTAAAAGAATTAACATCTTTTTCAAAATGCCATCCACATAGATATAATGCTTTGTCTCTATCTTCATGCCTTTAAAAAGTCTATAAAAATTTCAAATTAAAAAATGTATTGCTCACTTAAAAATCCTCACAGAACTATGACAATCAGTACTTCCAAAATCAGACCAGGATACTAATACACTTTCCGATTTACTTACACTGCCGTCAACTTTCAAAACTGTCCGAACACCAGGATGTCTGGAATTATAACCCCTCAAAATTCCTTCATCTACCAATTTACTACTCATCTGTAGCCAAGCCCATACATTAGTTAAAACCTCATCATTAACTAACTCCCCATTTTTCCAAAACTCATCCTAAAATCAATTAATTTATAATGTATAAAAAACACTTGTGCTATTAGGCCTACCCTCAAACCATAACCCGCTAAAGCTCTTTCTCTTATTTTATTTGATGTGTCTTCAAGTGTAACATAAGATCGTTCATTTAAGAACTTCATAGTTTTTCGACCAAATGTCCATACAATATTTGAATTTGATGCCCAGTTTAGGGTAATTCTATCAAACACTGTATAATCTGTTACTGATCCTAGAAAAATTGATTATGACTTAAAATTCATCTGACAGAGAGTAAATAATTTTTAATTTTCCTCTTAATTAAACTATAGAAGTTTATGTTGTAAAGTCAAGTTAAAACTAAACTAGAATTAAATACATTGTTGATGATCACTTATTTTTGTAGTATAAATGACTTGATTTTTTTCATATCATTAAATTAATTTTAATAATTTAACATTATCCATAATTAGACTCGCGATAGAGCCAATTGTATTTGTCAGTTGATTTTATAGAGTCAATAGTTCAATATTTTAAAGGGAATTGTAAGTGATTCTCTCGAGGGTTATTTCTGTAAACACATTATTTTCAATTTAAAATTTTTAAAAACATTCAAATTAAAGAAATCTTTTAGTAAGCAAAAGTATTGTTTAAAAAAATACATGAGGTAGTTGAGCTCAATAATAAGTATATTATTAATAAAGATGAAAAACTATTGACATTTAATACAGAAATTATTTGAAATCTATAATCAATCTTTACTTCATACGATTGTTCTAAGATAAATTGTTAAAATCCTGTTATACATTATACAATACACATTGATGACTGCTAGTGAGAATTGTTTCAAGTAAACCCTAAGTTTTATTATGCAGAATTAATAGTAGGAAAAAACAAATTTATCTGTTGTACATTTTTAAAGAAATTTATTACATTCATCCCTGTACCTAAATAATTTGGTTCATATATAATTTAAAATTTCATATTCGATGCTGTATTTAAGGTTATTTACATGTACAGTAAGACCCTGCTTAACGCTGTTTCGGTTTAGCGCTGTTTCGGTTTAGCTCTGTTTCGGTTTAGCGCTGTTTCGGTTTAGCGCTCTTTTATTTCAACACGGGGATCCCCAAAATTGCTCGCAGCACTACGAGGAGGGATTCCCAAAATTATGCGCAGCACTAGGTTTCCAAATACTTACATGTACATAACATATCCGAAACAGCGTATAGTTGTGTCTCTTGTTTGGTGCGGTGATGTACGGACGCATTTTTATCATTTGAAACATTTGTTGACATTATTGTAAGTATAAATTTATATAATACAGAAAATTGGAAACACAGAATAGACTGAATGATCTAAATGACTTAGAATTTTGTGGTTTTTATAAGTATTTTCCTAAGAAATAAATGTTTGGTTTTATTTTTATTAAAAAAAACAATTATTAAATTTAATACCTAACCAATTTTCTATCCATCTTCCCCTAACCCCATTATATACATGTTAAGATAGCCTCGTTTAGCGATGTTTTGCATTACGCTCTACTTTGATGGAACGTATCCTACGCGTTAAGTGGGGTCTTACTGTATTAGCGAATCCGGCAGCCTTTGGCAATCGAAACAGTCGCTTATTCGACATCCTGCAGAATTTGTGTTAAATATTCAGTTATAAAATTTAAGGTAAATCAAATCTACGATTAATATTATCATTAGCAAAATTAAATATTCTGAATCTATTCTATTGATAACGTGCTAAACCTCGGGTTCTATTATTACTAGGTATGAAAATTTATTTTGGTTATCAATGATTGATTAAATATATGCATTTCCTCAATAGGTTTTATAAGGACGTACAATTATAATTTAAATATAGCACATTGCTCTTTCAATACAATATTAAAAGCTGGTGTCTATTTATCAAAACACTTGCTTCAGAAAAGATTATAATACGTTCAAGAACATGATTTTCAATTGTTAAAACATTTGTTTAGGAAATATTATATTGATTTAGCTACGTGTTGTACAAAATAAGTTTTCTGTTATCAGCATTGTTGGCTTTTGAGTTTCTAATGTGAGCTATTTGATGCATTCGTGGTAAAACTTTTATTTTATATCGATCTAATGACTATAACGATTCGAATTAAGAGAAATTTCTATGAAAATTCTCAAATTAGTTTGTACGACGCTGTTACTATAAGAAATGGATTTTTTCCAATAACGAAAATTATTTACAACGGTTGGTGCTAAATTACTGTAATTCATCTCTATGTAATATGTATAGACATATATTCTACATCAGGTAATTATGTGTTACTAACTATTGATCAAGCGAAGTGAAGAGTTACTCCGCTCACTGTATCTCTTCTCAATTTGATTCACTTGGTTTTCCTGAAAAAGATTTTGGTATGCTGTGCCATGTGATCTGTCTAGGTTGACTGTAACCAGTGTGGGGTCGGAGCAGAACATCTAACCAATCTGTAAGAATTCCTATTTCTGGTCTGTGTCACTTTGATGACCTACATCAGGAAGAATTGTGTCTGGTTTTATTAATTATGCTTTTCTGGTTGCACATCGCACAAATAGAGGTATAACGGAGTCGAAATTAAATGAACTCACTCAAATTAGCAGAACGTACTAAAGAAGACGGCTTTCTCTTGTTCGGGTATTAAAATGTAAGAAACAATTTTTCAAATTTATAAAAATTTAGCACACACTATGTAAATTGTGACGGTTGCTAATGTTGTTTTTTACACATTGCGTTGCTACTGATTGTTAGTTACCGTTACCTTTTTTTTTAATTACTTGACAGGCATTATTTGTGGACTATGTATAAGTACAGGGTTGGTAAGACTTTTTTAATTTCTATTTTATATAAATACTAGCATTAAGATAGTGATTTAGATTAAGGTAATCAAAGACTAGTATTATTTATTTGTGCAAAGGTTTTTTGTGCTATGTAAATCCTCCGAGATATTTTTGATAAATGTTTTGTTCTATACAAGTTCCTTTATTTAAGTTGATTTCTTAAGAGCTTGTATACAGGGTGCCCACAATCTATCTCCGTATATGGGTAACTTTTTTATTATAGAAGATACAATGTTGGTTAAATTAGCAAAGTTGAAGAGAAATTTACGAGTAGTATGATGCTTTTTTGAAAACTCACCTAGATGCTCAACTTTTTTAGATATTTGAAAAAAACTGAAATTTGCCATTTTCTTCAAACGCTAATAACTTTTTAACGGTTTAACCTATAGAGAAAATAAAAACTGCTTGTAAGGTAACTTTTTACGTAGAATTCAATAGCGTATATGACAATTTTAATTGGAAATGGGTTTTCGAGCTACAAACATAACCTCACTTTTTTTTAAATGGAAACCATAGTTCAATATAACCCAAATGGAAAGGTTTTTCTTTTCTGATTACCCTGATGTAAGGGTTGATGTACTTATTTTCAGTAGTTTCTTCATAATAAAGAAAAACGATTTATTTATTTGCAGGCATCAAGGAGTCCATGGATACATATTTTAAATAAACAAAAACAACTGGCATTTGTCAGATATTATTAGTTAAAGTGTTTATTTGCTCTGGGTTGCAAATTTTGTGTAGAAGACTTTAAATTTATTTGATTATAATAGAGAATGTATACAAACGACGAAAAAATGACATGCTCTTTTGTTACTATGCCTGTAACAGAAATTGTGATGCTGCTGGTGATATGTATTATGAAAGATATTTGGAAAGAAGGCAGCCAGATAAACGATTGTTTTCTAAATTAGAAAACAATTTAAAAAGGTTTGGTGCTTTTAACAAAACCCAGTACTGATAAAAGAAAATTCAAAACTGATGATGAAGAACGTGTGTTAGCCTACATAAATTTTAAGCCAACAGCGTCCACCGAGAAACTGCAATTGAGTGCGCTACTTCTACAGAAAAAGCTCGCCTAATTTTAAAACAAAACCGCTACAAACCATACAAAACCCATGTTAGCAATACACTGTATCATGGGGATTGTGAGAGAAGACAACAGTTTTGTAGGTGGTTTCTTAATTAAACAAATAATAATCCTGATTTTAGTCACACTATTATATTTACCGACGAAGCAAAATTTACTAACAAAGGCATGTTTAACAGAAAAAATACAGTCTACTGGAGTCAGGAAAATCCCCATTTAACAGAAGAAAGGCGGGATCAACATCAATTTTCGATAAATGTGTGGTGTGCCATTTTTGGTAATAAAATACTTGGGCCTTTCTTTTATAATTATAATTTAAATGGTGTACACTATTTGAATTTTCTACAAAACGAATTGCAAGAAATGCTCGATAATTTGCCACTTCATTTACTGCGAAACTTATATTATTTTCAGCATGACGGTGCACCTGCTCACAATGCTCAAGCCGTTTCTGAATATCTTGATAATAGTTTTCCAAATTGGATTGGCAATGCAGGTCCTGTTCCATGGCCGGCAAGGTCACCAGAACTATCGCCACTGGATTTTTTTCTTTGGGGTACTGTAAAGGATGTAGTGTATGCTAAAAAATCCAATAACATTGAGCAACTCAAAGATAGTATTACAGCAGCTATTACAAGTATAAAACCACAAACGTTAAATAAGGTGCACCAAAACCTAATTAAAAGGTGCGAAATGTGTTTGCAAGCTAATGGAGGTCATTTTGAGCATATGTTAATGTAGGAGTGGGCATATTCGCATTAATTAATTTTTGTTTCCTTTGATTAAGTTATTTGTATTGTATGGATAGTTTATTTTTTAAGTATTTTATTTTTCTTAGTTTATAATAAATTTAGTTACAATAAACTTGTGTTTCCATTATTGATTTTTACACATTTTGTTTGTTTGTAATATGTATCCATGGACTCCTTGATGTCCGCAAATAAATAAATCGTTTTTTCTTTATTATGAAGAAACTACTGAAAATAAGTACATCAACCCTTACATCAGTGTAATCAGAAAGAAAAACCTTTCCATTTGGGTTATATTGAACTATGGTTTCCATTTAAAAAGTGAGGTTATGTTTGTAGCTTGAAAACCCATTTCCAATTAAAATTGTCATATACGCTATTGAATTCTACGTAAAAGTTACCTTACAAGCAGTTTTATTTTCTCTATAGGTTAAACCGTTAAAAGTTATTAGCGTTTGAAGAAAATGGCAAATTTCAGTTTTTTCAAATATCTAAAAAGTTGAGCATCTAGGTGAGTTTTCAAAAAGCATCATACTACTCGTAAATTTCTCTTCAACTTTGCTAATTTAACCAACATTGTATCTTCTATAATAAAAAAGTTACCCATATACGGAGATAGATTGTGGGCACCCTGTATATATATATATATATATATATATATATATATATATATATAGATATATAATATGTATATTCAAATGCAACTATTAAATCTTAAGAAATAGATTGTTACGTCGTATAATCGAAGGACACATTATAAAAGGTTAATGAAAGTTCATAATCAGACGTGAGAAAGAAAGCAACTATTTTGTATTCTAGACGTAACATGATACTGCAGGTGTAGGTCACAATAGATTATAAGAAAGCAATTGTTTGAATTAAGATTACTAAGAAGTAATATAAGGTATTTTATCAAGAAGTAGCAGACATGAGATGTGCACTTCCCACAAGACGATGCGAAGGCAGGGATAGCATAAATACCCTGAGAAGCCCATCATGGCCAGTCAGTCTCAAACTTCATAACTTTAACATTGTTGGTTGCTCAGCTACTCATTAGTAATTAGTAATTTTAAATATTTGTTAATTAAAACGTTAATGAACATAACGTTTAAGTTGTCAAACCTTAATTGTAATTACTGTATAAATAAAATACACTTGATAGGAGTGTTTTTTGGAAATAAATACTTTCTTAAAAGAAGCTCCCAAAGGCCCAAAATCTAACTGGCGCAGTCGATTGTAGGATTCTAGAGGGGCACTAGCGAATCAAAAATTGAGGAACTGGTGGTCGTGAATTTTAATTCTTTAACTGCAACAAAAAACCAACCAATTGGACGAAGTACAAAAATCGACCAAGTCCAATAAAAGAAGGAAGGCTAATGGAACAGGCAATTAACCTTTTGTAAGCACCATAAGTTCATTTTCCTAACCATTTTCAATTGCACATTGATATTAGTTGAGCATCTAGGTGAGTTTTCAAAAAAGCATCATACTACTCGTAAATTTCTCTTCAACTTTGCTAATTTAACCAATATTGTATCTTCTATAATAAAAAAGTTACCCATATACGGAGATAGATTGTGGGCACCCTGTATAAATTTGAGGTTTCCTTTTTCTTTCTATGTGACCCACTCACTCTACCATGTTTGTAACTAGAACGACATTAATTCTTTCGAGTCCCCTTGTTTTTGTCGCGGTACTTAGTGGGGGCTACTGTTACTTTGCTTACTGTACTTTAGTTTTGCCCGCACAGATTACCACAACAAATTTCACGGTGAATTCATCAGATGAGTGCACTACTACAAGTCTTATAAAATGCTTAGTGGGATCTCTCCTTATGAGCTCAATAGGAACATTACCATTTATTTATAACAGAAGCTCAGACTTGATTTTTAACTCGGAATCAACAAACCATTTACATTCTACACCTTAATTTATATAAAACAATTTTGTTACCTGTATTATATCAACACAAAATTTTAATCAAATTAATCCCCAAAAGTACTGTTGTACCTAAAAATGGTTTCAAATTAGAAGGTAATATTTCTTCAATCATTAAAACTTTACATGCATTGATTAATAAAGGATCGAGAAGAACAGGCATCCTGGTGCACCTCTTCCCCTTCCTCCTGAACGTTTGCAACACACCTCATACCGCCACCTGATTTTTTGCAACCCGCAACACTACGCCATCTTTTGAAGTCACAAGCTCAATTTTTACTTATGTCATGGCGGCTATCTTAACACAAATATCACTTTTTTAAACATCATAATTCTTAGACACCCTGCATATTTGTAGAAGATATAACTTCTGCAACAATGTGTATATTTTCTTCACCACAACAGCTTTTAACTATGTTATGAGCACCATCTTTAAAGCTGCCGTCACACAACCCTTAGAGATAAAAGTCTGCTGATGCAGGATACAAACCTGGGACTCGTACATGGAAAGTGAACCATATAACCACTGCATCAAACAGACTTATGATAATAGAACTGCAGTTGTGCTTAGTATGCTATCAGTGTTTCACCCAATGCAATTAAGATCCCATTATGGTTAATAAAAACTACTAATAAATATAAATAGAATTTCTTTATAAATCACCGTGTGATTAAAAACTCTATAACCGATAAATAATTGAATAATTGACAAATTTATTTATTTATTTTATTACTATCTTATCAGCCAAACAGTGGTCCAACTACAAGATAGGAAAGAAATACTACATTAATAAAATAATATACAGTACCTACAATCCGAATTAAATAATACAATCAGTTAAAAAACACAACAAACACAGAAAATACAAAGATTTCTGTATAAATTGCTATCCAATTATTAATTATGTAAGCTTACGTGCTTAATTTCAGAAGGGCTCGTATGGAAAATGTCAATTACATTTTGCACATTATTATAAGAGTGTATATAATACAGTATTGCCCGAAATAAACAGTACTGAAACTAAGTTGGCGGTGTTTTTATGCGTGCGCTGTCACACTCAAGTTAGCTAGTATAGACCTGTTAAGTAAACCTCAAACAATTAATTAGTAGGGCCTAATTGTTAAAAATGGTGTTAAGTACAGAGGAGAAAGTGTTTCTGGTAGAGCATTATTTTCGTTCATACGGAATCGGCCGACGTAATGGTGCAAGTTTGCTATACGTGTCTGATCAATTCACACAAAGGTTTAATAAACGTTCTCCAAGTAATGCTGTAATTTTGAAGGTTATTGAAAAGTTTAGAAATACAGGTAGTGTATTGTGCCAACGAAAAGGAAACTCGGGGCGTCCCAGGACAGTTAACAACAACAATAACCATGAACGTGTTTTTGAGCAAATCTTAGAAAATCCGAAAGTCAGCCAGGCAAGGACAGCGTTACAACTTGATTTAAAAAAAACTTTCTTTCAAAGAATCCTGAAGGAGCTGGGTACATTTTCGTATGTGATTCAGGTACATCAACAACTACATGCTCGGGATTATCGCAGTAGAGTGGAATATTGCGCCAGAATTCTCGCGTTACAGTATGAAAATCCTGAATTTTTGAATAATGTTTGGTTTTCAGACGAAGCACATTTTCACTTGTCAGGCTATGTGAATCGTCGCACAAATCGATTTCTGGGCTTTGCCAGACCCGATGAGGTTCAAGAGGTTCCTTTACATAGTGAAAAAGTAAGTGTCTGGTGTGCTGTTTCCGGACACGGAATCATTGGTCCGTACTTTATCGAAGAGAATGGTAGGCAAGTCACACTTAATCAACAGAGGTACAGACAAATTTTAACACGATTTATCCCTGATCTACGTCAATTCTGTCGTGCACATAACTTGGCATTTCGAAACCAATTTTTCAGCAGGACGGGCAACTTGCCATACTGCTGCCGCAATTCGTCAATTTCTTCAAGAACATTTTCCAAGCAAATTCATATCACGATTTACTGACTTCCCTTATCCTTCACATTCTCCAGACATCACACCTCCAGACGCATACATTTGGGGCATGGCTAAAAATGCCGTTTTCAAACGGGCACCACAAACCATTGATGAATTAAAGGTTGCCGTTAGAGTCTTCTTCGCAGCCCTGAGACAACCCTTATTCAATAACATGACCAGAAACTTAGAACATCGTTATGAAGTCTGTCTCGAACGAGGAGGTGCACATTTAGAACATATAATAAAGTGTCAATAATATGTATTTTTTAAATATACAATACAATTACAATTTCAGTACTGTTTATTTCGGGCAATACTGTATGTAGCAGGGAAAATTTCAAAACATTTGTTCGAGGTGTGAAGTTAAATGTACATGGAATACGTGTGGATATACGTGGTACATTGAATGATAAATGCTCAAGAATTTTAGTACATTGGAAAGTAAAAAGTATATTATGAAAGAATACTATGGCATGAAGAAACCGTCGTAAAGTAAAATAATTGAAGGCTACTTTATCGGTGAGAGTAACCAATAGGTGGGTAAAAGCCGGAGGTACAGAATCATGATCAGTTTCCAAAATTTCCTCTAAATATGTTCCACTAAATCAATCTATTTATCATATTGTGGGCACCAGATAACAGAGGCATATTCCAATCAAGATCTGCTGTATACATTAAACAGCATGAGTAAGGTGGTCGGCTCCTTAAACCAAGTTGAATTACAAATAATAAAACTAGTTATTTTACTAGTGGATTTTAGTATACGCAAGATGTGCTCTGTAAAGGTAAACCTGGTGTCATAATACACTCCGATATCCCCGATGAATTGTGGACGCTGTAGAATAGAATCACATAAGATATATTATAATGAAGCGGTTTGCCAATTCTCGCAAATGACATTACATAACACTTCTTAGTATTTATTTAAAGGCTGTTAGCAATGCACCATTCGTACAATCTCAAAATGTTTGCTTGCAGTCTCAAACAAAGATTAAAAGAGTTTATTTCATGGTATAATTTTAAGTCATCTGCATACAGAAAGTTGATATCTAAGGAAGAACCAATGTTATCAATCATCATCATCATTAGGTCTTCAGTCCTGGAACTGGTTAGACGTGTACCATCATTGTTTCATATTCTGAACTAATTACAGATTTCCCTGAAATTTGCACAGTCTGCTTCTATCACTATCTGATCTAGGTCTACATCTAACTCTTTTTTCCTATCTCTGCTTGTAATATATCCCATACTATTCCCCAAAAATGCCTTAGAACATATTCCGCCCTTCCATTTCTCCTATTTTTTTTCCACAGATATCCTTGTTCCCCTATTATTTCTATAACCTATTTGTTATTAACTTTGTCTGTCCATCCTCATGCATCTGAAGCAGGACATTTCAAAAGGCTGCTACCGTTTTTCTGTCTGCTTTTCAGACTGTCCGTATTTCATAGGCATACTGTGCTGTGCTTCACACATATGCTTTCAACAATTTTCTTCTTGTTCTATGTTTGTTGTCTTTCATCATAGGCACTGTTCTTTCTTGTTAGATGCAGTTTGGTCCCCTTCTATTGTTGTACAATTATATACCCTATTTCTCCAACATTCAGTGGTTGTGAAGGGGGGTAAGCAGCCTGTGGCTACCAAGATCCCCCCCAACACTTAGACATTTGCCAAAACAATAGTTTTCCTTTAAATCCTTTCACAACTTAACATTATTCGAAAATATTGCCCAACCAATTCTTGTAGTTGCTTATAATAATCATCATGTTTAAGTACAGTGACTTTCTTCGTCATTAATTTATCCATCTTGGGACTGGTTGGATGCGTACCTCCATTGATTTCTATTCTGAGCTAGCCTACACATCTCCCTGAAACTCATACAGCCTACATCTTTCACTATCTGTGTGCAGTAGTCTAACCTAGGTCTATCTCTTCTTCTCTTTTTCCTATCTCTGCTTCTAATATATTCCGCACTATTCCCTCATGCCGTAGTATGTGGCCTATCATCCTATCTCTCCTATTCTTTACCGTTTTCCACCTAGTTCTTTCTTCCCTTACCATTTATGGTACCTCTTTGTACTTAACTTTGTCTGTCCATGATATCTTCATCATACGTCTGTAGCCCCACATTTGAAAGGCTTCTACCTTTTTCTTGTCCGCTTCTCCTACTGTCCAGGCTTCACAGCCGTACAGTGCTGTGCTCCACACATATGTTTTAAGCAATATTTTCCTTGTTTCTATGTTTGTTTTCTTTGAACACAGTAGTTGCTTTTTCTTGTTAAATGTAGCATGGCCTTGTGCTAATCTTTGTTTTATATCTTTTGTGCTTTTCCCACTTTGCATTATTTGACTTCCTATTTCCTAATTTTTTAAATTTAAGTGCGGCCTTCATAATTACGATGTTGTGGTCAGTGTTTATTCTGCTTCTGGGTAGCTTCTACAGTCTATTACTTGATTCCTAAACCGAAATCTATTTGATATCTTCCTTATCTCCTGGCATCTTCCACGTATATCGTCTTCTAGCATGATGTTGAAATAATGTGTTTGTGATGATTAAATTGTTCTTGTTGCAAAATTCTACCAGCCTATTTCCCATGTCGTTTCTTGTGCCTACACCAAATATAGATTATAAAAAGCAGGAGTCCAAGAAGAGACCATTGGGGTACTCCGGAAGAAGCAAAAATTTCTTTGGACCTATAGCAACAGTATTGCATGTCTTGAGTATGATATGCAAGGTACGATTTTACGAGTAATACAAGTTTTTTTGTATAAACCGATGTTCTCTAATTAGAGCTGATGGATGGAATGGCAAATACGATCAAACGCCGTAGAGAAGTCAGTGTAGATAACATCAACTTGAGAAAAATGATCAAGAGATTTCCAATAAATTGGGTGATGCACAACAGATTTGTAGATGCAGACCTGCCCCTTATAAAGCCATGCTGTGTTATCATTTTTGCGTCCTTGTTATAATTTACGTGCTATTATTACACTTTAGGCGTAGCTCTAACGCCATTGTTATAACATATACAGACCACATTTTTACCGGATGATGCAATCGCGACGTCTATGTCAATTTACATGCACATTCTAGGTAATGTTCAAATTCCTTACGTGATATGTATATCACGGAATTTCATCTCGGGGTCCACCACATGGTTAGGGTTGCGATTACGCCGGGTTGAACATCAAATTATTATCCGTTGCTGAACTTCTTATTGCATCTCGTAGGGTTTTGAAAGGAAATAGGTAGAGGAACGATAAGTTAAGGGAACATAAAGGGAAACTACATACCTTCCTTTTTTAGAAACTGCACCACACCTTCACCACTTGTTGATTCGTCACTGTCTCGTTGCTTAATGTCGCTTCCTCGACATACGCACTTCCACATCCCTTCTGCGCAGACTCAGCCGTCACCAATGACAAAAGTTAGCGTATCGTTTCAATAATACGCAGCAATTAACCTACAAAGTATCTCTTACCCTAAAACATGATACATGACCAGTTTGGCATGTAACAGCTGATAAATATTCAGTCGATTATTTATTTATTCCGATATGAGTGAGTGGATGATGAACTCAAAAATTTTACAAAAATTCCAAATGATGGCAATTGGCCGATAGTTTTTAATGTCACTTTTATCACCACTTTTATAATTATGCGGGTGAGATTCTGGAGAGTTTCCAGCGAGTAGGAAACTTAGTAGTACGTTAGGATTAGATTAAATAAAAAGGTTAAGGGACTCAGCAGTACATACGCACAATCTCTAATAAGAAAAGCAGGAATACCATCCGGATCCATAGTCATATTGGACTTAATACGTTTCACTGTCTGAAGAACCTCATTTTCAGATATTCATTCCATAGTTTTGTGTTATATACTTTGTAATCGATGTGATAGGATGTGAGATAGTTTCGTAACTTGTTGAAAATAAGTCGGCAAAAGCATCTGCAATATCTGTACCTGTTGTAAACAAAACATTATTGTAATGCATATGTGATATAACTGATACGGAGTTGTTTCTATAAGATATGTAGGATCAGAATTTCTTAAAGTAATTTTTATGCCTGCCTCAATGTTCTTTAAAAAAGCACAGTTAGAAGTATTAATATCCGCTTAATTTGGGTACGTAAAATACTAAAGTGGCTATAAATCTAGTTTTGTTGTACATTTTTCATAACGAATATTTATGTTTAATGTTTTTAATGATGAATGGAGTATACCAAGATGGATAGTCACTCTTTTTCGGAGAAGTTTTTGGCACACAATTGTCAAAAATTTCATACAATAGTGTATAAAAATAATCACAAGCCAGATTGATATCTGTGTAATTGCGGATATCATCCCACCGAATACGAGATAAATCGGCATATAACTTTTTAAGATCTGCTTTCCTAAAGTAATAGGTTTTCAATACCAAAGAAACCAAACAATATGAATCTTTAACTTCTATAAATGTTGTTATATTTAATGGTGGATGGCGTGTATCTTCTACCAGCAGGTTGTGCTCAGATTTATTCACTATGCAAGGCATAGAACAAAACATAAGGTCTAATAGCCTATCAAGTGGGTTGGCAATAGTGTTATAATGCTTAAGTTGTAGAAGCCTCAAAAGATATCAAGATATGCTATAGTGAGATTGGAAATTAACGCACCAAGGCTGGTACCGAATTCCGGAATGTTGATGTCCCCGATAAATAAATTTTCGGGACCGTAGTTACATTTAGGCGAAACAAGTCCTTCGAATAACAGTTGATAGTCGTCATTTGAAAGTGCGGGCGGAACGTATATGAGAAAGGTGTTCAGATGCTTATTTTGTGTACATAACTTTATACCAACTATATCTACAGGCAAACTTTGTAAAAAGACAGTCAATAGCTAATCTGGATACATTAATTTTAGCAGAGAAAGCAAGTAGGACACCTCCACCTCATTTTGTGTTGATTAGAATTAAATTACAGTCAGATCGTTAAACCTTAAATGAGTTGGGAAATATCTTATTGTTTTGCACATCAACAGTGAGCCACGTTTCAGTAAGCGCAAATATAAGGTATTCGTCACTACATATATAGCACTGTTAAATAAGTCGTGCATTTTAGTATTTAGATCATGAACATTTTGGTAATAAATCACCAAGTTCTTTGTTTTCCTTGACGATGTGCTAGATGGTGCCTGTAGTGGCTATACGGGGCGGCTCCGTGGCATGTGTGTGACTACTACGCCCAAGGTCCCGGGTTCGAATCCCGACACGGTCCGCTTGAAAAATGTTAGGCGAGCATTTTTCACAGAAATACACCCTCGTTCGGATGAGAGGTAAAATGGAGGTCCCGTGTGTGAGTGTTGTCACGCACGTTAAAGATCACTACCTTGCTTGAAATAGCAAGGGTTCGGCAAAATTCCAAATTTTCCAGGTAAAAAAAAACTCGCTTCCTGGCCAATGTAGTACCTTCGGGTGGAGAATTGGAAAATCACATCTAATGTAGTGGCTATACGGTATTCAGGTTAGATTTTAAATCGCAGAGTTTTAATTTATACACAGGACACCACCTGTCCCACACAGCATGGTTTACAATACTATTAATATTAATATCCCTGACAGCACTTTTCCTGCCCAGCATAGCTAGGCAATTGATACATTTGAGCACAGTTTCCTGACACACTTACCTTATGAGACTTAGCACACTGTGGGTATACTAAGAGTTTATTACACAAGGATGAGAAGTGGCTAAAACGACAACATGTACAACAACGTTTTAGTTCGATAGCATCATAAACGGGATAATGATCGTATCCAATGGATAAGTAGCTCTCCATGATATTATTATAGTAATTCAGAACTGTTTAAACAACGCACTGATAAACATTTTTATTGTTGGGGCAGGGGAAATTGTCAAGAATTTTTACAACTGTATTACTATCAAGCATGCTGCGATTCTGTGCCAGTATGTAATGCTGTAGGTCCACCGATGAATATTTTTCCGCTAGTCCAGATACATGGGTTTTGGGATTTAGTTTACTGGCATCCTTAACAGTTAGCTTATCATGGAGTTCCTTAGCCGCAACAGCTTTTAGCTTATCAGCTTCTAGTTTATTCGAGCAATTGACAGCCAGCCCTCCTTTGCTTATAGTTTTTACTATGTTTATTACAATATTATTGTCTGCAGAATTAGCTTTCAATAGTAACAATGATTTTGTGGCATTGTTGCTTTGATTAGAATCTCTCGGTTTAACAATAACAGTTCTTTTGGAGAAGGCAACAGTTGTATACGGCAGTCTTGGCAAGTTTTATACTGAAACGGAATTGGAAGATTGGCATAGTTGAGATAACTTTACATCGAGAACTTCATTGATGCCTGGTTTCAGTGCAGCGATGATGTCATCACAAGCTACCTAGTTTTGCAATATCCTTTGAACTACTAAGGGAGGTAAGAATAGATTTGATTTAGATGAAAATTGTTTGCATCAGATTCTGCTTATTTTGTTTGATTAAGGCATATGTTATCCTGTTGGTATCAGTGCCAGTATCTTCGCTGTTGATGTTTCCAATTCTTATTTTAGGTTTTTTAAGATTAGGTGCTTCTATTTTGTATTTATCACCTAGTTTTTCTGTAATTTTATTTTGCAGTAAGTTTCTGTCAGTTTGACTGCTGGACCAAAGTACGAGTTTCTCTTTTGATGTTTTACGTGCTCGATATATTAATTCCTATTTCAATTGACTTAATCGCATCTTTAATGTCTTTATTGCCTTGCTTTACTGTGTATTAGCAGGTTTTATTACTAGTACTGGTTGAGACTTTGCTACGTTAGCATAGGATTTAATAGAACCCATGATGGCTATTTATATACTATCAATTAAGAAAATACAAATATAATTGGAAGAAGTAGATTTAAAAAGGAGGAAAATAGAGGACGAGGCAAAGGCTGTTGCATTAAATCAGCAGTATAAACATCTACTACAAAAAGAATGCAAGATGGAACAATTAAAGGAGACGTTAACAAATCATTGGACACATCTGACATCTATAATGTTTCTGCATTTTATAATGATCAAATTATAAGCTCAATCAAATTATAATACTCAACCCTATCAATAAATACCCTGCAAACGAATTAAAGTTACTAAAACACCCTGTATTGTCATGTGTTGTGTTCCTTAGGGAGCGCAGTCCATTCTGCTTGGTCCTGTTGTAGTTGCGTCTATCGGTATGGCTTCTCCGGCGAGACGTTAAGGAAGGTAAGAAAGGTAGGAACAACAACACTGGCATCAAAAAATGCCCGGTATGATAAGTTTATCGATACGGTATTTGTGGCGGTACGATAGTCTTCCTGACTGGGGCAAGTGTTTTAATACTTTATTTCCTTGCACGGGGGTTTACTGCAAGGGTTGAGCATAATATATTCACATAAGTATGCTGGGTATATATGGGTGTACTTGACGTTCTATGGAAATCAACGAAACAGCTTCTCTCCAAGTATAGCATTACATTGCACTTGATGCACATCCATCTTGTCCGCAAATGGCAGTAACATCTCAGTTGCTTTCAATTTTCTTCAGAAAATGTCCTCCTTGATCACCTATGATGCTTTTTGGTACCATGTTTGAGATTCTTGAATGCACTGATTTTCTAAAAAGTTTCATATAATGTCAAGTTATATTCTCTATGAAGACAAGTAGATCAATTTTCCTGCCAGCCAATAAATGTAATCTCCACGTGTTAACAACAGCAACAATCAGCATGTGCATCCATAGAGGTCACAACCACTTCTTAGCATGAACAGATATATGGTACTTGTTGACACTGGTTTAACAAATCAACGCCTCCCATTACTGTATTGTAATTTGCGAAAAGATGAGGCTGCGGGATGTCAACTTTCCCCTTTTTCTCTTTAGAGTTTTGACAAGGATAATACTAGAAAAATTAATCATCATGGTTACATTACTATTGTCTTTCCTTCTGACTGCAAGTATTGAATTCTGCTAATCATACTTAGATTTGAAAGATCCACGATCAAGTCTTTTCATCTCTTTTTGATCGGGCAAAAGACACTTTTTATGCAGCTGTCTCTAATGCTGCCCATAGCGCTGTAACTTTGTTCTCGAAGAGTGCACATCAAATCATAACTGGTGAAATAATTGTCAAAATACACGATATGGTCTCATGGATGTGTTACGGCTTCCAAAGAGTCTATGACAACTTGTGATCCTAATGGCATATTCTCAGTTTAGTGATAGTTTGTTGTTTTGCTCCACAATACGTATCAAATTTGTAACAGTACCCAGTAGAACTACTGAGCATTCAACCCTTATAAGCAAATCACAGTTTTCCTTGGTAAAATTGTTTGGAGGAATGATGGCCAAAATATTATTCCATTGCTTTGTCAATTGACATTTTTTCGTGAAATACACCCCACTGTAAGAACCATTTGTTCAAATTATCCATTAGAGGGCGTATCTTGAACATTTTGTCAAATGTATCAATCTGTTCGTTATTAGCCAAGTGGAAATATTTTTTTATTTCATAATATCGATTACGAGATATACATTTTGACACTATAGGTGTGCCCAAATTTTCACTTACAGACCAATAAAGTTTCTCATGTGGTAGGTGATGATGGTCAATGAATAGTGGAAACCCAATAAATATTTTCATTTCGTCGTTGGTGAGAGAGAATGTGTGATCATTATTTCGAACATCAATAAATCAAAGTCACCTTCAATTTATGTCATAAATGTCAAACTTGAAGTTTTTATTATTTTGACAACGATCCTTTAATTCCCAACGAAGATTAACAAAAACACAATACTATCATCAAAAAGTCTTTCAAATATTTCAACAGTTCAAATCTATCAATTGTGACCTTACTTGTCTTTCTCTATCAATGTAACAATTCCATTGTTCATACTGATATTGAGTGTATGTTTTGTCCATTTTGGATTATTTTTTACAGCAATTTTCCTTTTTGTGAAAGTTACTGATGTTTTCGCCAGAGGAATGTCTGGCTCTTACTCGTCTCCCGAAGCTTCGCTTCAACTCAGCCAGGTACATAATTTAGCAGATCATTGAATTGCATATTATTATAATCTTTCTCATCCTCGTCTGCCATGTAATCTCAGTCTGAACGAATAACAATAACATCAATGTATTGTTCATCATGCAAAGCATCTACAGCACTCTGAAAATTGTCATATGTTCTACCGTAAAATAATGTTGAGGGTATTGAGAAGTTGTCCATTTTGTTATAAGCAAGCAAAAAGCCACATCTTCCACATCTTCCTAGTGTACTCATATAACGTATATAAATGCGATATAGCATATAGTATATTCATCTTTTCACAATTGTGAGTTATAAACTATAAAAGTTGCTTACCTGATTAGCAAAAAACACCTATACAGCTCCATAAAAGTGTTTATATTAAACAAAAATGCAATATTTATAGCACACTGATAGATTGTTGATGAAAATTGAGACTATGTTATGGGATGCACATACGGTTGCATATTGCAATCAGTTGATGAATGCATTCTCCAGAGGTTCTAAATAGGACCAATAGGTATCACAACACTAAGTTTTTATTTTCGGAAAAAATATTATGGAATAAATAGTGTACTCAAATGAGAACACTGTGGCAAAATATTATATATTATTCTTAATTTGTATAGTACGAAGTGGAGCATGTATATCAAAGAGAGCTGAGATTAAGTTGTTGATGTAGCATACTTTATCATCAATGTCATATAAAGTTTCAGCATGGTCCCACTCGACCTTGTTCGCATTAAAAGCAAATTTGTGTAAATCAAAGTAGCTAAAGTCACGGTAGGTCATATCATGTTGGTGAGTTTAGAATAGTCATTTTAAAGTTGCAAATAACTGCTCTATAGTCGCTTAGAGTTTTCATGTAACATTTTACTACACAGCTTCCTCTTGTTTGTAAAGATCTAATATTTTCCTAACACAAGATTTACATGGTTTACAAACTGAACCATACTTAGCTTGGTTTACTTTTTGAATTATAACAATGGTAGGAACTGCTCGATTCAAATAGAAACTTGGAAACATATCTCGCACTTCTCTAAAAATAATTCCGAAAAATATCACTTTAAAAATTAATTTTTTTGCTTATTCTGTACAGATAAACCATTTTTAATTAAATCAGAGAACTGATACTAATAAATCAAACATTTAAATTATAAATGTCAAAGTTATTTACAGATCAAGTCATGGGCATTAAGATTTCTTAAGCTTCTACATTTATTTGAATTTTGACTGCCTGAGGAAGCATTTCGGTAGTAAGCAACTAAGCCACCAATGAACAGTTTTAAATTTTAAACAATTTATGTTTCTTGCACTTTTGCTATAAAACAATTGGGGTAGCAGAAAATTGCATAAGTATGATTTTACATGTTGAATCCCTCTATACACCAAAGCAATTCACCACACAGTGTAAAGCATGCAGGTTGGAAAGATTCATACTCATGCCATTAAGCTACTTTCTCAACGTCCACTTTTCTATAAAACTTCTAATGTATGTTTCATCATCGATAAATATAAGTGGAGACAGAATAATTTCTAGATGTCAAGTATTACTGAAAGTGATCGTAAGCATTTGTGGTTGTGAAAATCATACGAGATGGCAGCAGTTAGGGGAACAGGAAACAATCCACAAGACAAGGGGAAGAATCGTGTTCAAATCTTTGAAATAAGTGCATGAGAAATATACCTTGTGACTCCGAGGACTTCCCAAAACAACATCACGCAAGAGCGACAATAGTACAAGATGAAAGGTATGTTTCCTTTTCATATTTCCTTTTAATTGCTTGATCATCCATCCTCATATACTATTACATATTTGTAATTTAAATAAACATATTTCAAAGCAACTATGAAACCAGAATTTAGTTGACAAAAATTAATTTCTAAATAGTTAATAATAATAGACAACATACCCGATAATGCAATTGCAAGCAACCTATTTTCGTCACTTGGATGCCAAGAAAATGAAGTAATATTATGTGGAGATCCGGGTGTAATAACTCGTTCTAAAACTGAAGGTTCAACTTCTTCTGATCCAACAACAGTGTGTTGAATATCATATAAATTTATCACAGAACTATCACGCTGAAGAGATGCTAATAAATTTTGTCTGTAAAATTAAATAATTAACTTTAGGATCAACACCATTATCAATTCTCTACCTTGTAGGACTCCAACCAATTTTGATTATAGATTTATTGTTACTATTATTTAAAGTAACAATTGGTTTTTCAAAATTTCTGGTATCCCAAATACAAATTTGATTTTCAAAAAATGATGCCAGGTGCTTGTCATTATGTGGATTTACACATACTCCATTCACAGCCTTGGTCAGTGTAGTATTAACAGCTTTACTTGGATCTGAAATGTAAAAACAATTACTTTAATACAATTTAAAAAATTTACGTAATGAATTATGTAGAGCCACTTCCCATGAGAAACATTAATTGGTATTAGTAGTTAATATCCTACTCCATTAGACAATCATACAAAATACTTGCGCATCGAGAATAAACACGGGATGACGATACCCGATAATGTGTGTACCTTGGTATCCGAAAATAACACCCGGATTCAACTCTTTACCCAATAATTACCCGTTATCCGAAAAATATCCATTACCTGATAGTTATCTGTCTCACTATAATTACCTGATATCGGACAATTAATCGATATATCACAATAGAAAATTATGTGATAATTATCTGATTAGAAAACTGGAAAATTACTGATACTCTAGAACTAACTTGCAGTAAATACACTAAAATCGCCTGATTCTAATAAGTTTAGGTTCCTCTGTAAGTATATCTTTGTATTTTATTCAATTACTAATTTACCCATATATATATATATATATATATATATATATATATATATATATATATATATATATATATATATATATATATATATATATATATATATATATAGTATAATACACCTGTAATTTTTCTTTGGGATACAGTCCAAATAAAATGACAGATTAAAATTTACTATTTAATCAAATACCTAACGTTTCGGTACATTTTTTGTACCTTTATCAAAGGCTAAAATGGAAACAGAAAAGTAGAATTAGCCAAAAATACATAATCAGACGCTGACTACTTACTTTGATCAATATAATATATAAATTTGAATGAAAAATACTAAACCATTCACATAATAATTGTGGGTCAAAAATAAAGTATTTAAAAGTGTCTTAAGTGCACGTCACGCCACGATGGCAGTTAAAACGGAAAAACAAGATTGAATGTAACAATATTAAATAGAATTGACAGGAGACGTTCCAAAAATGGCATCAGTTACATAACATGAAAGGTTAATAATTTAACGATGAGTAGACATGAGTAAACATTGTGAACTTTATCAACATCCATCTTATTATTAATAGAGTTATTTTCCTTGTTGATGTAAGAAGACTCGATAAATAACCTAGTTTTATAATTGGTTTGGTTGTCCAAAATGATGGTGTCATCGAACCGAGGTGTATGTCTGGTTGCAGAAACGTGAGAAGACAATGCACATTTTGCGGAATTCTTTCTGCAGTCACTCCTGTGCTGGGTTAAGTGACTTTTTAGCCACTGACTAGTCTGTCCAATGTAACTATTGTTACAACTGCACGTGATCTTGTAAACAACGTTACTATTTAACAATTTAGGAATACGATCCTTTAATTTCATAAATAAATTCTGGATAGAATAATTGTACTCATAGACGATAGCAATCTTGGGTTGTTTCAGTAATCGTACTAAAAGAGGAGATAACTTCTGTATATAAGGAAGCTTTTTATAAGTAATATCTTTTTCGTTGGTGTTCAGACTTAAGAAGTTGCTATACAATAACTTATGTAACATTCCTTTTGGGTAACCGTTGCTTACTAGAGTGTCTATCAATATTTTCTTATTCTTTGCTATTACCTGAGGATCTGATACATGTTCAATACGATACCATAAGGCCTTCACAGTGTTCACCTTATGTTGAAAGGAATGGTTGGAATAGAAATTTAAATATCTGCCAGAATTAGTTGGTTTAGTATACCAATCAAATAATAGATGATTATGCGAATCTCCGATGACCAAAATATCCAAAAAAGGTAATTTACTGTACTTCAATTTCAAAAGTGAACTGAAGGTGTTCATTAAAGTCATTAAACGTTGTTAAAGTTTGGTCAACATATTGAGCTGGCAGTGAGCAAATGATGTCATTGACGTACTTTACCAAAAATGACATCTCATAAGGTAGTCTAGGTAAACATTAGACAATAAGTTATCCATAATCATTTGAGCGATTATGGGTGACAGAGGTGACTCCATTGGAGTTCCAAACAGTTGCAGATAGAATTTATCTTGAAAAACAAAATAGGTGTTATTAAAGATCAAATTGACGGTGGTCAAAAACAAATCTTTAGACATCTTACAATAGGCTTTGATCTTTTTCCAATGGTCTTTAATAATTAGTAACCATGTAAAAAAATATTTGTAAAAAGAGATGCTACATCCAGTGAAATTAGAATGTGATCTTCAGTAAGGTGAAAATTCTCGCACAAACGAAAAGCTATCTTTAATATTATATCCCTCAAGAGGGAAGGCCTGTTGAAGGATATTGGACAAGAAAGAATCAATACCATACGTAGGTATGTTAACCATAGATATTATAGGTCTTAGGAAGAGGACTGGTTTGTTTCTTTTTGGTAATCCATAGTATTTACCAGGGGTCGAGTTGCTAATGCATAATTGATTCTTTTCAGAATCATCACTTGTCATGTAAGAGAGGGCTTGGTCTATTTAAAACCAATGCATTAGCAGTAGGATGGTCAGTATCTTTTGAAATCCTGATGTGAGCATGTTATTGATATACTTAGAAGACGGTACATAATTAATTTCATATTTAAAATGGACAACATTTGGCAGCTAATGATTATTTAAAATATTATTTTAAATAATGCAATATCTACAATTTAATACAATTTGAAGATTGGAGTTTAATCAAATATTTGAAGATTAAGTGCTATTTAAAATGGATAGATTAATTTGCATGGAAGTTGTACTTTTTACATGATTTTCAAAGAGAATAGAACCTAATGTTAATTCATAAGAACTAGCAATAGTTAATTTTTTGAAGAGTGAACTCTGGTAACGTAAAAGTAAACCATAAAAAAGGACATTATTATTTTGTTTTAAATGAATGATTTCATAACATATTATTTACTAGCTAAAAAATTTAATTTTCATAGTAAATCTTGTGTAAAAGTCATTTAAACAATTTTTGAGGTTACAAATTCATGTAAACAATTTGTGGTTACATACGATATAATGAAGATACTGAATTAAGCACGTTCAATATAGTTTTTAAGGAAGGATATTACATTAGATGACTTTCTTAAAATAATTGATATAAATATTAAATTATAATGAAAACTAAATTAAGGATATATTAGTGACTAATTATATGTTTAAAATTTTGCTTATTATGCTAGTAGTGTAGAGAAAAATTGAAAACTGTGTGAGGAGATTTTGAACTTATTATATGTGTATTTAAAATATTGTTTGTGAAAAAGATATTGTGGACTCAGTATATTTGAATTTGTCACACTGGTTTGGACATTTTAATCTTTAATGAAGTAATGTCCAACTTCCATAGTTGTATGTTTTTATAAACTCGCATAAACGTAAGTAGTATTAAGTAGAGGCACACGTTATTTATTTTCATATGCATTTATTAGATTCCTGAAGAAGATAATAAATTTATCAAAAGCTTGAATGTTTAAAAGAGTGTTTAATTAATTTGACAAGTTTGACTGCTTCCCCGATGTCTATACTAAAATTAAACATATGTATTCATGGGAATTTACTATTTAGGTCATATATCACATAACCACCACAATAGTATTTATTTGGTGGTTTTCTTTCCAATATTAGCCAGACGTTTTGGTTTGTTATTTACATGTTGTCTTTATAGGTATTCAACAAACTTTTAACAACTTTTAACACTTGCTTTTCAGATCTGATTATCGGATACTTAACAAGTATCAAGTATTTATCAAGTACTGGATATCAAAATTCCGACCTGGGTATTGAATTATTAGGTACATACTGATACCCATCGTCATTCCTAATAAAGACACAACAAAATTTAGTAAAAAACTATAGACTGTTTTATAGAGCATTTTTTAATGAATGAGAAAAACATTATATTGAAAACTTAAAATAAACATGCTACATGGTCTAACACTTTACTATTAAATAAATGGTTATAGAAAAGCAGATGTTTTGAGTTTAATGTACATTTAAACATTGAATTTGCTATTGTATTCTTTACTATTAAAAAAACAAGTGAAAATATTTTCTTAAAATAAAAAATCTTAAAAACTTTAGAACATTCAAAAAAGCTAACGTTACTATTATATTACAGTTTTATCAAGAACACATCCACACAGAGAAACGCCCCTAAAGAACACTCAAGAAAAATATGTAATAAATAAACATAAATTTCCTAAAAACCATTAATAAGTTTCACAAATCAAAAACTAACACTTAATAAGAAAGCAAATACTGTAGTGCAAGTCTTATGTAAAATAATAGCTTAATGTTATTAATATAAACTTACCTCTAAAATCAACAACTTTTATATTTTTTAAATTCATTCCTGCAGCTATACATTTATTAGTTGAATTAAACCATGCTAAACTATGTGCAACTTCTGATATGGCAAATTCTCCAACAGGTCCAGCTAATTCCAAACCTGATGCCATTGTGTTGACATGCAATTTACCATTAATATCTTGAGTTACAGGGCATTTCATGATGTCCCACAGTAATACAGAATAATCTGAACGATATTTATCAAGGCCTGCAGCTATCAAGTTGCATTCTAATGGACTCCATGCCACAGTATTACACTGCCGTGGATGTCGAGGTACTATAAAATAAAACTTATTACTCTAAATAAAAAACAAGATAAAACAAAAAATTTCATACTGTCTTGGATTTTAAGAGAAACGCATATGAAGTTTGCGTCTCTTCTAGTTCAGATGTATTTTTAACACAAATTACTGCAAACATTGAAAATGCTAGGGTTATTAAATTCATGAAATACTTTGTTTTGTTTGACATCAAGATTGTCATAAAACAACACCATGTAGAATGTGCAATCGTAATTTATTCGACTGTTCAATGTATTCATTAGTCTTAAAAAAAGGAAATTGTGTTGAATGTATATCACTATAAATTGCATTAACAAACAGAAAATCAAATTCATTACTCTCCTTATTGCGCTACTTTCTGGCGTGTAAATTATTATATATGTTGTCCCAAACGAAACGAAATAGCAGCAGTATCATTAACCCCATCAACATTTTAGACAAACACTCGGAAACATAATTTTTTATTAAGCTAGAGCATTTTTACCATCATTTTCAATTATGCCACTTTAACACACATGGGATTGAAATTTTACCAAAAATTTTTAGTGAGACAGAGAGACGAGTTAGGTGTCATTTTAAGGATCTTGCAATTCTTTTTACAACAATCATTTGATTAAAAAATTAAGCCTGCTAACTTTTAAAAATTAGGTTTGAGAGATATAAATACTATTAAAAGTAATATTCAGGTAACTCAAATTAGTGCACGGTACATGATGTAACTGCCCTATAATGTACTTGTCCTTAAAAATTAAAATAAAACTATTACAGATACCCCTGTTATGCATTGTTGTAAAGTATATTATTGTGCACCTAAGAGTAAATCAAAAATTGATGTAGGTATGTTCTGATAATGGTTGTTACGTTTTCATTGAACCATCCTATATACCAATATTGTAACCTTTTCTCAAAGTTTAATACTGATGGATGATTGTTATCAGATATAATATCCTAAAGGCATTGATAATTATAAAACATTTTCACATTTCATTGCCTATTATTTGATAACTATAAATTACTACTTATAATTGATATTAATTATACATTAGACGAATTTGATCCCCCTTCTTGGTCAGATATCAATTATAAAAGCATCGTGCAATTCAGAAATGACCGAGTAAATGTCACTGGCAGAATCATTTAATTTCTTGGATGTAATTATACATGAAAGCAGATCGCCCATAGTGTTTCTTCATGGCAATCAATGCTGGATGTCACATCACTAATGCTGTTGCAGTTCCTTGTTTAACTGAATTGAGTGCCACCTTTTCAGCACTACAATGCTCTAGAGCACTATAACGCTTTAGCGCTACGTTAAACAGAAACTGGATGAAAAAGAGGCAAAATTATTCTAAAACTAACAAAATTATTGATACACCCTGTATAATACATTTCACAAATTACTAACATTAATTCAAAGTGATATTTCAATTCTTTTGGGTTTAGAAAATATAATTTAAATTAGGGTAGTTGATATAATTTAAGCAATACTAGTTAATACAATATTAAAATAATGCATGACTCAAAATAGGATACACATTGCAACAATAAAAATCGATGAAAGGAGGTTCCCATAAATCATACAATGTAATAGTCATGTAATGAATGCAGAAGTCATGCAATAAACTCAAACCATGAAATTAGTGAGTTATTTATACATATTAGAACAAACTCAGATACATAAATTAATTTAAACAATAGGGTGAACCTACTTCTTATTTCATTAAGCTTTTACAACAAAAGCATGTCATTAGAGAAAGCTTTAACATTAGGAAGTAAATAACCACGAACCAACTAGTAGGAGGAATATATACCACCATAATTATTCCAAATATAATAAAGCTTTTACTCATTTGTAATTAAATAAATTAAATTCAGTGGTAAATAGTGCAAGATGAAGAAACCCTAAGTATACTGTAATAATAATACAATATAAAAAACCTCAGAAGCTTAGCAGTGAAATCCACCAGTATAAGTTCAGTTAATTAATTACAGCATTAACTACAAAGTAGCAAGATTTTAAAGTATCTATAACAGAATAACAACAATCATGCATTTATTGCATGATAAAATCATGTTCATTCATACATGCTTCACATGTTAAGAAAGGCCAGGTATTAACCCCACCAAAATACAAGTAGCAGTGGAAAGTAAATGGCAAGCAATTGGACCCAATAAAAAAATAAAATGAAGTAATGAGCTACGAGCCATAAACACAGGCACATGTGTGGATAATCAGTTAAAGTTTAGTTTGTTATCAAATACTGTTTTGATTATTGAATAATAAATGGGAGCCCACATGGTGCACCACAAAATTCAAAATAACTAACAGTACTAAAAGATATCGAGATAATTTGGTTCCCAGCAAAGTCAGTTTGGAATTAAATATCCGATGATTAGATAAACTATTCTTGGCTCCAATGAACTTTTTTGTAATCACTCAAAGGCATAACAGTAAGTCATACTTTCTTAGAAGTTACAAGTTGTTTTTGGCGGTATTTATATATAATGATTGTGTTATAAACTGTTCAAATACTGTATAGGGTTAAATACTTAAGGTTATAAGATCTGAACATTGCAAGTTTAAAAGCAACCGATTGAGATATTTAATGAAAAAGGTTTTGTATGTATTTTTTATATGTATTTTGTTACAGCAATAACTTTAAGTCACTTGCTTGAATGCTAATGTAAGAAAATTTAAAATTGTCATATGCATACTTGAGCACAGGAATGCTAAAATAATGTTATTATAGAATAGATTGAGGTAAGGTGAGTAGAGATCTGTTGTTTTACTTGTGCAAACATACAAGTGACCTTTTGTAAGAGTGTTACGTTCATTTTCGTAAATTATTAATTAGTGTAGGTACAATAATTTTTATCTTAAATTCATTTGGCGTTCCACACAAAAATTAATTCCATTAATTAAAAATAACCCTTTCGTATATTAAAATTTGTATGGTAATTAATGATAAATAACCTATCTATGTCAGTTGATAAATTTTTGTGCTTCATTAGAAAAATAAATATCCTTTCTCAGAAGTTCGTCCCGTGGAATTTACGCCTTAATTAGATAGACGACTTTCCAAGTATTTTAATACTTAAATGCTAGTGTGTTTTCCCTTTTTAAAAGAATTCGGTGAATTTATTTTAATAAAATTAGGGTTTCCTGGTTTATTTCCTTGCTTTGGTGCTTTAACGAATGTAACGATTCTTTTGCTGTTCGATAATCAACTAGACAACAAGTTGGTTGGCTTCGTTCGTTAT
The DNA here is from genome assembly GCA_036346225.1 of Platerodrilus igneus. Lineage (NCBI taxonomy): Eukaryota > Metazoa > Arthropoda > Insecta > Coleoptera > Lycidae > Platerodrilus > Platerodrilus igneus. Next base: position 3,541,356 of record JARFIW010000619.1, on the reverse strand, counting down.
TTTTATGTAAATTTCCGACACACCTTATTTAGCGTGGTGAGTATATGTAGTTTGTATATAAAACCATACGTTTCGGCTTCATTAAATTAATTTATTGTTTGTAACTATTCTAGCTACCTGCGGGGGACATGTTGATCCCTTGAGCTGCGTTTCTTTTGGGGGACTGCGAAGTCCAATGCGCTCCGCTTGGCCGTAAGCTTGCCTGTTCGCTGAGGCAGACCAGCGACAGCCTTCCCCCCCGATGTCAGGAACTCGAGGGTGAGTCCTTCTTTTTTTTTCTTTGTATCCGCTTCTTAACCGCGGAACAAGAACGCCTGTAATTTTACCGTTCTAAGATGACATTTCCAAATTTGATTTTTTTTATATATATGAAAATTATTAAACCATTTTGGCATTTACTGTATATATGAATTATTTCAATTGTAAAATTAGTTTAAGTGTATATTTACGACATTCTAGAGCTGTGGTTTTTAGGGTTGCGTGTGGTTCTTTCTTTTTTTCTAATTACTGTCAAGGGGTAGTTGCCTAAAAACTACAGCTCGCCATTTTTTTTTTTGGGAATTTTTGTTTTTTTGAATATTTAAGGGGTTGTAATAATGTATTTATAAATTGAGGACATTGCCTTTTTTTGGGGTTGGGTTTCGGGAGTACTGTTTTTTGTATATATATTTTGGTTTTAATTATAAGTTCTTTCTTTTCCGTTGTATGTTTTGTCCTGTGTGTGAATGAGTGAGTGTTTATATAAATACTTTTTTCTTTATTTCAGGTTTCTTTTTTTTGTTAGCTATAGGTATAAGACCCCGTCCACTCGCCGCCTGAGCCCGGACTTACTTTCTTCTTTCTCTTTCTCTTGGTTTTTTTTTATGTTACGTCAATGCACGTAGCAAGAGAAAATCCATTTCACCAAGAGAGTACAGTAATTAAAGTCCCCTCTGAATTGCTCATCGTCTAAAGGGATTCTCATTAGATTAAATTAGATGAACTGGCATCCATAAACTTGACCGATTGCATATCTAACAAGGTAGGTGTTATTCGTAACGTAGCTTGAAATTGCACCTGGGTAAAAAATTTTTTTATTCAATTTTATTCTATTTTCTTCACTTATTTCTATAGGGGACACCCTGCACCACTATAGTTACCTGGTGCATCTCTATCTTGTTACAGATTGTTACGATGTATCAGAAAATTCATCAAAAATGGAAGAAATCTAGAATCTACTACATTTTCTGCTGTAGAGAGGAATGAGCACAAACTAAGATGTTCGGGGGTAATCGGTTTGTATATATAGTTAGAATAGTTTGTATATGTTCTTCATATAAATAAATGTTCTTAGGACAAAGAAAAGTAAATATTATATCCAATGTTTTGATTCTAGAGCCTGCCAACCAAGAAGTTTTTGGTATAGTAACGGATAATGCTTCTAATATGCAGAAAGCATGGGGGGATTTTGCAAAATAAATATCCAAGTTTGTTTTGCTTTGTTTTCGGATCTTAATAAAGTAAAATAATTTTAATTCAACATAACTGAAGTAAAAAAATGGTGAAGTTGGTTAAACAGACACATAAACTTAATGCACTATTCGCAGAAAAACAAAATTCTCAAGAAAGAAATATTACATTAAAGCTGCCTGTAAATACCAGATGGCAATCAGTAGTTATTTGCCTTAATGTAGAAGTTAATCGACATACTTTGCAGTCGTTAATCATCGATGCCGAAACACAAACTCAACTTGCTGGTAAACTAAACTAAAAATCTACTGTCGTGTCAGATGTTTTCTGGGATAAAGTAAATGGATTTTTTAATTTGTTAGAACCAGTTACAAATAAAATCACAATGATTTAAGCAGATAGACCTAATTTATCACAAGTGTATAAGATCTTCGTTGCTGCAAAGCCCATTTAATAAATGTGAAGAGGAAGAGGCAGAAAGTTATACTCAATCTTGAATGGATTTTTGCATTAGCAACATCCATAAAGCTGCAACATTAATAGATGCACAATTGCATCATCGATATAAGGATGGTCTATTAATAGTGGGAGGACGAAACTGAAGCAAAAGAGGTTATTTTCGATATTGCTTCAAAAATGCCAGGTATTGATGAAATTATTGTATTATCTGAGTTAGCAAATTACAGAGCAAAGGAAGGGTTTTAAAAAGACTTTTTGTGGGCCGCAAGTTTAACAGTAACGCCAGTTGTATGGTGTTTATGTAATTCTAAGCAACTATCTAAGATTGCAATTAAAATTTTAGAACTACTGTCTACAACTGATGCTTGTTAACGGTCATTTAGCACCTATACACACAAAAAAGAGAAATCGCCTGATCAATGAAAGAGCTGGAAACTTAGTGTACATCGCTCAAAATTTAAAGATGCAGAGTGACCGTAAACATAGTGAACTGACTTCGGAACATATCCCTTCAACCTCAACATGCTCGAAAGCAGATATAGCATCAGCTTCATTTACCACTTGTGTGAGCATACCTCTAACAAATCACTCTATTGCAGAAACAGATGAAAGTTTAGAAGCTAGTGTTTCGCTACACAACAGTACAAATTCTAACCAAAACACCGAATCTGAATATTCTGATGCTAAGTTGTAGTAATTTAACACTTTTCCTTTCTGAAGCAGATAACCAGGTTATATTTCATTTCCTTATAAATGATAATCATGTTAGAGTTCTTTAACAACCATCAGGTTGCTAATATCTATGTAGAGCCAGGTGGATAGGAAAAAGATAGAAGGATATAGGAAGACCTAGACCAAGCTATATTAGTCAAATAATTAGAAATTTAGGTTGTGAAGGGTATGTAGAGCTTTTTAGATTAGCACAGAATAGAAAAGAAATTAGAGCTGCGTCAAACCGACCTTAAATAAGGTCGAAAACAAAATGATGATGAAGTTGTAGTAATGTCTGAGCTTATTATTTTATTTTTACTTATAATATAAATAACTATAATAATATAATGCGCATTTTTTTACTACATATTACGGTTTCCATTCTGAATGGAGTTACACCTTGAAGAAGTTCTAGATTACTAGAACGGGTAGAATGAGATATGTGTTTCAGTGAGCTAAAGAGCAGAACTATCGGTTTAACCAAATTAGCTTAGTATTTAGAGAGGAACATGACTAAGACAAGCCTCCGAAGAAAGGCAACTGCTCTTTTGGTACTTGGAGTGGCAGAGAGCATAGGGGTCTGTACGGTATTGTAAAACACACTACTGTGATGTGGAAGACAACGGGAAACCAGCACATTACCCTCGAAGTTAAAATAATTGCACCAACCTTGGACAGTGATCCAGTATTGGACCAAAATTTGAAAATTCCATTCAAATAAGCAATCCTGATTAGCTGTTACCATTCTGTCATGGGCGACAGGACAGTTGAGATCATAAGCGTCTTAAAATTTATAAGTTGTTGTTTAATGTTAGTTGAATATCAAGTGACACAAGAATAACTACTGTGTGCTGTGCAATGTAAATAATTTGTTTTTACTACGGAAATTTTAAGAAAGTAAGTAGTAAATATTGTTGCCAGTAATGAGTATTTTTGTTGTTGTGAAATTGTTTCAAATTTTTTAATTGGTGGACATTCTTTAAGGATTTTTCAACCTGAAAAATCTGTTGATTTTATTTGAAATGCATTACCGTCGTGAACAAATGGATGAGGCCATTTCAGAAGTTAAAAGGGGGAATCAAAATAAGTACGTACCACCGTCAAGACCTATGATATCCTTAAAACACCCCTCTACAACAAAATCACTGGAAAAAGCCCGCTCAGTTGCAGAATGGGACCACCCAGTATTCTTTCAGATGACGAGGTGGAAATACTTGTTAAATGGATTATAGGTCTTTCTGAAAAACATTTTTCCATTGGTAAAGAACAATTATTAGATAGTGTTCAACGGATTATAATTAATACCAAAAGAACGAGCCCGTTTGTTGACAATAGGCCCAGTAAAAAATGAAATGAATGTTTTGTGCGACGGCAACCAGAATTGTCAGAAAGAGCAGCTCAGAATTTGACTACCTCTACAGATAATGTAACTGAGACAAATATTTGGTCATGGTTTGAAGAAATGCATAGCTATCTCCAAAGCAAAAACGTCTTATTTATTTTAGAACATCCCAATAGAATTTTTAATACTGACGAAAGTGCTTTTTTGCAACCTGAATTGGACAGGTTCTTACACAACGTGGACAAAAAATGTTTACATGCTTCTGGAAATGAAAAGGAAAATCTAACTGTGCTCGTTATAGCAAATGCAGCAAGACAGCTACCTCTGTCCATCATTTCAATTCCATATGAGTGAATTCCAGCTATCATCTGTGTGCCAGATACGTGAGGAATCGGTAGATTCGAAACTGGATGTGTTCAAGCACGTTCTATGAATATATTACGAATGTATTTCATCCTTGGCCAATCGCAAATAACATACCACTGCCCATAATTTTTATTTTGATAGTCATGAGTCCCACTTGACTGTACACTTATCAGAGTTCTGTATAAAGAATGGTATTGAGGTCATTGCACTATATCCAAACAGCACACATATTATACAACCTATAGATATAGCAATATTCCGACCATTAAGCTGGCATGGAAAACAGAAGTTAAAAAGTGGAAAACAAAACATTAAGGTCAACTATAGAGAAAAGAAAATTTTGCTCATTTTTCAGCAAGCGTTAAATTCAATTAATGCCACATGCTAAAAAAATGGATTCGGAGCTGCAGGATTATACCCCACTTCAATCAATTTTACAAACATTAGTTCTCGAAGATGAAATGGAGAAACCATAGTGACATCCCCAGTTAAAAACAAGATATTCCTTGAACATTTAGAGACAAATAATAAGCACATTCTCGTAAGAAAAATTGAATCTTTTCAATGCTTCATACTCATTGAATAATACAGATGTGATCTCGCATAAAAACAAATCTTTATGCACAATTTGGACAAAGTGCAAAAATAATTCACATGTAGTTAGCACAGCACGCCCTCACACTGATATTGTACCGCAGGCTATAATTGAGGAACAACAAAATAACTTTGTAAGTCGACCACAACCATTTTTATATTTTGCTAATGAAGATAAACAAATACCAACAAAGAAATGCGGCCCATCAACATGTTTAACAACAATTTTAGACTCTCGTCAATGCGCAACCTTAAGCAATATTAATGTTCTAATGGAAAATATGGATGAATTTGCTCCAATTTGGATAATAATTTTATACCTTCCCCTTTCAAAAAAGCTCTATTTTAGTCCTACAAAGAAAAGAAAAAACTAAGAAAAAAAGAAAAATTATATTCCGTAATAAATGGTCAAGCTTGAAGAGAATACCATGAAAAGAAAGAACTAAAAAAAATAAAGCTTCAAGAAGAAAAAGATATACGTTTAAAAATGTCAAAAGAAAAAATTGTTGAAAGAAAAGACAAAAGATGTTAGAAATGGGAAAATGAAGAAAGCAAAAAAAGATGCAATGGAAAAGATGCTACTTCTTCAGAAAGTTCATCAGAAATAATAGAATATGCAGAAAGTAGTAAAAGTGAATGGGATGAAAACGACAGTGAATATGAAGATCTAATTCCATTAGATAGAGAAAATTTAAGGAAAGGGATATTTGTAGTAGTGAAATTTAATACTGGTAAAAGAAAAGCAATAACAAGAAAATTTGTGTCTATAGTGGTGGATGAAATAGACAACAATTACATAAAGGTTACCTCAATGAAAGCTGTTGATAATTCTGACTTATTTTATGTTGATGATAAAGATACAAATTGTCACACTTGAACAAATTCTAGGCTTTGTTAGTGAACCTACAATAGTAACTCGAGGATAACGTATGTATTTAATTATAAGTTCGATTCCAAAATTGATCTTCATTAACTTTTTGTGTTTTTAGTACTTAGGTGTCTATAGTCACTGAATATATAAAAATATAAGTTTATATTCCTCTTTGTTTGAAGTAATATGTATTTTGCTTTATATGAAAGTTTTTTTTATATTGTGTTGAACAACAAATATATCTAAAAATTTGTAGTTAAATCCATCATTGCATGTCCATAATTGGTGGTGATCATAACTAAATGTGTAGTAGATTCACTGATTCACGAGATAGATGATTCATTTATTCCTTCAGTTGAAACGTGCAACTTACATACATCTAGCATCTATCACAAAAATAAGCAAGGGTTTTTATAAATAAGGCATCGGCAGATATTCCAATTTCAACTTCACTCCAGCTGTTTTATCAGAATGTTGAATCAACTAGAAATAAGCTTAAAGAAACAGAAATTTTTATTCAAGAAAAAAATTACACTGTTCTATGTTTTGTTGAACATTGGACGAGGGACATTGAAAGGGAATATTTTTGCTTAGATAGTTATTTTGTAGCTTGCCATTTTTCAAGGACTATGAAAACTGATGATGGATCCATAATTACTTCACAATAAATTTAGTCAAAAATATCAGAAAGTGGATAAACTTAATGCCATGTTCCTTGCGGTTCACTGTGAAATTTCAGCCATGCTAATAGTGCGACTGAACACAATAATAATCAATATCTACCGGTCACCCTTAGTAGACTTCGATATTTTTTTGGATATATTAAACCAAGTTTTAAATTTAATTAACTATTCTAAATATATTATTGTTTGTGGAGATTTCAATGTTAGATTTAATTTAAATGATACTCATGCAAAAAAATTAATTGATCTTTGCCAATCATTTCAACTAGAATTAATAGCACGTTTCAAAACTCGCAATTCAGAACTGTTTGGACAATGTCTTTACAAATTGTAGTTTGTTTGAGGTCACCGAACAACGTAATGCAATATTCGACCATATAGGTATAATGTTTAAAGTAGTTACAATACTAAAAAACTTGTTTCACACAAAATAACATTTCATCCCATAACATTGAAAAAAAAATTATCTTCTATGAATATTTAAACAAAGTTGATTGGACATTCATCAAAGAAAATAATGACCCACCGGCAGTATTTGAACAGTTCCTTAATATTGTCTCAGAAGCTTCTACTACATCTTTTCTGCTTTAAACAATTAAATTACGAAGTAACAAATCTGCTTCATGGTTTGATAAAAAGCTTCATAACATGAGTTGCATATTGCAAACACTAAATGATATATTGTGTATCCCTCATTAGAAAATAAATTAAAATTTAGTACCTTCAAAAGTCAATATCGAAGAAATATAAAATTAGCTAAAATCGAGAATAACTCAAAAATTATAAAACAATAAAACCAGGCAATTAAATCTAATGTTGTCTCAGAAGCTTTTACTAAGTCTTTATCACGCTCGAACAATTAGTTTAGTAACACATGTGCTACATGGTTTGATAAAAGCTTCATAACATGGTGCATATTATCATAACTATTACATTGATATTTATATTGGTATCTCATCAGAAAATAAATTAAAATATAGTACCTTCAGAGGTCAATATCGCAGAGATATAAAACTACTAAAATCGAGAATAACTCAAAAATTATAGAAGAATCAATAATTCCAGCAAATTCACCATGGACGATTATTAATTCTAAAAGACTACCGATAATGAAAGTCATTTATCATCATTGAGTGCAGCTGATTTAAATAACTTTTTACTAGTATAGCTGAAAACATTATATATTTTATTGATAGCAGTAGTAATCCCATAAGCAATTTATCAAACCTAAAAAATCAATGTTATACTTATGATAATTTCTCCTTCAGGCTTGTATCAATTAACGAAGTAAGGGACGTGATAAACTCTTTAAAAAACAAAGCAAGTAAAGAAGCCTAACTAAATATAGAACTAATTAAATATTGTAAGAACTTTCTAATTTTACCCATTACCAAATTAATAAATTTATGTATTACTAATCAAATTGTCTGAAATAGCAAAAGTAATTCCATTATTTAAAAAGGGCAGTCCGCACATTGCATCAAATTATCATCCGATTTCACTGCTACCTGTTTTATCAAAAATTTTTGAACGAATTTTAAGTAAACAAATTAAAATTCATTTAGAAAAAAAAACAACATTTTTACAGCTGAGCAATATGGTTTTAGATCAAATAAGTCCACCACTCAAGCTATACTTACACTTATGCATGAGGTGTCAGATAGCTTTGAAAAAAGAGAATTTTGTATAACATCATTTTTTGATCTTCACTAATGCATTCGATTGTGTAGTGCCTGCATGAAATTTTGATATATAAATTAAAATTTTATAAGTTTGACTGGGGCAGTTGGTCTGCTACTACAATCATATTTAAATAATAGGAAACAGTCTGTGACATAACAATAGCACATTGAAATTAAAAGTTATTAAGTGTGGTGTACCTCAAGGATCCATTTTGGGACCAATTTTATTCGTAATATATATATAACTGATTTACCTTATTCTATAACACTAGCTAAACCGATTCTTTTTGCTGATGACAGTGCCTTACTAAATCGTTCCTTATCCCTTATAAATGTTAGCAACGAAACAATTATTGCTCATTTCACAACAAATTCTTGGTTTTCCTCAAATAAATTAAGTGTAAATTCTGAGAAATAAAAACAATTGGTATTTACTTTAAAAAATCACACCTACTTAAATCCAGTTTCAGTAAAAATTTTAAGTGTTCATTTAGACAGCACTATGAGATGGGATCAGCATGTAAAAGAAATTGCTGTCAAATTAAATAAATCAATATTCTGCATTCGAGCTCTAAAAACTGTTATTTCAAACAATATTATTTTAGTTGCATATTTTTCGTTATTTCAGTCATTTTTTATATGCGATATTGGCATGGGGTCATGCATCTCATACAAAACGATTGTTTTCCCTACAGTGCAAAGTAGTTAAAATTATTGCAAATTTAAGCTATAGAGCAGATTGTAGGATTTCATTGGGTATTTTAACAGTACCTTCACTGTATATACTTGAATAAAATTTAAATACACAACCATCTGTTTTTCGGTCACTATCACATTTAGATAATACAATAAATAAAGGTCTACTCCAAGTTCCTTATACAATACTAGAAGTTTCGAGGAATTCTATAAATAATTATTCCCTAAAATTTTATTATCACCTTCCACAAACTAAAACAGTTATCCGAATCTAGCTTTAAAAGAAAAATTAAAATTTTTTTATTAAATCAATCATTTTATTCTCTTGAGGAATATTTAGAATACGATATCAATGTCTGGTTCACCTGATGTCTGCTAAACATATTATTCCTATAGTATTTAAAATGTGCTGGTCTTTGTTATTTATTTATTTATCATATCTATTAATATTTAATCTAGCATTTACCATGTACACTATTTTGACTTATACCAAAAAATTTTTAATTTTATAGCAATTTTATAGTAACAATAGATGTTAATTATTGGGTGATGTCTATTATTGGGTATCCATTACTGGTTTAGTCACGTTCATTACTGGAGTTTTTTAGGCAGTTTGAAAATGAAGTCCAACAAATAAAAAAATCACATATTTGAGTTTTTGTTAAAAACATGATTTCAGAAGAGTTGCCTGCATCATTAAAACTTACATATTCCATTATTATTAAGGGATGTGTCACTTCACTCCAATAATTCCAAAAACTTTCTTTATACTATCCATCACTGTTGCATTTACCTTGCACAGCGTAATTAAATTGTTATTTAAGATGATCGTATCCTCTGGGGTAAAAGTGGACTACTTCGGAGGATGTGATCGGAAAGTTCAAAAGAGCCAGAAACATTTTGCGAATCCGAGCTTGGAATGTCAAAAGTATGAAACAAGTAAGCTAGAGAACTTGAAAATTGAAATGGATAGGTTAGCATTAGACATAGAGGCAGGGGCTTTTCGGAGTGGAGACTTTAGGATAATTCATACAGGATTAGAAGAAGAAAATTTGGTTGTGGGGATAGTTATATCAAAAAAGGACATTGTGTAGAAAACTACTTACAAAAGAACGAAAGAGTAGTCATGGTTAAATTAGAATCTAAACAGGTAAACACAGTAATAATATAAGTATACATGCCCACCTCTAGCTATAGTGAGGAAGAGGTAGAAGCGATCTATAAAGATATCGAAAATATACTAAGATGCGTAAAAAGACATGTAAATTTAATAATTATGAGGGATTTTAATGCAGTGATAGGTGTGGGTTGGGAGGATCGGCAGTAGGTTTATTTGGTTCAGGCATGAGAAATGACAGGGAAAAATGGGCTGGTAGAATTTTACGACAAAAACAGTTTAACCATCACAAACACATTATTTAAACATCATGCAAGAACACAATACAGAAGGAAGATGTCAGGAAGATATCAAATACATTACATTCTTGTTACACAACGGTTTAGGAATCAAGTAAAAGACTGTAGAAACTACCCAGAAGCAGATGTAGATCGTAATCATGAAGGCTGCTCTTAAATTTAAAAATTTGAAAAACAGGAACAGAAAAACACACTTTAATTTTGAGAAACTAAGATAAAAATATCCAAGAAAGATTTGAAAAAAGTCTAATAAATTGATGAAAGACATCAGGAAAATTTCGGATACTAAGGAAGTAGAAACAGAATGGAATAACATTAAATCCAGTTTAGCAATAGCGGCCAGAGACATTCTGGGGGTATATATAAAAAGAAAATAAGAAACCATAGATAAGAAAGGATATCCTGAATTTAATAGAACAAAGACTAAAATACAAAAATAAACCAGACGAAGCAGGAAAACAGAGATACAAAGCCATAAAATGGGAAATTATTCGCAAATGCAGAGGAGCTAAAAACAATGGATTGATGAAAAGTGCATAGAGGTACAAAATAACATGGAAATAGGAAAGACAGACGAAGAATACAAACTATTTAGAATGAATTTTAGGATATAAAACCATATAGCAAAAACGTGGAAGGAGATTTTACAGAAAATGTAGAGAAAGTGGTTAGGTGACAAGAATATATAGGGAATTTATATGCAGGACAGGAGCTAATAGCACTAGAACAGAAATCGGACATTGAAAAAAATGACGGGATATCCTACACCTAGAGATAAGTTTGACTTAGCATTAAAAGGATCTGAAAAATGATAAGGCACCTGATATAGACAAGGTGCAAGCAGAAACTCTACACTGTACAGGCAGTAACAGAAGTCTCTTCCGACTTGTAAGCTATATGTATGAGATAGGTGCGACTCCTAAAGATTTCAAACATAATATCATAGTCAGTATATGAAAAAAGAAAGTTTGACAGCACACGAATCAAAAATATTAACTAGAATTGTACAAAGACAGACGAAAAACTGGCTGAAGAAATACGACAAAAAGATCAGTTTACTCGAAATAGGGCGCACGGGAGACTATTTTAGCTTTGATGGTGATAATGGAGAAGATGATAGAAAAAGGAGAAAGCGTGTATATAGGGGTTTGTAGATCTTGAAAAAGCAAACAACAATGTAAAATGGAAAAAATGTTCGCAATACTCGAAAAGAATTGAATGAGTTTAGGGATAGACGGATAGTACGTAACTTATACAAAGAGCAAACATGAATAATAGAATGTAATAGAATGAATACTGTCAAATACAAGAAGACATTTGGAATTATTATGCAGGTATAAAAAATTGATATGCTTAGATATGTAGATGATACAGCACTATTAGCATCTAGCAAGGGAGAGTTAGAAGCAGCTCTTAATGAAATGGAAACAATTCTGACAGAGATATATGGTAGGAAAACTAACAAAAATAAAACTAAAATACTAGAATGTAATGGAGGGGACCATAAATCAAAAACTAGAATACAAATAGGAAACAAAAACTTACAAGAGGTTAAGGATTTCTGCCAAACAATGCAAGATGGGAAAAGCACAAAAGATATAAATAGATTAGCACAAGGTCGTACTGCATCTACCAAAAAAAGCAGTTAATAATTTCAAAGACAAACAGAAACTAGGAAAATATTGCTGAAAGCATATGAGTGGAGCACAGCACTGTACGGTTGTGAAACTTGGACAGTTAGGAGAAGCAGACAGGAAAAAGATACAAGTATTTGAAATGTGGTGCTAGAGACGTATGATGAAGATATCATGGACAGACAAAGTTAAGAACAAAGAGGTTATAAAAATAGTAGGAGAATAAAGAATTATGTGGAAAACAGTAAAAAATAGCAGAGCTAGGATGATAAGTCACACACTAAGGAATTAGGGAATAGTGTGAAATATTAGAATCAGAGATAGGAAAAAAGAGAGGCAGAGGTAGATCTAGGTTAGACTATTGCACACAGATAGTCAAACATGTATGCGGTGGGAATTTCAGGGAAATGTGTAGCCTAGCTCACAATAGAAATCAATGGAGGTACACGTCCAACCAGTTCCAAGACGGAAAACCTAAGGATTACGGTTCAGTAGCAACCTAAAAACTAAAAAAATCCTGTTTTTTTAAAATAAAGAACATCTTATTTAACTCATCACTAGTGACTATAGTGTTGTGCAGGGGTACACCATCTTGTTGGACCCACACTTTTCGTCTATTTTCGTGAGGTATAACATCCAGTAATTCATGCAAAGTTGGTTTCCAAAACTTCAACATAGCGAGCAGCTCTAAGGTTGTTTTCACATTAAAGTCAAAACGGCCTTGTTGACGCCTCGTATACGTTTGATGGGTATTTTCATTGGACCAGTGTCGATTGTTGTGTTTGTTAAATATACCAGCACTATTCACATGTGTTTCATCAGAGTAATTTTATTTCCAATAATTGTTAGTAGCAGCATACTGATGAAGATACCATTGACAAAATCGCCTTCTTTTTTGAAAATCGTTTGGAAACAAACTATGTAAAATTTTAATTTTATAGGGTCGATATTTATTATGCCTCAATAACCTTGAAGCTGCTGATTTGGAAACACCCATTTTCCTTTCAATTTTCCTGAGCTCATCTCCACACATGCTGTGGTTGCAACAGTAGTTTGCTCTTGATTATGAAATGCATATTGTTTTGTTCTAGGTTTATCAAAACATCCAAACTGTTGTAAATTACTTTCTAACCTATTAAAAGCTTTAACATTTGGTTGTCGTCTTTCACGATACCTGTATTATTTACAAACGAAATAGTATACTATTTGAAATACCTTTATTTGGTTTGAGAACATTTTAAACAGATGATTGTAATACTTTATTGGTGATTTATAAATTCAATTGGATTGAAAACATTTTTAACATGTTTTATTTATACATGAGAGGATGTTAGATGACATTATTAAGCTTATAGTCGTTTTTTTATTTATTTTGAAGGGAAAATCATATGATTTAGGCTACCTCTTTGGTAGATTTTAACATGGTTCTGAGATGACCTTATGGCGGGTTTACACTTGTCAGATACCAATGTTGTTCTATGAAGGTTGTATATGGATCTGAGGCGACCCATGGTGGGTTTACACTGCATCTGACAAGTGTAAACCCGCCATAGGGTCGCCTCAGATCCATATACAACCTTCATTGAACAACATTGGTATCTGACAAGTGTAAACCCGCCATAAGGTCGCCTCAGAACCATGTTAAAATCTACCAAAGAGGTAGCCTAAATCATAATGATTTTCCCTTCAAAATAAATATAAAAAACGACTACTTAAGCCTTTTAATAATGCAATTGCACACTTTAATAACCATCCTCTCAATTGTATAAATAGAAACATGTTAAAAATGTTTTCCAATTCCCAAGTTATTGAATTTATTTAAAATTCACCAATAAAAATTAATCAGCTGATTTCACGTTAAGGCTATCTAAAAAGTCGGTCCCAGGTCAGAACACAAATTGAAGGCAATCATTCATTTAAGCTTTAAAAATTTTGCTTAGTGTACTCAAACCAAATATTTCGAACATCAATAAATCAAAGTCACCTTCAATTTATGTCATAAATGTCAAACTTGAAGTTTTTATTATTTTGAAAACGATCCTAGGTCATGGATCGAAACGTAAATAAAGATAATTTTAAAAACTATGAGTGGTTTAATCCCCAAAGAAGATTAAGAAGAACATCAAAAATGTTATAAATACTAAATATTTGCGTATCTCACTGTATTCTACATAAAAACTGTATACAAACTTCAACAGTATTTTTGGAATATTTTTGCAAACAAACAAGTTTTACGAATTAATACAATTGTCAAAAATATCTATTTTCGGCTATAAATTGAAAACAAAAAAGATCGCTCATTTCTAATTTTACCATTGCATTGAATTAAAAAAATTAACCCATAACTACGCAAATAGTTATATTATATCTTTAATAATAACCAAGGTACCCATTAACAACATCAAATTTGGCACACACTGTACATATTGGTTGAGATATTATAATTAGGTCAATGTAAAACTCTATTAATTCGGAGAACAAACTTTAAATTGAGTCAAACTGAAAACCTAAAAACACATATTTACCAAATTCTTTTCCTGGAAAACCAAGTGCATCAAATTCAGAGGAAGCAAAGGTGAATAGGGTAACTCTTCCATTTCCTTGCCCGATAGCTAATAGTAGATCATTATCCGACCTAGGATATATGTCTATACATTTTACATAGTGATGGGTTGAATTAGTTGACAGTAAATTAGCACCAATTGCACTAGATAACTTAGTTGCTAAAAGAACTACTTGGTTAAAATATATACAAGTCTAGACCAAAATTACTTGGAAAAATTCCATCTCTCAAAGAAACAACTTCGTACAGGCTAATTTCAGAACCCCATGTTATAAATTTATTAGCTGTAGGAGCCCACTGAATTTCTAATTTTGCAGACATTTGCACATTTTTACAGCACTTGTTTATCTGCGATTATTGATAAAGTTAGGTTAGGTATGTCTTTAACCAAAACATTGAATGTGATTGCAATAAATTGGATGTTTCGGCACAAAAATTTATTCAGCTAAGATTCAATTTACACATAAAAGTATGAACCAAATGGTTTTTATTATGCAAAATAGAAAAAACTTTTCTGGATTGTTTTCTACAATAAAAAAAAACATCATTCTTTTTTGTGGTATCCCAAATTAAAAACTATCAAAACAAACATATTAGATATATATTAAGTATGTTCTTTTGCACAAATCAGTAATCAGATCTACAGTATGTCACCGGTCACCGTACAACATTCCTATTCTAAGAATGATAGAATCATTCAAATAAACACAATTTATTTATAAATTGTAATCCCAAAATTCTAAGATATTTAGATAAAACCTAAAACCGAACAAATTTGGATTAAAGTAATTTAAACATTAATATTAACGAGTTATAGTGACGTACTGACCATTCATTTTTTCCAAATACAATGAACTAAACCAATGCCAGAATAATTCTAATGATAACTCCTTTGCCATATAAATAAGTGTTGCATATACTTACAGATTAATTATTCCTTTAAATACAAATGGGGAAATCAAGTTCTATTACTTGGAAACCTTTATCTATTTAACAATATTGTTTATTAAAATAATTTGGCAATTTAATTCAAAATGTACTTATCCACTATGATACTAACTATATTTTTTGAAATACCGAATTGGACTCTTTACAGCAATTCAGGTGGCACCTTTACTAATAAATCGTACACTTGTTTTGGCAAAGAGGAGGATTATATTCGTTTCTTGCTAAGAATCTCATCCACTTAAAAATGTAACACTAGCGTACGTAAATCAACATTAAGTAGTGAAAAAAATTTATTAACTTTAGTTAATTAATTGAACTTTTTGCATAAAAACACCATTAAAAATTTGGAAGTTGTGATAGTTTACATTTAATACCGTGGTTATTTCAATGTAATATTTACTTAGGATACAAAAATAAAACGAAGAGCACCTAATATACTAAATACAAAGGGACTTTACACTCTGTGTATTAAATTCAGAAATTTTATAGTTAGACACCGGGGAAATAACCGTTTATAATAATATTTGTATAAATTCCCACGAATTCAAAGAACTGCAAGCATGCGAGATACACAAAAAAGGCCACAGATTCATAGTACAGCTATAAAATTAATGCGTTGTAACGGACAGAACGTTATTGACCTCGAAAAGTGTGAAAACGAAGTTTTTGAAGAGGGGAGTTAGAAAATCTTGGAAAGTTAGTTAAGATAGAAATGTGGGTGCAGTGTAAGCCATAGGTCCACCAGGTTATAGAGTTCAACAACAAATTATTTTTAACTTTGCTTGATAAGTAGGCCAGGAAACTCAAGCACGTGTGAGCGTGGAATTCAAATCGAATCAGTAGTGCATAAAATAAAGAAATTTGGTAATGAAAGGGTGATAAGTGGGTTTCACACTGCAGCAAAATGTCATAATTTAGATAGATGGAATTGGGAAGCTAGCGGCCCGATGAATTAAAATGTGAATTATTGACGTACCTGGACATGCTTGGATTTCTGCACGCAACAACGGTACACGCCTTTAGTGAACTATCTGCGTATCCGTGAAGCTCTATAGACATCACGTCTTTGCGATGAAAGACACATTGTGGAATCCCCAATTGAGAAAATCGAGGAAAGGAATCGAAAAATTCGTTCCATTCTTGAAGAATACTGCCTTAAAGAGAATCACCCCATTCCATCTTGGACAACCAAAGTTTCTGCATGAACAATTTTGCCGACACCACTACCAGACCTATAAGTTCTAAGGGATCATACATCTGCGCGATGACTGATAGCACAACTTTTCGTCGCCGACCGTCTGACAGTCTGAATTGGAATGGTAATGTAAAATGTGTCAAGGTCTGGTTTTCACTTTAAACCTAGCACCTTGCTTTGCGCGTCTTTGAAGGAAAGGTCTTCACCTAGGGAAGTATGTTCGGCAACTTTATGTAATGGTTGTGAAGAATTAGAGGACCATTTGTGAAGATAAAATCCTCCAGAATTTAATAAAGCATTCAATTTATTCACAGAGAGTTTCCAATTCCTGATGACTGTCAGATCTGCAAAGGATGTTATCAACATAACACTGACGCGTAAGTGCCCGGGAAGCCAATGGATATTTTGATTCATTATTAGAAGCTAGTTCTTGAAGAATGCGAGTTGCTAAGTAAGCCGAGCTAATTGTTCTGTAAGTAACGGTTAATAGTTCGATGCATTGAATCGATTCTTGGGGGTTATTCTCTTCTGAAGAAACGTTTACACGGGATTAATCTTGACTTGTCGGTACATTTTTTGAATATCCGACGTCACCACAAACTTAAAGGTGCGAAATCGTAACATTATGTCAAACAAATCAGGCTGCACTTAGTAACTCTTTAAAGTGATGTCGTTAAGAGAATAACCATTTGAGCTCTGGAAAGAGCCATCGATCACGACTCGTAATTTCGTTGTAACGTTTTCTTCAGGGATGACCGGGTCATAGGGCATAAAATATTTAGTTGCTTCATTTTCATTTGTGAGTTGAAGAGGCACTATCCTTACGTGTCCCAGTGCGAGATATTAATCAATGAAATTTTTGTAATCTGAAAAAGTGCGGAATTTTTTGAGAATCTGCTTTTTAAATTAAAAACCGTTTACCCGCGATATAAAAGGAGTCGCCCATCTGCTCATGTTCTTTGGGTGACTTTAACGGGAGATCGATTTGATAGGTACCATTTTCGAATATCTTAGTGGTGTTTAAGAACATTTGTTCGTCTTCTGTGGAATGAGGATGAATTTGAGGTATTTCCTCCAAATTCCAAAATTTGTCAAGCAGGCAGTGTATGATAGGCGCATCTTGATTACAGGTAAAGCAAGTAACGGGATGTACAAAATGTACGACATTATGCATTAGTGCTTCTTGGAGTACGTTTCCAGTAATGACCCATTTAGCAGAGTATTTTGCATGACGGGGAGACCAATTCCCAATTTGTTAGCGTCAGGTGGCAAAATCTCGTAATACAAATCCGCTCCTATTAGAAGATCTATTTGAGAAGGATCTGCCAGTGGCATGCCATGTGAAACGTTTAATTTTCGTGTATTCAAACGAACTTCAGATAACCTATGAGTTATTTTTGGGAGTACAGAACAAACAAAGTTAAATTCAGCAGTGCGTTGATCGGGTCATCAAAGTGTCAAATTCACCTTTTCGGCGCAAAGAGTATGGGTTTGATAGATTCCTGTTATACAGATCGCCGTTTCAGTACACCTAAGTCCAAGCTAGTGCGCGAGAGCCTTAGTATTGAAGGAATTTTTACTACAATTATCCAACAACGCCTTCACCAAAACGCAGTTTCCTTCACTATTAAAAACATGGACTTGTGTTGTGCCAAGCAACACACAAAAAGGTTCTTGAGAAATTGAAGTTAGCGTTAAACCATTTTGAATGGAGTTTCCTTGATCTTGAAAGGAATCTTGAGAAGAGGGAGCATCTTGCTGATTGCTTCTGGGGGGATTCAATCTTGAATTCATTTTAGTACGACCTTGTTGATTTGTGAAAACATTAGTTGTCTTAGCGCTATTTGGAGCAGTGCGATAAAAAGTCGACGTACGTTCGCCTTTCATTGCACTATTAAGATTGCAAAGGAGAGTATGATGTTTTCCAGAGCATTTGTAACACTGACCTGAATCACATTGTTAGGAAAAATGCCATGTCCCAAGACAATTATAACTATATCCGCGTCCGCGGACAAAACCCTCCTTAGCTGCGCGGAACAGATTTTTGAATTCGCCGCAAGAATAAATCTTATGAACACTTTTATTACAATACAAGCAAGTGCCTGCGGGTGGCTTGTCAATACTGACGTGTAAAGAAGCCCTCGATTACTTTTCAGGAGAAACAATATCTGTGATTAACAGATTTTCTAAAACTAAACACTTACGATCTAAAACCTGCAAGAATTCATCGGGTTTTGGCAAATGATCTAACTTGCTTTGTTTGAAAGCTTTACGTTAACCATAATTCAGTTTTTTCTCTAGAATTTGTATATCCGTGACAGCTAAGTTATATATTAGTTTCTATTACATGCCGAAAATCGGCTATGTATCGTTTTTGGTTTAAGTGTTAATTATGTGATTGAATTCGCGCCAATATTTTAAAAAATATACTTGTTCATTTCCGTCACTTCGGACAGTTGCGTCGGCGCAAGAGAATGCGCAGACGTGGAGTGAGGAAGTAAGTGCGCGGTTTCCGACACGACGAGGATTAGCTGTACCCTATCTATCCTTACCGTACCGCTACAAACGAAGAAGAGGAAAGACAAGGCAATCTGGTTTCAACGATGGCTACCCAAACCCACGCCCAACAACGCCGAGATCCACGAAGCTGAGTATGGCCCCTGCGCAAGAATAACCGCAAAGTCGTGAAGCGTTCCACATTTTTAAGTGAGTACATTTTATCTTTTTCTTTAAGGCGCCTTTTGTATCACTGTAAACATTTTTGGTATGTAATACAATTTGAGACGCAATTATGACGTAATATCTTGTTGCGCAATATTGTGTATGTGATTAGTATGTGTAGCCAACTATCGTAGTAGCTCTGAACATTCGCGCGCGGGACTATAACAGTTATACCTTAGACTATAACATTTCAAAGGCTCATCCTTAAGAAACGCTGTCAGATACATAAACCGTTGAATATCTGAGAGAGAGAGAGAGAGAGAGAGAGAGAGAGAGAGAGAGAGAGAGAGAGAGAGAGAGAGAGAGAGAGAGAGAGAGAGAGAGAGAGAGAGAGAGAGAGAGAGAGAGAGAGAGAGAGAGAGAGGGATTATCATCTATTAGAGCTTTGACTAGTTCATAGAAAAACAACTGTTCGGCAAAGCGTTGCCTTTAAAGGAATTTAAATTGATTTCTGGCAGGCGAACGGAAGTAACTAAGGGCGAAGTTACTTGTTCATTTTTAATAGAAAGTGCAGTGTCGCTTAACCATAACGAAAGATTTCGAATCTTTGGAACTTAGAAATAAAACTTATAAACCATGATTCCCATTTATCGCGATTTTTGTTTGAATTAAGTGTATCAATAGATTCCCCTACAATCATTTCGATGTGATCTTGATTGTTATTATTTTTTTGGCATCTCCTGGCATCTTCCACGTGTATCGTCTTCTATAATGGTGTTGAAATAATGTGTTTGTGATGGTTAAATCGTTTTTGTCGCAAAATTCTACCAGTCTATTTCCTCTGTCATTTTTCGTGCCTAAACCAAATAAACCTACAACCGCTCCTTCCTTGTCATCCCTTACCACTGCATTAAAATCTCCAGTAATTATTTAATTTTTATGTTCTTTTACGTATCTTAGAATGTTTGCAATATATTTGTAGAGGCGGCTTCGTGGGGTAGTTGATATGCGTGCGACTACTATGCTTAAGATCCCGGGTTCAAATCCCAACACTGTCCGCTTGAAAAATGTTAGGCGAGCATTTTCCATAAAAATACGCCCTCGTTCGGATGGGTAAAATGGAGGTCTCGTGTGTGGGTGTAGTCACGCACGTTGAAGATCCCTACCTTGCTTGCAAACAGCAACGGTTCGACAAAATTTCCAGTTAAAAAAATCTCGCTTCCTGGCCAATGTGGTACTTTTCGGGTGGAGCATTGGAAAATCAAATGTAGGGGATATCTTTGTAGACCACTTCTACCTCTTCCTCATTGTAGCTAGAGGTGGGCATCTATACTTGTATTATTACAGTATTTACCGGTTTAGAGTCTAATCCAACCATAGGTACTCCTTCGTTCTTTTGTAAGTAGTTTTCTACGCAGTGTCCTATTTTTTTCCGCATAAATATCCCCACACCAGAAATTTCTTTCTCTAATTCTGTACGAACTACCCTAAAATCTGCGCTCCGAAAATCCCCTGCCTCTGACCAGCGAACGTCGCTGATCGCTATTATGTTAATGCTAGCCTATCCATTTCGATTTTTAAGTTCTCTAGCTTACCTACTTGCTTCATACTTCTGACATTTTACGCTCTGACTCTCAAAATGTTCCCGAATCTTTTTCTACACTTCCGATGACATCCTCAGAAGTAGTCCCCTCTCGAAGATCCCAATGGGGGACTATTTCAACTCCGGAATTTTTTACCCCAGCGGAGGCCATCATCTTAAATAACAATTAGTACCCTGCATACTTGGGTGGCAATGTGTGTCTTAGAATGCCCTACCGACCCCTATGGCCTCTGCCACCGTAAGTACCAAATGAGCTGCTGCTCTCTTTCAGGGACCTGTCTTAGTCACAAATTTAGTTAAACCTTTAGTTCGGTTCGTTAGCTCACTGGAACTCGGAAGCCATCCTTCCGGTCCTAGCAATCTAAAAATTTTTCAATGTTTAAGCCCACTCAGAACGGACAATTTTTTTACGAATATGATAAAATAGGAGATAATAATGATGAACCTTAAACTGTTTTATTGGTGGCAACATCAATACAAATCAGTAGAAATATGAACGCTCCGCGTCGTGTTAGGGATTACATTAAAGGTGTATGGAAATAAAATAAACAGTGCATTGCGCATGTTGGGTAAAAATGGATCCCAGTTTCAGACCAGGTTAAATAAGGCGCGCTTGGAGTTTGCCTTCCCAGCAATTTACGAACGTCTAATCTAAGCGTACATTTACATTCACTTTCAGGTTCAAGTTGATAAGAGTCTAAATAGATTTGTACTTACAAATAACCTTCAAAAACTATTCTTCGTGAAATTCTAATCAATAATCATTAGTTCTATTTACTATCATACTCAAAGTTAATTGTATTTTGCTTAAACAAATACTTTTATAAACAAATGAATCTAGTTGAGTTGAATAAACTAACAAGCATAACCTTAAAATTTATATTCATAACATTAAAAACGTAATACCTGCCTGTCTTCGGCAAGCAGCTTTACCACCTCTGAAGTGCATTTCAAAGTCACTTGGATTTTATTTAAATGTGGTTGATACTGTGCATTGTGATTTGATAAGCGCGTCAATTACATTTCAAATTTGGCTTTGAAGTGAATGTAAAAGAACCTTTAGAATACATAAGAGGGTAAAATGATGTTTATGAGCGCCTCGGTATAAAGGTTCATTTTTATATTCACTTCCAAATTGAATTTGAAATATAATTAGATTGCTTGTCGAATCGTGATGCACAGCATCAATTAAATTGAACTAAATTCGAAGTTGACTTTGGGGGTGCACTTCAGAAGTGATCAAGCTGCTTGCCTTTGGCAAGTAGGTATTAAATTGTTAGGTTAGTAATATAAATTTTAAGGTTATGCTTGTTAGTTGATTTAATTGAACTAGAATCAATTGTTCATAAAAGTATTTATTTAAAAAATACAATCAACTTTGAGTCTGATAGTAAATAATTGTTGATTAGAATTTGACGAAGAATTGTTTTAGAAGGTTATTTATAACTAATACCAATCCATTTAGAAACATCAATGTAAATGGCAATTTTTTAACTGTCACTTTCAACTTGAATCTGAAAGTGAATGTAAATGTAGACTAACACTCTCGAGTGGGTGTTATTTATGAACGCACCCAAGTAGTAAGTCATTATATGTAGAATATTCGTTGGTATCCACGTGTTTTTAAACCGCAATTTATCACGAAAATTTGTATACTTGAAAGTTTCCCTCATCATAGAATTTTTAAAATAATTGTTTTTTTAATCCTACAAAAGCACGTATATGTGTATAAAAAATACTACAACGTACTTACATAATTTTTAGTATAGTAAAAACCAACAAAAGTTTGGAAGTTATTATTAATATTAGTAGAGCAATAATTGTATGTACAAGAAAAATACTTGAAAGAGAAAAAAGAAGAAGCATTTAAACCGAATTTCAAAGTTCTTTGAAAATGGTTCTTACCTTGTATAAGAATGTCAATTTGTTATTGTAGATAGCATAAACATTAAAATAACAAAATTCAGTTTATAAGAAAGGCTGTAATATTTGGTCCCTTCAGCATCGAGCTTAGTGATTGATGCGAAATACAATTTATAAAGTTTTTACAATATTGTTTATATTACATTTTTAAGTAATCTTATATTAACACAAATACGAATACTAAATGTGAACTATTTTTGTTTACAATCTACAACCAATATCAACTTTATTGCTTAAACAAAGCAAATGTTATAATGCATGGTGTCTAAAATGTTGAATTATGTGAGCACATGGACCTTACTATAACATGAAGCGGGTTACTATAATAGCAGGTCATTAGTCTTTAAACACTGAATATGGGTAGCTGAAGTTTTTATTGTTATCACTATAAAATAATTTCCTTTATGCGGTTTATTTCGTAGTAATCGGTTCAAAGATGGAATTTTTTTTACTTTTAGTTTTCTTGGTCATTGCATTGTATTTAATTTAGTTCTACAACCAGCGGTTAATTTTACCTTAAAAAATTAACATTTTGATCAAATATTGGTTGTTTGTGGGGATGATGATATTTAAATTCTAGACATAAGTTTTTGATTTAGAATCTACAGAATCTATGTTCTAACATAGCTTATTTATAGCTCTTTATCATTGTGAATCAGAATAACTGGAAGTTTTTGTCACTGCGCTGTGGTTATTGTTAGTACTTCCTTAACCTAGGTGGGAGTTGTCTAGATGTTTGTTTCCGGCTGTGTATTGTTTTCTTATATTTGACCGACTTTTTAACAGAATCATAGGTGTTCTGTGTATTGAGAAGAAATACTTTTAGAATTAGCGTTGAACCCACTTTTGAATAATACGCGGAACTGTTTTAACTCAGAAATTTCGTCTATAAGGTATTTTAATAATCTAGAGTTATGTAAATTCTAATCATTTTCTACTTATCTATTCATGGCTACTAGGGCAGGGCCATGAGAAAACATTTTCTTATTTTAAATTTTGTTTATGATGGTTTGTAGATCCTCTAAAATGTCTAAGAAACCGACAGTACAACCAGCGCTGCACAAAGTTATAATGGTTGGGAGTGGCGGCGTTGGAAAATCGGCATTAACACTACAGTTTATGTATGATGAATTTGTGGAGGATTATGAGCCCACTAAAGCAGATTCGTACAGAAAAAAAATTTTACTTGATGGAGAAGAAGTGCAAATTGATATACTGGATACTGCTGGTCAGGAAGATTATGCTGCAATTCGAGATAATTATTTTAGGAGCGGTGAAGGTTTTCTGTGCATTTTCTCTATAACAGAGGACGAAAGTTTCCAAGCAACACAAGATTTCAGGTTTGTAGTAATTGTAAATAGTCTTGCAAAATATAGATACTTTTTAATTTGTAATTTTTAATCTCTTCGGTGTTACTAGACTATTTCATATAATTGGGATATGCACTATTTGTCATTATTAACATTGAAGATTATGTATTAAGATCGTATATAATTTCTACATTACATAAAAATAGAATTGTGTCTATAGAATTCCATATGTTTGGGTTTTACGTTTTTGGAAAAAAATTTAGCTATTATTATGTAACTCTTCTTATATTTTTATATATTTTTTTTTTAAATTTCAGTTGTTTAATTAATCAGTTATGTAACCAGTAGGGTAACCTTCTAATATTTTTTCTTTGCAATCATGCTGTATGGTTTAATATCAAGTTTATTGTGTATCAAAATTTGTTAGGGTAACTGATATATTTTTTTATAATGTATGTGCATAAGCATGTCAGTGGTATGATTTCAGAATTTATAGCAGTTGTTCGGACTAGATGTTCTTTGAGCTATATTTATTAAAACATTTAATGCATAATATTGTGACATTAAAAATTATCTAGCCAAATCTATAAAATATATCCGGATCATTTTTACCTAATGACTGTTCTAGTTTTTACTTTTGTGTACTGAACAAGTTTGGTTTTCGGATGGGCCTAGATCATTCTGGTCTGAATTTTTACTGTATGCATGCTAATTTCAGAGCAACTTAAAGTGTTTTCTGTGTACATTTTTTGGGATTGTATCTTAGAGTCAGTGCTGATTGAATGCAAACGAATAGCCGATAGACTGGCTCTTTTTAATATATTTTCATGAGTGAGTTCGGATAAAAGAAGCATTAAGTTAATAAATTTTGATTTGCCCTAAAGGGCAGGGACCCCGTAACAATGTAAGGGAGCGTCGTCAGCTAACTGCAGTGGTGTAGGAGTGGGTTCATATGGAAAAAATAATAAAAAAAAAATTCAAAATAAAATTAATAAAATGGCTGGAATGAAAACAACTAAGTTCCCTTGATATTATCCCAAATCGGAAGACTGTTATTTTGCATAGGTCTTCCTTGTTTCATTTTCCTAAACTTTTTCCATTATACTTCTCTTTTCTTTCAAATATCATAAAACACTTATTAAATTTTTGGTCACATTAAACAAAATTGAAAAATAAAGTGCCTCTTCCAAATACGATTCCATCACAGAGATAATTGTATATCGTTTACAACCGTGTCTGTTTACTTAGTTATTAAATAATTCAAATAAAATTCAACCTGCACTTAAGAATTAATTTCAAATAATTTCTGTACAAATACAAATATATTTTTCTTAAAAATATAAATTTATTAACCTCGCTCTGATCAGGTATTGCTAAAAGAAATCTTAAAAAACCTTAAA